>JBAWJQ010004425.1:0-600000 GCA_037783105.1 Bactrocera zonata | reverse complement strand
TTTCGCTTTTACATCAACTTCTGCGCTTCTTTCATATTTTGTGTTGTTGTCTTTTGTTTTTGTAATTTTAATACCGTATTATTTATGTATGTCAACAGTCGGCAAGTGTTTCTGCTAAAACAAAAACAAAAAACTACTCGAAAAAGATGCAACAGCGGCTGGAAGCGCACCAGAAGCGTCGCTGCCACAGCGGTGTAGGAGAAGGGCAACAGCAGCAGCAACAACAAAAACGATAGCTTTGTGTATCTGCATAATTGCAACTGCAGCCGTAAATGAATAACGGATATACATAAATGGCAACAACAGAAAAAACGTTGTCTGCCAGCAAGTAAAACAAGCAACAAAATAACAACAACAGCAAACACAGTGCATAAATAATGACGAAAAATGCAGCTAATTAAAAATACAGCTACGTAAATGAATGTGGAATTAATAACACCACGAGAAGATAAATTCCAACAACAGAAACCACACAAAAAACCGCGAGAAGAAGCAACAAAATGAATGCATAAATAACGGAAACCCGAAAAATTAACCGCCAACAAAATGAGCTACTGCCGTCATGGGATGAGTGCCGAAAACCGGAGGGACGAGTTATTGCCTCATGTTGTTTTCTTGTTGCTTGTTGTTGTTGTTGCTGCAGGCAACCACAGTAGCTGGCGAGTTAAAGTGCGAGCTACTTGCCTGTTGTTGCTGTTGTTATGTTGCAACTGAACCGTGTAATTTTATAGAGATAAAGCGCATTTATTTCGGGCTCAATAAGCACTTTGAGTGCATGCAGCAGCGCGTTGTGGGTGCAGGCGCGGTTTAGTTTGGCGAAATCGAAAAAATTTATTTTTGAAAATATTTCAAAAATGTTGGTGATAAAATATTGGAAAAAAAATCAATAAATTTTTTTGAATCTAGTGATAAGTAGCACTATATTACAGTGAGAAAATGGAAAAGGAATATTTTTTAACTTATCGTTTTTCACTATTTACTAACAGAGTAGAGTTGCCGTAAGTTCTAAATTTTGTAATGAAATTATTAAAATAATTTTTTTGTCGATTTTAAATATTTAATAATTTAGTAGAGTTGCCACATGTTCTAAATTTTATTAATTACATTATTTTAGGTCAGGGACGCCACCTAATCATTATGGCATAATTTTAATTTTGTACCACTAATTGACTCATCACCGATTGTATTGCATTTATTGGGACCAGAGTTGCCGCCTTTTTTCAAAATATTTTTTAAACTATATTGAAAAAGATTGGCTTTGGATAAGCAGAAACTATTACAGTGAGAAAAGGTTAAGATATTATTTTTTTATTTAGCTGGTTGTAAATATAATTGTAGTAGGGTGGTCATATTTTTTAAATATAATAATGAAATTAGTATGACATAATTTTAATTTTGTACCACGCAATTGACTTATCAGTGATTATACAGAGGGCAGAGTTGCCAGCTTTTCCATTTTTGTTGGCTTTGGATATGTAGAAACTATTACAGTGAGAAAATGTTAAAAGATTTGTTTTAATTAGCTGGTATTCAATATTGGAGCAGGGTTGCCATATTATTTAAATCTCATAATGAAATTATTATAGCATAATTTTAAATTTATACAGCACCATTGACTTATCAGCGTTTGTATTACACATTATTTGGGTGTGAGTTGCCATCTTTTCAAAAAATTATTTTCTAAGTTATATGGAAAACGACCGGCTTTGCATAAGTAAAAACTATTGTAGTGAAAAATGCTTAGAGATTATTTTTTAATTAGCTGGTGTACAATATAATTGGAGTAGCGTTGCCACATTTTTTAAATTCATAATGAAATTATTTTGGCATAATTTTAATTTTAAACCACACTGCTCATAAACGATTGGGTTTCACAATATTTGGACCTGAGCTACTACTTTTTTCAAAAAATATTTTTTATATGTATATATTGTAAAATATTGTCTTTGCAAGTTCAAAAATGCAATTTTTGAATTTAGATTGTATTTACGAAAGGAGTGAGTTCCAAACAAATTGTTTCTTTGACCAAATGATAATAATTTTCATCGAATTTCTTATATAAAATAACTCAATTACTCAAATTCTAATTTCGGTTTTAAAGAAAATATGATAAAGAAACATAGAAGAGTTGCCATTTATATAGAAATTCAAATTAATTACATAAAATTTAAACAAAATGAAGCTTATAAAATATTTTTTCAAGCTATTGAAATATGTGTTGTTGCTTAATAGTGTTGCCACATAGTTAAAAAAAAATCAAATATAGAAAAAATTATGATATTGAGTTTTTAAATTATTTTTCTTAACATAACCTCAAAATTTATGTGAAAATTTCAAATAATCGAATTTTTGTTTTTTTCTTTAGCAAAAAAAGTTTCTTTCGCCTAATTTCGGTTAAACTAGCTTTCTAATGTCCCAAATATAACATTATTTTATTTTTTTTTATTTAAAATATTAAAATTTTCACCTTATTTTAAGTGTGTGAACCAAAGTTGTAAATATTTTGGTTACCTACAAGCTTGCCATGCCATCATAGGACTCGCGGCTTCTCCTCATAAGCCGTCTTTTACTTTTAAAAACTCCACCACACCCTCCCTTCCATTTTCCAAGCGTCCATAAGTAATATTTCCTTTAATTTTTGTTAAATCCTCTTTCTTTTCCAATTAGTTTATCCTACCTTTTACTTATTATTTTTTCTGTGCCAAAATTGATCGACTTTAATTTTTGGTCATAATATCAATTTTCATATTTATGGAAGATATTTATTCCAGTTTTAATGTCAAAAAGCAATAAAGTAAAACTAAAAAAAATAATTAAATAATAATTTTAAATGTTTTTGTTTTTGTAATCATTAAAAAATCTTATAATTAATATCTCAAAAACCCACTTCAATATAATTTCTGCTTATCAGAAAAAAAATTGCATAATTAATATATCAGAAACCTGGCAACGCCGTCGTTGCTTAATCTAATACTCGTGTCGTATAGATCGGTATTACTGCAGTGTTTTTTATTTCGCTAATGCGGAAAACGTTTGCCTCGAAATGAATGATACTACTGATAGCGACGGCGATGCAACAACTATTTTGTTGATAGCCAAAGCGGCTGCAAAGCAATCAAAACAATAATAGCAACAAAGCAATATTCACGAACCGCAAGCGCAGTGGGCACCCAATTTTACGGGCGTATGTGTGTGTGTGGGTTAGCAACCAACATTCACAACAGCTTTCACACATACCAATACACCTACGAATAGAGTGCAAACGAGACGTTGGCAGCATTGATGTCGTTGTCGTTGCCGCCTCGTAAAATTGAAACCGTTTGAAAATGTGCATGCTATAAATTAAACAGTTTTTCGCGCCGGTTAAGACACACATACATATCAATATAAAAAGCCTTCAACACACACATATACATATATGCTTGTAAAAGTTTTTGTTGTACGTTCATTGCAACAAAATTTACATTGCCTGTCTTTGTGCCGCACTTTGTTGTTGCACACTTTGGCACTTCCTAATCCAAACAAATGAACATTTTCAATATTCGTTGCCACAGACGCATCTTGCCTCTCACACGTCGTGCGTCCAGCGCTTGTCACCCGCTTAAAATTGTTGCATTACTACGAAACGGCTGTTTTATGCTTTAGATGGCACTGATCACTAAATTATACACACACACATATAGTACACGTATATGTACTTGCAACAGCGTGTGGCAGCGGCTTGTGTGGCACCCGCTGTGTGTTTGTTGCACGTCACGACAATGCTGTTTTGCCAATTATGCAATATTGTTGGCGTTGTAAAGAGATGCTGTTGTTGTTGCAAGCTTTTTAATTTCATAGACAAAGGGAGGCTTTAAGTCTTTAGTCTTATTAATACTCCGTCTACTCACAAATCTTTAGTTAGGGACCAAAACGTTTTACGTAAAAACGAAAAACAAAAACGGAAGATGCCACCTGGGTGTATTATTTCTCATTTCTTGATTCAAACGTTTACATACCAAATGCTTGTTGGGACCAGTGAAGTTTGTCGAGTGATGAAATTTTTTTCTGACCTTCAAACCTCCTTCGCCTTTGTTAAATTTTCTTTAAGAAAATCGATACATAACCAAGTAGTTCATGTAAGGGACACATGAGACTCGACCTCACACCATAATATTACAGATATTAGACATTAATCAAGATGCATGCAAATAAATTATGATATTCTTTACTATGAAAAGCTTCGAATTCCGAAACCGAGTCGCATACAACTTGATTAGGTAATTTTTATACCTTGAAATATGATATATTCTTATATGAGCTACTTGGTTTTGTAATGATTTTTGCCCCGAAGTTTGTAAAACTCAGAAGGAAACAATGAAGACGCTATGAAAATATATATAGGGTGGGTCATCTAACGTTTTAAATTTGAATTATCTATATTTCCACATTGGAAACGTCAAATACCATTTGGAAAGTGACAGATATTCAGTAAAAAGTCTAAAATTTACGAAATGGGTCGCTATTCACTGGAAGAAAACTGGGAAATATTGAAAACTTTTTTCCAAAGTTCGTTTGACCGAGGATGGTCAATTTTACCAAAAAATCATCTTTTCGAACGAGGCTTATTTCCACCTCGATGGTTACGTTAACAAGCAGAATTGTCGCATTTGGGGCTCAGGAAACGCGCACGTAATTGTCGAGAAGCCAATGCCTCCAGTACGAATCATTGTATGGTGCGGATTTTGGTCTTTAAGCAAATTAAAGAGGAAGACTTGGACAACATTTGGTTCCAGCAGGACGGCGCTACGTGCAGCAAACGCTACACTCAATCTTTTACGCCCTATCTTCGAATTTAAAATTTTATATGGCCCACCTGTTATAAATGATCAGCATGACGAGCTAAGTCGACATGGTACACTTGTGGATCGATCTGAAATTGTGCACACATCCTTTTCTCCCAAAGGGGCTGCTTATTTATCGAATCCGCTGATATCGGATTACTATAGCATTAGCCTCCAAACAAATTGAACGATCGGAAGCAAGTGCTTGTATGGACAGCATTTTCATGTGACGAGATATCTTCCTTATCATGTTGGATATTCGGCTTTGCCTTTGGTGTATTGGAGCAATGGAATTGGTGTGTTAGACCAATGGAATAATAATCAAGTTGCAACACCTCTTGGCAAACAGCACGAATATAGTTATAGACCAATATCTTAGAAAAGTAAAAGAGATCTACTACTTGGGTTCGTAAGAAGTTGGGAAAAAGTAGGAAAATCTGATTGTTAATTGCATTCAACAAAGAAGAAATACTTAGCTGATCATAGTCATTTTTGAAAGCTGAAAGAAAAATATATAATATAATCTTTCAGTTCAAATACTCCTTCATTATATATGATTGGTTGGTTGAAATGGGAGGCGGAGCAGCTGCAGACTACAGACTATAGCATTTAGGTCATCATTTGACTTATTTTGTTTCCGGCTGTTAAATAAATTTCAGTAACTCTTTGGATTTTCATCCTAGATGCCTAATACCTCGCTCATGCTCTGCCGAATCCATTTTTCCAAATTTCTATAGGCCAGATGTGAGGGGTAGGCGTCCTGTGATGACTTCTAAAATATTACTAAATTCCCCTTTGCGTAGAATTAGAAGCTTTTATGCCCATCATAAACCTACACCATCTCTGTGTCATTCATGTTCCAAGACCTGAGTTGCTTCTAAATAAAGTAAATTACTTCAAACAACCTTTGAGGCAGCTGAATGGCCTCGGGCAGTTTAGAAAAATTTCAAAACTTATTTTATATATAGAGATACTAACCTATCAGCTGATTACATTGAGTGTAAGATTATATTTTTTTGGAGAGGAAAAAAGGGATTGCTAAAGTCGAAACCCCGTCACTAAATAAAAATTTATGATATACCCATACATATATATGTATATAGATACATATTTCTGATGGGAAAAATTTTATTCGAAAAATCAATTTGTAATCGACATCGATCTAGTCTAATTTAAAAAATCAGATTTTTATATTTTATATATATATATATATATAAACGTCAATAAAATTATGCAAAGTTGCTGACAAAAAGACAGCTGCCGTCTACTGCAGCTTGGATTTAGCTGAGATCTCACTTAAGTCAGCTTCATTAAAAATGAATAAAGGCTTGTAGGTGAGTTCAGCGGGTTTGTAAAAGCTAAAGCTATTAATTATTTATGCATTTAGAAGCTATTGAGTATTAACTACCGTTTCAGCATATACTTACTTACACACATATAAACAAGTCTGCTTTAAATTCACTATAAAGTCAGCCAGTTTGAGGCAGGTATGCATGCTTGAGTGTGTGTGTGTAGCAATACACTTAATCGCAAAGTATTTTAATCGCTGATTTGCATTAATTGCCGTATGTATATTTTATGATTGCCAGCGCTTAATTTACTAGTTAATTGATATGCATATGAATATGTGAAATTCAAAGCGCGCAATTGATAAGCAAAAAATAAAATTTATTGGAAAATATATTGTAATCGAAATATGAATTTTAAATGAAATATTAGCGAGCGGATTGTTTCGTGTTGGCGATAAACAAGCTGTAATATATGCAACGCTAGTCAGCGGCGAAATCAGTTTGCACGCTGTAGACAAGTGCTTATTAATTATAATCATATAGATTATAATATCAATTAACACGCTTATCGGCACTTACAAACAGCCCGAACAAGTTGACGATTATGGCTTAAAAGCGATTTAATTTTATGCAGTAAAGCTAATGCAGTGATATATTCAAAGCTGCATGAAAACATATATTCATATACATATGTATGCAATTTGTCTTATAGTTTTCGAGTCTTTGTTGTAAGACCTTTTATTAAAAGTGATTTTTATTGCATTTGAAGACTTAATGAGCACATTAAAATTTGAATTTAAAAAAATTATCAAATTTATTACAGAGCTTTTTTGTTTGAGAGACGCTTTGAGGTAGCAAGGGTTTATGAAAAATGCTTTAAAGATTGCTGTTTAAATGCCACTTGCATTATTATAAGCTCTTATATCAAAAGCCATTGCCGAGGCTTGTAATTAACTGTGTATAAAACTTAGATAATTTGTTTTTAATTTAGACAACCTTGGCCTGACAGCTGGTTTTACAGTGTAAAAGAATATGAGTGTCTATACAAAAGACTATTTACTTAAATCTGTTGCCAGTGGCTGACAGCACACAAGTCATAAATGAGATTGAAGAAGCCAGTCGCTCTGAAAAAAGCGGCAAAAAGCACTTTTCTGTATAAATATTCTCGAATTTTTTTTACTTTTCTTGGTATTTGCTAGATCAGTCAATATTGCAAAAAATTTTAGTATTCTTTTAAACAATTTATCACTCAAAAATAATAAAATAGTACTAATAAAATAAATAAGGTGAAAAAAGTGATAAAATTGCCGTTAAATGTTGAAACACCTTTCACACCTTTCACACCTATTTACCTATCCATTTTCCAATTGTAGAAAGATCTGCCAAACATTTTTGAGAAATATGTTGGACTGTATTCTTTTATGAATGAAATACTCAACTAATTATAATGAGGTTAAGTTTACATGATCGTGGTTTAGTGATCTGCAGTTTCAGCGGCAAATCGATATATTCACCGATGGCTCAAAGCTGTGCTTTGCCATTATTCTGCCGTTGTTTTCTTAAGGGGGTATTCTACTCTAGAAATCAAATTTTGGGCATTTTTTTGAATTTTATTAAAAAAAAAAACCAAAAATATTTTTTTATGGTGTTTTTATTGATATCTTAAGAATACAGAAAAAAAATTTTAGAAAAAAATATTAAAAATTAAAATAATTAGAGGGGGGGGAGAGACAGGTGTAAAAAAAAAAATGGCGTATCCTGGTGACATTGATCCTGACCCTCCTGGTGGTCTGGAAAAAATATCAAAAGAAATTTTTAATCAGTAAGGATGCTCTTATAGTCCGGGAACACGAAAATTTTTTTTGAAAATGGCGACTGCCTGTGAATAAAAATCATTTTTTCCGCCTTTTTTTGAAATTCCTGAATTTTTTTTAAATATTAAAAACAAAAATTTGACACGATGCTGGTAGGAACGATAAAGGATTATATAAAGAAGGTTCACACAAAATTTCAAGTAAATCGGTTATATAGAACTTGAGATAATGCCGGTACCGTGTGGAAAAAAGTAGTTTCGGGAAAAACGCGTTTAAAGTTTAGGAGACAATTCTAGTGAACACGGACGCCACCTCACAAAATCGGCTGCATCTCCGAAAATAAGTCGAATTTTGAAAAATCCTTCTAGGGTCATATTTTTGAAAGTCTAAGCTTTAAATATATGAAAAAAATCGAATTTTTCAAAAATCTAGAGTAGAATACCCCCTTTAACTGATTGGCTGGTAAAGGATCACAGGCTGTTAGTAGCTGTCTTTGTAAGTGGTCGGTACCAAACTTTAAGGTTTCGAAATTGAGATGATAAAGGAATAATTATATTTTATGCTTATATTCCTTTTGAGATGATTGCTGTTGAGTTTCTGATTTTATAGTTAAGAATTTGCGAAACTTTTTCATCTTGTAGTTTACTAAGTAATTTCGTTTTTTTAAGTGCAATTTAAACAAGATTTGTTTATTATATATAACATTTTATGGAAATATGTTTTTTTCATTTCAATCCAATAACTTTTGCCATCTTTCGGTTCAGATGTTGATTCCATGTACATAATTTTTTTTGATCCTTCGACCAATACACTAGTCGAAGTTGTTTTTGATGCCTGATTTGAAGTGAAGATTTTTCTACCCAAAAAAGATTGCAGAGACCGGAACAAGTAATAGTTCGAAGATGCGAAGTCTGAAGAATATAGTTGTCGTGGTAGCATATCCCATTCAAATTGGTGAAACTCTACACCTTTTCTATTGATCAATTCTGGCTTCTTCTGATTGAATGCATCAATCTATTTGATACAATTCAGAATTAATCGTGGTATTGTCAAGCAAAAGCTCAACATAAACGGTCCCTGTGACTTTATATGGCTATCGAATCTTGAAGTGGTTTAAGCAGGTTCATCCTTTTTAGACTACGATTTATTCTGCTTTACATTCTTTAAGTAACCCGACTTTGATAAGCAAATGACAAACGTTAATGCGACAAAGCAAATTTCGTTCTGTAAGAACATGAGGAACATTTAAGTCAAGCTTTGAAATTAATCCTGTGCGCTTTCTGTGCTTACGAATGGTCGCATTAGAAAAATTTAATCAAAAATCTCTCGAGGGGTTACTCGACGATTTGCTTCGACCAACGACTTTATTTTATTCATATCGGAGTTTTTCCAGTACATGTTGCATTCTCAATATCGAAAATTATCGAAACAGAATTTTCAAACCAATTTTGGGATTGGTATTTGGACAACACATCTTCTTCGCCAAAAATGGTGTTTTCGATCTTCCATTTTCGATAGGGCACAAATAAAAACTAAACCAAAAAATTTAAAAAAATTGTCTACAAACAAGGCTGTCATGTATATCAGCTGTTCAAATATATAACGGTAAAGCAGTTAAGTGTGAAGTTGACTTCGAAAAAATCAATAAGGTCAGATGTTCTCACCGAACTAAATTACTTAGTGAGCGACTTAATATTTTTCGTCCCTCATTGAAATCTGCTTTTGTTGTTGTTTTAAATAATCAAAAGCTAAACAAAAATTGAAATGCCTCATAAATTCGAAATTAGATTTCACTCAATTAAAAATCGAAAAAATAAAAGGCGCCGAACGGCAGAGTTAGGCTATCAATTATAGTACAAAAACAAAAATAAAAACAACAACAACAACACTCATTAATGCCCAAAACAATAAAAGAAACGCATTTAATTTCATAACCATTATTATGCACATTTGTTGTTGTTGTTTCCATTTATTGCACCACTTTTTTCATTCCAAATTTTCATCGCCGACGAGATTAATTTATGCAAATTTCTATTGAAATGCAAATTCTGCGAAAATAATTAACAATTTTTAATTATGCGCACTGAGGCGCCCAACCCGAAGTTGTGACCGAGAGTCCGTCCGCCCATACGCGATCAAAACAAAAGCACGCAAAGCCAACAAATGCCAGCAACGCGGCAAATGAGCAGCGGACAGGTCATAAGTGAGCAACAACAACAAGTTCACATATTGACCAAACAAAGGAAATTGCCAACACACACACATATACGAAACACATAACTAGCTACACACACATGCAGGCAATTTGATAGGTAAAATGACAAACCACTTTGCTGTCTCGTTGACCAACTAGTTGAGTTGACGGATTGACTCGGTGGCGTTTCAGGCCCCGACCAGAGCCGCTGGCCGCGTGGCCATTTGATTTATTTGTTGTAAAAGCGTTGGACTATTGATGAATGTGGCTTTAAAGTGTTGTCCTTATGTAATGGCGCTGTATGACGAAGTGTGTATGTATATGTGTGTGTGTGTGTGTGTCTGTCAGTGTCTAGATAAGAGTATCATCAGCTTAAACTGGCTGTGGAGTTGACTTTAATGCTGGCAGGAAGCTAATTGCCGCTGACTTTATAATAAATTGATAAATAAAAACTGTAATTATACATACAACAAAAACTGCAGTAATTTCAGTTCGAGTTTTTGATGAAGCGAATTACTTTAATATTTATGAGTGAAGTTAATAAAATAAATTTTATTTTTATGGCCTTTAAGTTCGTGTTGGTGGAAAAATTTTATTACAAAAAAAAAACAAACAAAAAAAAAAAAAAATTAAACAGAAACTCACCGCATGCTTTTTTATTGATTTCTTTTAAATAATAAATACATTTAATTAATATATACATTTTTTTCTTCTCTAATTTCAGGTAAGTTTCCAAATATTTGACTCTACACGTACTACATAATGATAAAATACTACTTCCGTGCGGATTAACTGTGTAAGTGTTTATAAGCCAAAAAATTTATTCGAACTCCAAACAAAAGATAAAAAATATTTAAGACAAATATCTGATCAAATTTGACTCAGACTGATGTTTCGTATTTGATGAATCTTCTGTTTCCACGGACCTACTGCACAAAAATCCAGTAGTTTCCGTTCCGTTTCACACAGATGCTTCAAAATTACCAAGTAGTTTTCCTTATTTACCAATTGACCCTGTAGAACGAATTTTTGTGAACTCACCAGGGTTATCAAAGTAGAAGTTAGACATCACCTTGCTTTTTTTCCAAGTTTGACGAGGTTTTCTTCTGTTTCGGCTCATTTTTGGAGCACAGTTCGCTAAATTGTTGGACAGTTTCAACGTCATACTCAAAAACCCATGACTTTTGGCCAGTAATTATGTATTTGATGAATGTAGTGTTCGTAACTACGTTGTCAAGTATCTTTTTTGCGACCCGTATTGGATGTAATTTTGGCAAAATTTTCAGGTCTTTTGGTATGAGTCTATCATTTACTCGTTTTATACCAAAACATTAACTAAAATGGCTGAGTCTATTCAAAAGGGACTGTGAAATCCTTTTCTATCTCTCTGATGCCAACATTAATAGATGTGGTTAAAGGACTGGTATGAAGAGAGCTTTCGATAACTGGTGCCACTCAACTAGAACTCTTCATGATAGAGTAGTCTTTCTAAAACACTTTTGCAACATTTTTAACGAATCCGTGGTCATGATTCAATAGGAAACATAAAATTTGAAGGAATTGCATTTGTCATGAAAAAATGTTAAAATTTGTAATATTTAAAATTCTTCTTCTTCTTAATTGGCGTAGACACCGCTTACGCGATTATAGCCGAGTTAACAACCGCGCGCTAGTCGCTTCTTCTTTTCGCTACGCGGCGCCAATGGATATTCCAAGCGAAGTCAGGTCCCTCTCCACTTGGTCCTTCCAACGGAGTGGAGGTCTTCTTCTTCCTCTGCTTCCCCCGACGGGTATTGCGTCGAATACTTTCAGAGCTGGAGTGTTTTCGTCCATCCGGACAACATGACCTAGACCCAGCGTAGCCGCTGTCTTTTAATTCGCTGAACTATGTCAATGTCGAATGCGATATTCGCCGAGGCCAACGGGCAAAAGACCATAAATCTTTCGCAGAATTTTTCTCTCGAAAACTCGCAACGTCGACTCATCCGTTGTTGACATCGTCCAAGCCTCTGCAACATATAGCAGGACGGGAATTATGAGCAACTTATAGAGTTTGGCTTTTGTTCGTCGAGAGAGGACTTTACTTTTCAATTGCCTACTCAGTCCAAAGTAGCACCTGTTGGCAAGAGTAATCCTGCGTTGGATTTCCAGGCTGACATTGTTGGTGGTGTTTACGCTGGTTCCAAGATAGACGAAATTATCTACAACTTCAAAGTTATGACTGTCAACAGTGACGTGAGAGCCAAGTCGCGAGTGCGACGACTGTTTGCTTGATGACAGGAGATATTTCGTCTTGCCCTCGTTCACTGCCAGACCCATTTTTTTTGCTTCCTTGTCCAGTCTGGAGAAAGCAGAACTAACGGCTCGGGGATAAAAAAAATATTTAAAATTATTAAATGTAAAAACTTGATAAAATTATTTTTGGTAGCCTAAATGTAGGCAACGTTTTACTTACTTCCAAATCTGATATTTCAACCAAATCTGAACAAAATATAGTCTACACTTGAAATTTGTATAATTTCTAATTAAGAATTCTAAATAAATAAGCATATTGCCGTTAATATAAAAAGGGACTGCCAAAATACCAAATCAAAAATATCAAAATTATTGTAAAAGAAATAAAAAAATTGGCTTTGGGCTTAAAAAAGCTAACTGTGAAATCATGGCATTAAAAGCTTTGCATACATTTCAGCGCGTAGAGCCTTTTAACAAGTCGCATACCTGAATAAATAAAGCGCCAGTCGCACACTTTCGGTGTCCGCGTTACATAAATATCGTGACAGCCAAATATTTATTAATGCAGAAATTGATAAGGAAGCCTTCAGTCGCCGGCATAATGAGTAGGGATAAAGTCGTATCATCAAAATGACAGCAGCGTGCGCTGGCCTTTTTTTTGAGCTGCCGACTTACGTAGTTATTATGCGGCGTAATTAAGGGTATTTGACAGGTCCGGTGAAGGATTTGCTTTTTGACTTTGCGCAGGATTTTTGATACTTATAATTTTTAACAATTTATTACATTTGGCGAATGTGCAAATTTTCTGCAAAGAAATTTACGCGTTCTAAATTCTCTCCTTTTGCCATTTTTATTTCGTTTTTAGTTTCCTAAAGCATGGCTTTCGGCTCTTTTAACGAAATATAGCTCACAGCTGTTCATGTTCTGACCTAAGTTCATCTCGGATTTGATCTGTCATTTAATGAATCTATGTGATTTTTTGATCAATTCGAACTCCAAAGCATTCGAAGATTCACATAGATTCAGCTAAGATTTCTTAACGTTTTGAGATATCATCTTACCCTGTTTTGGTTTCTAAGTTGAAAAGGTTTTCTGAGGATTCACTTTTCGAAGGATTGGTTGACTACGCCAACATAGCGTATTTACTCAGGCATCTCGTACAAATATATTTATATCGAAATCAAATCTGCTTGTAAAATTTTGCTGAGATAGTATATTATATAGGACTTTTTCTTCGTTTGTTCGTATTGTAAACTCTTTGAACTATCATATTTTGGGCTCTTTTTTGATAAATACTTCTCTCTCTCTCCTTCGCTCTCTCAATTTTAATGCCTATTATCTTTTGTAAAGTTCTTTTGTCTCTCTAGCATTCCATTTTTCTTAACTGCTTTGGTAGAAATGTGGTTTCATTCTTTGAAATGTTGAACTTGCTTAAATTTTAGAAAATGGGAGAACATAGATCTTTTTACAAAGAACCAAATTTTGAATTCTGGGTGTTAGATCGGTAGAGTGTTAGATTATATTTTGAAATATTTCGTCTTAAAGTTCAAATTATACGATCAGTGGACTAAATATATATTTTTTGCGAGCTATAGTTTCGCTAAGTAAGTTTGGCAATGTCCTTCTCTTCTTTGATTTTTAGCTCCCTGAGTTTGAGTCTGTAAGTTCGCTTTGGATTATATGTTATCGTGGTCCGTTTTCACGGGCGGAAGTCACCTCAAACCCTAGAACTAATCTTTAATCTTTTAAATTTTTCTGCAGTGTCTTAGTATTTTTGGCAGGTTCCAAAAAGCCTCTGAGTATTTTATCAAGGTATCATGTAGAGTTTCCTTACCCACCACGAACTTTTCCGATCGTAATCTAAACCGTTTAGCCAGTGCCGTAGAGCAAAAACTGGGGCCGGGGGAAGAAAGTAGTGAATTCTTAGAAAAAATCCACAAAGTGCTGTTGCAGAACACCGGGCTGCCCTCAAAACTCTGGATCCAGAAGGAATTCGTCTCGATCTCTACTCTCTTTTCTTCAATGACGGGGCTTCTTTCTAAACTTTGGATCCAGGAAGAATTCTTTTCGATCTCAACTCTCTCGTCTTTACTGGTTTTAGCTTTTAGTTTTTGAAAAGTGTGTCGGGATTTTCATCAAACGTCAAGCATCTAATTGGGATCACTGCTTCAAATTCAATGGGCCACAAAAATTATTTTCCATACTTCCATTCACATTAAATTTCTTTTCTCATTGCTCTAACTACCAACAAATGTTAAATTACCACCCACAACGATTCCACCAATATATTTACTGTTAAGTGAACTTAATTTAACTCAACTAAGCGAATCTATGCGCCATGATAGAATATACAACAACAACATGACAATGGTGGAGATTTCATGAAGTTTATAGCTAAGCCAAGCCAAGCTAAGTCTGTAGTACAACAAAGCCACCACTGTCTCTCTCTTTCTCCCCTTTGTGCGCCGAAAGAGCAGCGCCACGTTTTCGTCAAGTGTCTGCAACCACAAATATCATTAGAAGTGACAATTATACTGCATAGCTGTCAAAATAATACAATAATTTCCATTAAACTGAGCACGTTAAGCTCTAATTACAGTGGCGGGGTGTAAACGCGGCAGCGCTTGCGGCTCGTTAAGCAAAGAAAAATCGATAAATGCGCCGGTTGCTTTAAGTAGAGCAAAAAGCATGAAGGCAGGAATACAATTGGGAGATACAGCAGAATTTAAGGCGAACGCTTATAAAGTTCCATTTTATGCTGTTAAGGAACGCGTTTGAGGTAGGAGAGTGGTTTTAGGTAGTATCTGCCGATGTAGTAGTGTCCGAAAAAAAAACGCGCTTTTCCAATTTTCTCCCAAAATTTCCAAATTTCAACTCAATTTCAGCGCTCGACACCTCTGGGCTATTTCAAGCATTTCGCTTGCTGTTTACGACAGCTCGAGTGCTTGAGCGACGCGTCCCGACCGCCGCAGTCGTTTATGAGCGTGTTCGGCGGCCAGCGTGAATATTTTCAATTTCAGCGATTTTTTCGGTATTTTATGGCATTCAATTGCGTTTTTTATGTGTTTATGTGTGTGGCCAGCGGAAGTTGAGGCGCAAGTACGCCACCGAAAGAATACAGCAATCATAAACAAATGAGTGGAGAAGGAAGCAGAAAATAATAATAAGCGTGAGCGGGCAGCCTTGAGCGCCAAAGAATTCAGAAATTACAAAAAATATATTTACAAATTTGTATGTGTATGCGTGTGTATGTGCAAGGCGAGTGCTTAGCGCGCTGATAGCAGCGGTAAAGTAAACACGAGCGGTGTGGGGAGGCTGCACAAACGATTTTGAAATTAAAAATCCGCGAAATTGTTGTACGCCACAAGCACAAACACAAACACACATACACAGTAACTTTTAACATTTGGTGGTATGTGTGCGCGGCTACTGAGTTACCTCAAATGAGAATTGTTGCCAGAGGCTTGTGGTGGCTTTGCCTCTACCGCTGCCGCCATTTCCGTTGCTTTGCGCAGATTTTTGTTTACTTTGATTGTTGGTGTTGCACGTTCTTTTTTCTTTCGATTTGTTAGCTGCCTTTATTGTTTTTAGAATTTAATTTCCATTTTTGCTTGTTTTTTTTCGGTGATATTTCGTGAAGTGAGTGTCGGTTTGGCCGCAGATATGATTTCAATTGCATGCGCTTCCGTTTCCGTTGCGCTCGTTCATTTATCTGATATGCCGTGGTATGCGCGTCGCGTGTGCTCTCTGTCGAAAATATGGAACGGTGGATGAAATGTAGAATTACCTTTCTCAGAGATTTTGGTAGTCCGAAGAATGTTAGATTGCGCGAGGTTAGCAATTCGGACTTAAGATGTCAGAAGGCCTTCTGTGATCTTTTCCATATTTCTTTCTGCGGAATTTGTGGTTACCTCTTGGGTTGAGTCTGGAAAAGCTGCTGCTAGCTATTAGAAAGTTTCCGTCCAGGCCTGGAATTGTCTCTAGGAAGCGCTAAAGTACTATGGTATTATAACTTAAAACATGTGGAGGTCATCATTGTATATTTACGGGCTTAAAACGGGCTCTACTAAGAACAAAGAGAAGGAGCTAAAAATGGTAGAAATTTGTACTGGATGTCAGAGCTCACCACATCCTGCAAACTATTTTCGAAATTAGCCGAACTAAGTATTAATGACCCGAACGCACATGAAAGTCTTTACCGCTGAAGGACTTCGCTGAACTTAGTTCGCAGAAGTTAGAATAGTTTTCCTATAACATTGACCTGGTTCGTTCTTTGAGGCGAATAACAATATTATCGGGCCTCATTGAAATCTTCGACATAAAATTAGAAGTCCGTATAGGTGAAATCGGATACAAAAATTTGGTTCTGTCCTCATACCTATCTCCGTCGTTCTGTCTAACAAATTCTGTAAACATCTTTCAATCAGAGCAGAATTGATACCAAGTGATATATTTCCGTTTTTTCGGGCAGACATGGGTCTACCTAAATGGAATGAACTCGGATTTCTATTCGCCTAAAGAACTCGGAAGCATTTCTTAAAATAATTTAGAACAACAATGGTGATAGACGGAAGAAGCCTTTAGAAAGTCACTGCAAAACTTCACTGCTGAAAAATCTGATATATCCTTGGCTAAAAAAGTGAGAGAGTGAGTAAGATAAGAAGTAAGATAAGAAAGTAGCTCTTGAAAATTTAGAGGTGAAAACCTTGCAGCGACCACTCGGAATAAATGAAACCAAATCAAATGAATGTATTGCAGTAGATGAAATAAATTTTGAAAAGCGAAAGAAATGGTAAATGGGTCAATAAGCTGCATATAACAGCCCTATGTAGGTAGAAAACCGAGGTGTGGGGAAGATGTAGGATTTGGATCAATTTATTCTGCAAAAAAATTCACAGCAGAGAACTTCAGTCTCGAGAGAGAACTTCTGTCTCGAGAGGAATTGTTCCCGATCTCCCCAAATTGCTCCTGATCTCCGCTGGCTCTCTCGTTCACTGTATATATTCCCGAAATATTGACGAAATTGTTGGTGTTATACGAAAATGATAGCAGACTTTGTGATCTTGGAGAAATAGCTTATAAGAGGCATCATAGTCCTGATAGACTATTAAAGCCCACAAGTTACCAAATTTCATTAACAAACCGTTGATCTTAGCGCTGCTTTCCGCAAAATCTTACAGTGCTGACTTATTCTTTTCGAAATGAGTTCACTGACCTCTAAAGATAATAATCAAATTCTCTACTACAAGTTCTGAAATCCATATGAGCAGCACATATTTGCTAATTTAATTTACTTAAGAAACCAACAACAAGAAAAAAAAGAACAACACCATAAAGAGTTACCAACAAAAAAATTTTGCTGACGATGCACTAAGAATAACCGAACTAAATAAATATGAGAAGAAATCGTGAGAAAAAAATCAGAAAACCTCGAACAAATTAGGAAAATGAAGAAGCAAGTGCAATGCAGGAGAAAACAAAAAAAAAAAAAAACAACGAAAAGAAACGAAGAGGAGGTCCTCGAGTACGCCACCACTACATTTTTGCATTTCGGCTGCCACTAATGGCATTAAATAAAGCTCGGTTACCCAGCTGCAGTGAAGTAGATTAGATTGTTGAAGTGCCAGCTAGCAGCGCACAAGTGAACCAGCCAAAGCTGAAAAGCAATGGAGCGGAGTGAGAGCAGCGAGAGCGGCATTAGCGTTGCTGGTTGCGCCGAATTAGTTAAACAAGGAGCTTTTGCCGGCAACAAACAACAATAAAAAGCGAATGCAGCACACAGAAGCCAGCTGCAAAGACTGCTGCAGTCAAGTGGCAGCAACCTACAACGCCACCCATGCAGCAATGATGTGTCATACCTACAAAGTACGTACGTACGGTGCAACAAAAACAATGCGACCACCTGAAGGCTTCATCTTGGCGCTGCCATATGCTGATAATCCTGCTCTAAGTGCCACATGTGTGGGCAAACATGCAGCTTGGCAAGCACATGTCCATGTATGTCGTATGTTGAGATGAGCTCTGAGAGCATTGCAGCTCATTGGCAGGCGGCCAAAGCAGCGCAGCGGTAGCGACAATCGTTAGAGTTGTTGCCAAGAAAATGAACCGGCGCAAGTTGCAATGTAAGCAACTGGATGAAGATGCGGCAAAAACGCCGCAAGGCTAACAGCTAGTCAGCCAAGCAGCCAGACTGCGAGCCAGCACTGCTGTGTGCCACGCAGGCGAGTGTGTGTGTGTGTCTGGCAAGTCTGATGTGGGGTGTGTCGGTATGAGATCACAGGTTAGCCAAGTACGATGATTGTGTGATTGCATTTTAGCTACAGGTTAATTTAAAATATATAATTCAGAAAAAAAATAAAAGTAAAATGAAGCGAAAGAAAATAGAAGCACCGAAGTACATTTTAGAAGTGAAAAATAGAAATAAAAAGTAAGGAAAACAAGCGCCCCAGGCTTTGGCAGCAGACGAAATAGCAGCTGTGTTGGCATGCCACCAATGACTCTGTCAGCGATACTTGATACATACTTTACCTACCCATGTGTATATATGTCTTGTGAATTTATGTCGCACGATGTCGCACGATGTCGCACGAGAGTGAAGCGCTCAGTTTCCAAATGAAGTCTTAGCTGGATTAGTTGCCAGAGAAGGAAGAAATATGCTAGATGATTATTTTCTGATTAAAATTTTAGTTGTTGGGATAAAAATGGATTGCATTATAATGATTATTGCCAAAACCATAAAAACTAAATAAAAATAAAAATATGCACTGCTTAAGCTAATAATATTTCAGCACCAGTCTAGTCGTTTTGCATATTAAATGACTTTTGCGCTATCCCACAGAGTCCAATAAAAAAAAAGAATAATAATAATAAGAATTCGATTAGATTTTTGCAGCTGAACTAGTATTCCTTTATTGAATTTAATTATACTGAATTGAATGAAGTCTAACTAATTGAGATAAAATATTTATTAATGCCAATCACTTTTAACTGAAGTGAAATAAATCAATAAATTTACTTAATTAATCCAAATGAAGTGATACCAAAAGGAGTTAAATCAGATTATTCTCAACTAAAGTTAATTCATTTAATTAAATGAAACTAAAATGAAGTAAATCAAATACAAGTTATAACTGACTTAATTCAAGTTTAATTGAATTTAATTACCTTTAATAAAATTTAGATAAAAACTAAACTAAACTTAATTGAGGAAACATATAAATCAAACTAATTAAATTAACTTAAACATATAAAATTGAATTTACTAAAATTGAATTCAGTCAAATCCCGAGTTGGAAATAATGAATTAAAAAGGCAATTGAATTTAGTATATATTTTTTTTAATTTTGTAATTTCGAAGATCTTAATTATATAGTTTTTAAATTTCTAATCACAAATACCGAGTTATAATTAGAAAAAAAAGTAATAATAAAACTGAAACTAATTGTGTACTTTTTGTCGTATTTACATTCAATTTTCTTAATTATAATTTTTTTAAAAAATTAAAATACTTAATTCCAGCTTTTTTTCAAATTTCGATCCAGGTTTTCATAAGTATGATTACTACAATTTTTTAATTAAAAATGCTTTTGAATTTTCAATTCTGATTTTGAAATTAAAATATAATTATTAAAAATTTTAATTCTGTTTTTGGAATTAAAAATTAAATTTTCTTATAAATTGATAAGTAGAATTAATTCAAGTTTTCAATAACTAAATAAAACTAGTTAATTAAATTAATTAAAAAAATTAAATATGTAAGTCTTTGTTTTTCATAATAATTTTAATAATTAAATTAATTAATTAATTTAAAATTAAATCAATTTTTAATTGCCATTTTCAGATTAAAAATTGTAATTCTGTTTTTTGAATTAAGAATAAAATTTTTTCATTAAAATAATTAAAATTTTTAATAATTAAATTAATAATAAATAAAAAAAAAACATTAAAATAGGTAAGTCTTGGTTTTTTATAATAATTTCAATAATTGAAATAATTAATTATATTTTCCATTTTTGTTTCCGATTTTGGTGTTAAAAACTAAACTATCTATTGAGTTCAAAGCCTTTTTATTAACAGATTTCGCAACACATATGAAATTTAATAGTATAAAACGAGTTAGGCAAAATACCATTTTCAATTCGAATAATTTTCCTTAATTTTCCAATTAGGAACATTAATAATATTGTTATTTCCTTAAAATATTAGAAGGTTTATAATTCTATTTTCTAAACTAATTTTTGTCTAACTTTATAAAATTTTTCAAAATTAAAAAAATAAAATTCTGAATATTATTTTAAAATAAATCTTCAAGTGTTTTAAGAAAGACTTGTGAGAACTGAGATGATTTTTTAAAACAACAATTATCAGTCCTTATACGAATTTTGAATCTCTATTTCACAGCTTTATGGTTATGTACTTATGTTGAAACTTCGATGCTTGTCCTTCGCCCTAAAATGCTAGATTCTGAGAGATCACAGAACAAGTTGCATAACCTTAATGTTGTCCATAGTATCGTTCATGATTGCGGAGTTTTCCCTTGATTTAAATGTTTCCTCACGCTTAAACGATTTATGTAATCTTAGTGTTATAGAAATAACCTTTTTGAAATCCCTGATAGGTGATTGGGATGAAAGGAAAAGTTTTTTGATGCTGATCCCGAGGGAAAAAAATACCATCTAGACAGTTTCAAGTTTGGTCTCACTCTCTCTTTGTTTTTCAAAGAATTGAACTAATTATGTGTTACTTTCATTAAGTTTATTCTGAGCCGTTAGCGAATTCCTTATATAAGAAATCTTATATATCTCGATAATTACATATATGATATTCATTAATTATAAAAAAATATTTGAGCAAAATTAAATTTTTCTAACACTTAAAGCACAATAAAATTGCAAACTACGGCAACTAATAAAATAAATCAAATGCTTTGCAAAACACAAGTCGCATAGCACAACAACAAAGAACAACAACAGCAACAGCTTTTGCCAGCCATCACATCAGCGCTGTCGAGGTCTCGTCAACGCGACGTGTAATAAATACGTCTACTTATGCGCCGAGCACTGACAGCCATAACACAAATACTCATGCACACACACACATACACATATTACAATAAGTAGTACATACAATGTCTGTAATTGTGCTCAGTGGGGGCCACCACCCAGAAGCGTTGACTTTGCATTCGCGTCGTGTTCTGTGTCGCTGCCTTAGCTATCAGCATGCATATTAGCGTTTGTGCTTCTTCTTCTTCTTCTGCTGAGCTGCAGTGAAGTCAAGTACGTTGTACGCTTGAGTATCATTTACACATGCAACAACAACAACACACGCAACACAAAGAAGCTGAGAAAAAAGCTGTGCATGCAATTACAGCCGTTGCATACATGCAACAACAACAACAATGGTGACTGCCAGAGCGAGCGATAAACCGCCAATAGCATTTGCAACGTTGTAGCGCGCTCTAGCTACAAACAACAAAAAAAAAAAAAAAAACAAATGTACCTTTGAAAGTTGTGGAAAGGAAATTGCCTCGCTTGTCAGCAAGCTGTTTTAGTAGAATTTAAAAGAGACTTTACTGGTAATTGAGATTTTAATATGATAAATAGATTTCAAATCACAAATTGCGATAAGCTTTAATAGCTCATGAGCTAGTTTTCATGGCTCGTTGCTCGCTCGAATGTGGGGACGTTAAGGTAATTTGTAACAGCTGGCGGCTTGGATCAAGTGAGGTTAGAACTTAGTTTTTTTTTCTAAAAATAAAGAAGAAGAATGATGCGACGTTGACTTATACTTTACAGTACCCTTCATAGGTTCATTTCTCATAGTATTAATTGAGTTTTGCTCCGCGACTTAAAGTCTATAGTGGCCTTTCCTCTCTAACAACAAATCGCAGAGATCCAGAACCCTAAAAAGATATCGTAGCTATACGGATATATAGATTCAAGGGAAGCTCGTTCTAGCCAGCTCATTCTCTCCACTACTTTTTTGTGACCTGGCATCCAGATGAGGTGCACTAGGTAATGGAAGTTTGGTACGCGGACCTGTTAAGCCTACAAGAATTCTATCTGAGTTTTTCCAGCAGTCAGTGTATCACTTAATAGTGCCATCCCATAGTAGTAGACCAAGCATAGAGTTACTCTATTCCTCTTTACTGCCGAAGTTTACTTCAAACAAATTTGTGAAGTTTTCCCTTTTGGCAATGCTGTCCTCAGGAGAAGAGCAGGTGGTGATTCATCACTTAAGTCCTTTATTTCTTGTTAACCATGAAGAATTTCCTGAAATTTTCTTATATAATCAAATAGTTTTCCATACAAGAGCTTGATTCTGATCGATCAGACCACGCAGAACTTCTCAGGGGATTGGTTCATATATTGTTGGTCTTCTTGGTACTTACGTACTGTCATCTTCTTAACTTAGTACATAACACAGTTTAGTATTGGACCTTAGCTGTGTGTATTAGATACTCAGAGTGGATCGGATAAGCAATTTGGGGAGCCACTTTGCAGCAATTTTGGAGTTATCATCGGTCAAAGTATAGTTTATGGCACTTTTTCTACTTATTTCCATCTATTCGCTCATCCTTCAAAGAGATCTCATAAGAATGCTTAGAAATAGTGGATGGTCAAACAAAGACTTTTAGATATCGAGCTGCTCTCTGCGATGAGGACCTTCAATTTGACAATCTCTCGTAATTTTCGGTTAGTAGACAGCTTGATTTGAGCTTTCTGCTCCATTATATAATATTGTGCAATTTTTTAAGTTCTAAAACGTTTCAGACAATTCAAACGGCAAGCAAGCACTCTTTCGAAAAGTATTTCGAAGGCAGCAAGTGAGTTTAAAACCCAACTAGTGGCTTTGGTAAGCTCTTGAGGAAATTATAGTCTCTATGAGGTATATTTTATATCATGAGTTCCTTGAAATTTACTACTTCGAATTCTAGGCACTTCATTTTCCTTTCCTTTCAATAATATTATAATTAAATTATGGAATAAAAATAGTATTCCCTCTATCACCTGCCACCTCCAGCATATTTGCCTGCACTGTAGAAAGAGCACCTCTTTAACCTACAATTACTATATTCACCACACTATTTATATTTCATCACGTGTCAAAGTGACAGGGGGATGGTAAAACGGCACTCCATGCTGCGCTCAACACATCTAATAAAATTTTCACTCTACCCAGGTTAATGGTGGCACCATTAGTGTTGCTCTAGGGCAGCGGTTTTTACCCACATAAACGCACACACACAAGACACTATACATACTCACACACATATTATACACACTCACACCCACACTCTTATACAAATACGCCAGTTCATCGCTTCTTGTTCGCGCTGTTCATTAGCGTAACCGAGTTTTGTCTTGACGAGTGCTGCTCGTAATTTAACTACTTACACATAAACACACATTTATGCATACATGTATGTGTGCTTCTTCTTCTCCTCCTGGCACTTTTTGTCATTTGTGCTGCCAGCGCGCCTGGAGCTATGCTTTGATTTCTCACACTTGAGTAGTTTACTTATTTATTTATTTGCTTTAATGCTCTTAATGTATATTTACAAGAGTCCTCACACACATAAACACATACACACGTATACACAAATATTTCCGCACCTCTGTTGAGCTCTTGAAACTGTTCACTGACAACACTTAACTTCGTTAATGCTACATTAATAATTGTACTACAATACACCGTTATTGCCATGCTCGAATATTCTTTATACTTTCGCTGTTGTTGTTGTCGTTGTTATTTTTGCTACTGCTGTCTTTGCTATTTGCTGTTTATTTATCGAGCTGTTCTTCATACATTATGCAGTCGCGCATAAGAAAGTAGCATTAGTGGCGTTTGGAGTACTTTTCTTGGCAGCCTTGCCATCCTTCTCGTGTTGCTGTTGCTGGAAATTCATTGGCACTTTTGGTGCCGGATGAGAAAATGCACACACTGACATTGTCAGTTCTCAGTTGTAGTGCCACTTAGTAGCTGTTTTTGTTGTTATTTGAGTTCAATACGCTTTGTTGTTGTAATATTGCTGTGCTTGCCGTACATATATTTATATACATATGCAGGTCGATGTATCCCTGTGCAATAGTGTGTTACACTCCTGACAATTTGTAATTGATGAAGGCTAAAAGCTATCCTTCGAAACTTTAATTGGTAATGTAATTTAGTAAGTAATTACAATGCAGTGTAATTTGTTTAATTATACGCAATTAATTAAATTTATAGTGGCAGTGACAGTAGGAGGAACTCTACTAAATTCTTTCATTAATTTATTATAATATAAAAGTATATTCTTTCTGATAAAATTTGATCGGTTTTATAACAAAAATAAATTTTCAATACAAATCTTTATCATCGCCTTAAGTTTAGACTTCCAAAACAATACAAGCAGGCCACTGCGAAATTAAATTTTCCATGCACTGGTTCTACGCCCCCCCCTGGTTGGCTTTCAGTGCCTTTATCGAATTTAGTTTTTTTCGGTTTCGGCTCAAATTTGCTGCCCCATGCCCCTTATTGTTGCCAGCTTCGACCCTATATTCGTTAACCCAGGTCTCGTCACCAGCGGTAATGCGTTTGATAAATGTAGAGTCCTCAACTACGTTGTTAAGTATCTCTTTTGCATCTTGACGTCGCTTTTTTAGGTCTTTTGGTACGAGCCTAGCATTGATTTATACCAGAAACATTACCCAAAATATGCAAAACATTAAAATTAAATATTAACATTAACCTAAATGTTTTGACTGAATCCATAAGAGATGTTAAGAAGTTGTCAAGCATCTCTTTTGCATTTTGAAAAAAATGCGTTTTTGTAAAAGATTTGGGTCTCTTGGTACGAGCCTAGCATTGACTTATACCTGAAACATTAACAAATTATCCAAGAGATTTGATTCGATTTATAAGAGATGTTGAGATCCTCTGCAATCTCTCTCATGCCAACACGACGATTTTCGAGTTTTGATTTCTTAACTTCTTCGATGTTACTTTCATTAAGAGGGTTGTATGAACGAATCGCTTCCGGAAAGTTCTCGTAAGACTTCTCAACTTTCACTTAATGCTTTGTGGCACTAAAACGCAATGTGCTGCTGATAAATCGACTACAAAAAACATTTCTGCAAAATTTTAAATGAATGAAATACAAAATTTCATACAAACTCTTTGCTAAATTTTCGTTCCATGATAAAAATCGTCAGGCAAACTTTTCATGTCACCAACAAACAGTTGACTGTTCACTAATTGCCTTCTGTGGATCAAACTTCTCATTAAGATGAAAAAGGCTGTATTAAAAACTAATTTTTTTATGATTTTGATTTGCCCTCGCAGTTTAAATCCCAGTAAAATTAGAGCAGCTGGTATTGTTCTGTATTATCTATACTAATATCTAGACCTAATAGCCTGCTGGATTGAGATTTCATAAATTGAAATGAAAGTGAAACAAAAAATCATATTATTACACTGCTCAACAAATCTGAAGGAAATAGTTGAGACAGATGTGCTAAGAAGTCTCTCGGGTATTTGAGGTGTCCTGATCAAGAATTTGAGTTGAAAAATTTTCCTTTTTTTGTAATTTTAGCAAATGGTGGCGGTTTGACCCCTACGTCCTTTGTCTACTAAACAAAAAATCCTAATATTACTACTACTAAATAGCAAGATACAGTTTTTAACCTCTTTTTCTTCTTCTTTATTGGCGTATACACCATTTGTGTGGTTATTCCTTTTTCTTCTGTTCGTTGGGGGTTTGGCGGGTCATAAACCCAGCACACAAACTTGGGGAGGGATGTTTCATCCTCTCACTTTAGCTTGCCTTCAAACGGATGTTTTTTGCCTACCCTGAGGATACTTGGTCTAAGACCGGAAGGAATGAGCTGCTTGAGCTATATTTAAAAGAATCGTTTCTGGTCACTTTCAGATGAATGGTGCTCAGAGAACTTTCCTTACTACCGTGATCTTCAACAAATAGCTCCAACTTCCAAACTCCTCTAATAGTCGCAAAATGACTGTAAACTAGTGTTATTTTAATTACAAAAAATTTAGGTTCCTAATATATATAAATATTAACGTTTTTTTAAGAATTCGCCCTTAACGATTTTTGAAAATGTTTCTGGAGTAAAAATGAACTTTTCTCTCAGAGCTTAGCGGAGTTTTCACACTTTTAACTCAAGTTTGGAATAAAAACTTCTAAGTTCAATTCCATGTCGAAAAGCGGCCTTAGAAGTGAGAAAGACGTCCATGTTTCTTCAGCTAAATCGTTTACTACTCTTTGAAATTTATTTTATCCAAAGCAATGGATATACCATAAAAGTGATATATTTTATCTTGGGATTATCTTATCAGTGCAAAATTTAAGTCTCAAAGGCTCACCTTTAATTATTGGGTTTAACCATTTTGTATCTCCTTTTAAATGTGGTTAGTAGTCGATACTTCGTTGTGTTAATATTATTTCTCTCCTGTTGCCTCTAGTCAGCCAGTTCTTGTAAACAACTACAATAACATCATAACAAAAAACCAAATTAAAAAAAAAAAAAACAAAAAAGAAAAAAACTCTGCAAGAACTAACTCTGTAACTAATACTATTAAATACATTTGCTATTGTGGTTGTTGGTGTGTCTGCTTCAGCGGTGGCAGAGTAGGAGTTGGTAGATCTTCGTTAGCTGACTGCCCGCGAGCCAAAGCATCATTATACTGGCAAATACATACTTACATACATAAAGTATGTATAAATATATCAACCGCGCGGAGATAGCGTATTTGTTTTGAGGAGTAAGTAAGTTAGAATAACAACAGCAGCCTTATTCACAACAAAAATATTGTTGTACATACATCTAGTTTCTTACATACATATATGACTAGGTTTATAAATAAGTTGCCGACGGTCCTTTTGTGCACGGCTGGGTAGTTGTTCGTTGTAGCGCTGGTGAGGCAGGTTAATGCTATGGTGGCTTATGGAACGAAGGATGCTTTGTGAATAAATGAAACATTGTTAATTACTGTTTATCACATAGTTTGCACGATATATGCTGAACTAGTGAAATATTAGTTCTGGATCATCTCTTAATGTTTGGGACACATATTATGCTTTTAGGTGAAGTTTTTCGAAGAAGATTTATAGTATTTTAATCAAAATTTATTAGTCTCCTATTTCTACTAATATCGACCTTAGATATTTTCGGAGTTATTGCATAAAGTACCTTCATTAGCATCATTAGTGATTTCAAAAAAAAAAAAATTCAGAAATTTACAAATAATAATTTCTCAACTAGTCTTTAATACAAGAGCTTCCACTTAAGCCTCCAAATTTGCTTCCTCAACTAGTATATCCCCAAAAATATAACGCTGGGTGTGCAAAACATGCTTGTAGCTGTATTTAAAGCGCAGACTTAGCAAACAGTATCCAAAGTAGTAACAAAAGAACTTCATGAACAACAGCACGTAATCACATACTCCACTACATATGCATGTATGTATTACTTCCAAGCGCTGTGGAGCTTGTTGGCATTGCTTTTAATTAATGTTGATTTTTTGCTGTGGTTTTCTGCTGCTCTCCGCTTTTGTTTTACCAAATCCTGCAGCTACATTGACCTTTTGCTCGATTTACTTATTATTTTGGCTGCGATTTCGCATACTTTGGAATCGATATTTCTATCATTGTTCTTTTATTTGTTGGACATGGTAAATATTATGTCTGGTGGGCGCTTTTAGTGAGTGGCATGTGTTTCTACCGCTAAGTATATTTATATATATGGTAGTAATAGGTGTGTGTGTTTAAGGTTAACCTTCTTTTTATGTTATCTACTCCGTGCCTAATAGATTTCCTTGTAATTACTGGCAATTAGTGTATAACAGAATTATATATACTTGTCAATACTCATATATGTATGTATGTATATACAATATAATACAGCTTCTTCACCAACTACTTTGGCGACATGTGTCATATGCAGCTAATTCGCATGAAGGAGCTGCAAGGTCTTCGTTGTACGGCGTATTTCTCTCAACAAGCTGTCTGCTTTTAGCTTTTTGGCTTTCTAATTTTGTGTGACACATTTGCGCGCTTACCACTGTCGGCTTCATTTAGTGCTGAGCCTTCCTAGAAGGCATGACATTAATTACATTACATTTCGCTTAATTCAATATGGAATACCTAATTAATTGTGGAGGAGATTTTTCGGCTACTAAATTGCATGCAGGCTCCATTTTTGTGTACTTAAAGAGCTTGAATTTCAGGCAAACAGAATTTGTTTGAGATACCTTACTATACAAGATTTTCCAGGCATAGCAAAAGAAATAATTGTGGGATAACTTTTGGTCTGCTATCTCAGTAGAAGAAGCAGTGGAAAGAAATGGTGAATAATTGGTCAAAGAGTTTAGGTTAGGAATATGTTATTTAGTTTCAAAATTTAAACTTCGAAAATCCTTCATGTTAGAAATATGAGAGAAAGCTTTTAAGCTACAACTTTTCCGTCTTAAAGCTTTTATAACTATTATAATAATAGTAGATGGCTTCGAGTTTCCCTTGTTAGTTTCAGTGATGTTCTTCTATCAAATCTTGAGCTTTTAGTATGCAAAACAATCAGCATTTACTACTGTGGGCAAAAAATAGTAAGACATCTGTGCCAAATGTCACAACAAAATAATCATTAGTATTTAGTATACCATACGCTTGTCTTTCTGAAGCACATAAAATGCATTCGGTAATTTTTACGATGAGTGAAATTATCCAACAAAGGTGTGTACGGAAGCTAAACCAAACCAAAATATATAAAACATTAAGTATAATACGCATAATTTTAACCAAAATGTTTTGACTCGATCTATAAAAGATATTGAGATCCTTTGCTATCTCTCTGGTGTCAACACGATGACTTTCGAAATGTCGAAATGTTCAGAATGTTGGAAAGGGCTTTCAGTGATAATTGTTTGTCGATAGCAAATGGTTTTGATTGGCACAAATTGTTTAAAGGGGGTCGATGAGACCCGTCTATGGCGGCCAGCAACATCAATTGAAGATCAACACATCAATAAAATAAAGGATTTGGTATTTGAGAATCAATGATTATCAGTCAGAGATCTTACTGGCATCGTTGGAAAATCGAAATGATGAGTGAAAACCATTTTGAAAGACCATTAGAGCCTAAAAAAATTGAAAGCACGATTTGTTCCAAAACCACTCAATTATTTCGGAAAACAGCGTCGCGTTAACGTCTGTGAAACAATGCTTTCCGACTATCAGGATGTCGTGAATCATACTAGTACTGATGATGTGCCTTGGATCTATGCTTACGATCTGGAAACAGACGATCAGTCGGCCGAATATCGTGGCAAAGCCGAAGCTGAAAAACCAACGTCAAAGCAGGTCAAAAATCAAGGTTATGTGGACAGTTTTCTAAGGATAAGAAAAAACATTGGCACATGTGTATTGGAGGCTAGGAGGATTGCTTTGAGAGTTACGGCATAGATTTTGAAAATTAAGACTTTTAAAATTATGACACAATCTTACTTTTTTTCCTCATCGTAGTAATATATGAAGTATCCTGTTCGCTTAGGATCCTCAGCAATAATTAAGATAAGCAAATATAGTAGTTTATTGGATTTTCGTTCGAAATAGAAGGATCGATGAGCTGAGAGAAATCACAAACTGATGAAAAAACCTAAGGCTCCAAATTTTCTCTCAACAAAATGGCATGCTTTTTGTTAGTTCGAATAATGAATCGGCCCTAACTGCCCTGCCGATTTGTATTGTTGGGAGTTTTTAGCCTTTCTCGCAAATTTTTCTGAAGTTGTTATTAATATTTTCCATTTTCCATCTTCATCTTCGATTTACAGGACAATCTCTTAAGGATAGTTATACTACCCGAAAAACTTCAAGAAATCCTTCAAAAAAGAGAAAATTTATTATAAGGATATTATATATTTATACATGAACATAGTATATTAAGTTTGTCACCCGGAAGGGTGTAATACCCGGAAGGAAAAATCCGAGACCTTATAAATGATCAGCGTGAGCTTCTTGTTCCTCAGTTTTTGGTATATCCACATAAAATTTTTGCACTTGTTATTTCCTTCCCAAGGACTGGTATCTTTGTCTTAATCTTCAATATCGTACTACTTTGGGATATATAATATGAAGCTGTCATACTACAAACTGATCGAATAAAATTGAATCAAGTCCTTGTATAGAAACTATTTTATTTGACAAGGTAAATTCAGAAAATTGGGCATGGATTATTATCCAAAGCATTGCTACAATCTCCGAGCATATTATGCAGATCAGATCACTATATCTTGTAGCTGTCGTACAAACTGACCGGTCGACCTCAAGCCTTTTTATGGGAAACTTTTATATTTGACAAGGTATATTCACGAAATCTGGCACATATTATTACCTAAAGCATAGCTATACTCCCTTGACAAATTTTTCAGATCAAGCAACTGTTGCTGCCATATAACTAACCGAGCGAATTCAAGTCGTTGTATGGAACATTTTTATATATGACGAGATATCTTTACGAAAATTGCCCTAAATCATGGTCCAAAGCAGCGCTCTAATATCCGAAGAAATCCTTCAGATCAGTTCACTATAGATTATAGCTGACATACAAATTAATCGATCAACGTCGAAGTTATTTCATGTTGTATTAAGTATTCGATTACGGTTACAAGCGAAGTCCATACCCCCTTACTTATTAATTGTATGCTTTATAAAAGCTACGCACATAAATCTTTCACCTTTCCATATAATAAATTATGCTAATTAGCATATGTAAAACTCATTTGCAGAACAAAAGACAAACTCGTTTCAATAATGAACCCATTTGCATTGCAAAAAAAAGAGTGATTAAATTTTTAAATGCCAACTTAAGCTTGCCAGTGCCATCAACCTACGGACGGCAAGCAAATATTTATTGTTTTGTGGCATTAATGCAGCTACAAAGCTGTGTACGTGCTGCAACGCCTCGAAGTAGGCTATGTGATGCATTTGGCTGCAGCGAAAACACAAGCAAACACAAAGTGAGAACAATTCATACACACACACACACATACACACCAACTCCTCATGCATAGGTGTGCATACGTGCCACTGGCACACAATTCAATTCTCATTAAATTCCCGACGAGGGCGAAACAAAAAAGCGCTTTTGAATTAAAACACAAAAAAACCGTTAACAACTGACATTCAACTGGCATGCATCGATTTGTGGCATCATCAACAACGCACAGCGGCAACTAAACAGGCGCTATTGTTGTTGTTGCAACGAAAATCGGCTTGCAGCCTGTCGCATATCCAATGACTGCTGTCGCCGCAAGTGATGGACTGCGCTGCATGCCACACACATGCAATATCAGCATTTACATGCATGTGTGAGTGCGTCTGACAGCAGGCGTTCCCGTTTTATGTGGCACACACAACTGTGCGCGCATACATTTGCATTGTATTGCTGGCATTGCTATCACTTTGCTGGCCGCTGCATGCCACGAAATCAACGGCAACACGTTAATTGAATTGTTGACACGCAGACAAATGCCACAGAACTCATATTGTCCGGCTGTTGAATGCTCGCACGGTGGGCCGCAAATTGTCCAGTGCTTTTGGCCCCTGCAGCCGACACCATATGTTGCAAGCATATGTGGCAAGCAGGCAAGCTTTCGTCATATCACTTGCTAACTGTGCGCGCCGAACGTGTCCTTATGCTCATTGCCACACGCGGTGGCATGCAGGCGTTGCGCAGCTCGTCGCGCTTTTGTCTGATTTTCGGCTTGCATGCACGATTGCGCATTCAAATGCAATTTCGTTTGTTCCATGTGTGCATTGGAACGCGCATAATTAATGAAAATTTGCTGCATTTGAATTTTAATTAATGCCCGGCGTTGCCATATCGCACACGTGCAAAATATGGCTTTATTGTGTGTGACTACGCGGCGGTATGTGTGTGTGTGTTTTTAGCTTTTAATCGGTAGAAAAGCGTCCATGAGCGAATATGCATTTTTGTATTTTGGATTTTTTTATTTTTATTCGGTGCCTTAACATATTTTGCAAAAAATCAGATATAGATTTTAATAAATTCGAAAAATTCCGTTTCCGCAATCGACAGAGGGTGAGGTGGAAATATTCGGGCATTTTTTCCTCCATTTTCCAGTCTTTCAAAACTGAGGCTGAAACACATCGATAGTCTTACCTTCGGCGAACCAGAAGACATAGCCGAAACTGACATCAGCCATCTTAACAAATTTGTGATAGTCTTAAAGCGCTTTGTTGACTTGTAAGAGCCTGATGATCCAGTACATAAGAGTTTTTAGGTACCACAATGAACCGGCGTTGTACATTGTCCAAATAAGATTCCTCTCCGGATCGATCTTGTAACCAAACCTATTGTTCTAAAAATATTTTTTAGGACAAATGTCATTATCAAGCAAGTCTCAAAAAAATCCAAACAAAAAGTCTATGCCAACAAGTGGTCTTTCTTGTTATCTAGTTGGGATCCAATTTCAGTTTGTCGTTTCATTGGTCAAAGTTTTCCAATATGATACATGTGATCTTAATAGATAGCATACTGTCTAGGATATATAATTTGGTACACGTTCTGTGCTCACCAAAATGCTGCGAATTTGTCGAAATAGCAGATGTCGGACCAAACTACTTGTATCGAGAACTCTTTCATTTGTCAATGTAGCCTCGGATGACCTAAGCTCTTTATTTTTTCGACTTTTGGGACTCGATGAGCTTATTAGGGTACTCTTATGCTTTATGAAGCTCGTCAGCTTGAAAGATGTCTATTTACTTGTGTTGTTGTAGCCGAGTTTAAAGCGCATCAGTCGTTCTTCCTTTTCGCTGTTTAAGTCTAAAGCGTAGCCGATGTCTCTTGATTCGTTGATCTATGTCTACGTCGTCGTATATCTCATACAGCTCATCGTTCCATCCAATTCGGTATTCGGTATTGCCAATACGCAAAGGTACATTAGTTTTCCGCAGAACCTTTCTCCCGAAAACTCTCGTAACGCTGACTCATCAGCTATTGTCATCCAACAAGCCTCTGCACCATATAGCAGGGCGGGGTCGCAAGTGCGAATACTGTTTGGTTGGTTGATAGCAGAAGATATCTAGTAATTACCTCATTCACTACCAGACTCATTTGCTTCGCTTCCTTATTCATTCTGGAGAAAACTGAACTAACGGCGCGGTTGCTATGGCCGATGACATCGATGTCATCAGTCTGTAGTTGCACACTCTTCTAGAAAATTGTGCCTTCTCTATTCAGCCTTGCAACTCGAAATTTTTTCTCCAGGAGTACATTGAAAAAGTTGCCCGACAGGGAGTCGCCTTGTCTAAAACCTTGTTTGGTATCGAACCGCTCGGAGAGGTCCTTTCCGATCTTGACGGAGCTTTTGGTATTGTCCAACGTCAGCTTATACAGCCGAGTTGGTTTTGCAGCCTATCTTTCCTTAATATTTTTTCTGGAATGTCTTACGGTATCATCTAATGTTTAAACCGAGGCAAGCTTATAAAAAACTTCTCGCTTAAGAATATATAAACACTTTTCAGTTGCGAAGTGAGTATTTCACTCGAACTAAATATGTTAGACAATGATAGGCAATAATGGGGGTACATTCTTATCTGTTCCTAACATTCCTTAAGCATACCTGTCGTGTTCGTAAATGTTAAATGGCATCAATGTAATAAAAAAAATTAAAATTTATATATGTATACCATATACACGAATCCATTATAAATAAACATATTTGTCTTCAAGCCTTCTTCGCTTTAAAAAGGCAAATAAGCAATAAAACTTTGTGATAATTTACCGAAAGCAAACTAAATCAAAATATTTAGATCTCTTAATGTCCTGAGTTACTATTATACATTGTAAAGCTATCCTGGACACAATCACCTGCCGCAATGTATACCCCCATACTAGTATTCCCAGTATTCAGGTGGAATAAATCTGTATGTTTCACTGTCATTCACCAACTTTCGCTTTTGAAAAAGTTCTGATGATCAACTTTGAATGCCAGCAATGCGTGCGGAAATTGCCAGTCGCCGCTTTTGAAACTATATGTTACGTGGCAGTAGTGGTGTCTATATTCTGTCATTTTAAACTGTAGACGCCAACTGTTGGGGTTGACTTTTTAACTGCAGGAATTCCTGTGACAATTATTTATCAGATAGTCCCTGAGTTGACAATTCACCTGTGAGTTAAACCAATTCACCGTCTGTGTGATTGTAAAAAGATGATAGGCAATGTTTTCAGGTGATATGATTGTGGTCTGTAGGAAAATTCTATTATATTGGATTGATATGCGGCGTGTTAAATTTTTTTAATACATTTTTTATGATTTTCAATTTGGGGTGTTGTTTTTGTGATCTTTAATTAACTTTAAAGTCAGGGAAATAATTTGGAGATATTTTGGGTTTCTAAGTGCTCATTTCAACATTTTCCAATAATTCAGCAAGAGTATCTTTAGTTAATAATCGTTTAGTTAGAATTCTTATACACAATCTGGTCTAATTTTTGTTGAAATGTATCCTCTTTTTAATGAATTGACTATGATTGAGAAAAGACTTAAGTAAATTTGAGGAAAAACTGTACTGAAACGTACTTTTATTCCACAATTATACTTATAGATGAATTTACGTTTCTCTACATTGATTATTTAGTTAACTATTGGTTACGCTTCCTACCATTCGTAGATTCTTATACAACGCGTCTATTAATGAATATGTCCATTACTGTATTAAATACACTTCATATACATTGCTACTCAATCCTAAATGTAGGCAGCACTTTATTATTTTGGGCATTAGTAATCATTATTGAAAAATATTGCCTACATTTAGGTGCACTACATAAGCAGCAGTCATAATTTAAGCGAAGTCACAGACCAAGCATGTAATTGCTAGTTCAATCAATATGAAAAGAAAATCGAAAAATGGGTACAATATAAATACAAAAATAAAGTAATTTTAATACAATAGGAACATTACATTCTGTTTATTTTATAACTGAGTGAAACATACATACATAAACTGAACTGATGACTTAAAACAATAATTAAATAATAAAGTAAATGTTATAACTTTTTTATTAATTTCGTTAATTATCATAAATTATTTAAATTAAATTAGAAATTATTTTATTAAAAAAATAATATTAAAATCTCAGAAGAATATTTATAGAATAAAAAATTTGTGTTTTTTAATTAATTAATTAATTAATTATCATAAATTAATTAAATGAAATTAGAAATCATACATACGTATATTTTATTTAATTTAAAATATAATGCTACAAATCGCAAAAAAAAATTTTAGAGTCAACAAATTTGTCTTTTTTAATTGATTAATTAATTATCATAAACTAATTAAATTAAATTAGAAAGTATCCATATATATATTTTCTTTTATTTAAAAAACAAAAAATATTAACAATCTCAGAAGAAAATTCTCAGAGTAAACAATATTTTTGGTTTTAAGTTTCGTTAATTATTATAAATTAAATTAAAAAACATAAATATATTTTATTTTAATTAAAAAATAATAACAATTTCAGAAAAAAATTTCCAGCCAAAAAAATTTCGTTTTTAAATTTCATTATTTATTTTTAATTAATTTAATTAATTTATTCTTATTTTATTGATAAATAACTACCAATCTGTCATCCTTGCATGCTTTATAAATATAATATATCTCTGCACGGACGTGTCTGTGATTGCAAAGTTTGCCTCATCGTGGTCATCGGTACCTTCTCCGCATACAGTGCCAGCCTTTCGGTTTGCATTGTTGTATTATTAGCTGAAGAGGTCACTTGAATGATGTTTTTGTTTGCCATTTTTATTTTGTTCTCTGCTGAATTGAATCCAGTTAAGTTGTTTTCGTTGTTATTGCAAAGTTTATTTTGTTGTTTGTTGAACAGTTGTTGTGAAAGTTTTATTTTTATTATTTTGCTGCCATTTATTGCGGCGGGTATAGTTAGCCGTTGTCCATCCTGGGAGCGCGCTCTTGCTCATTTTTCATTACATAGATGAATGTTTGTGTATATATGTGTATAGTTATACATATGTGTGCGTGCGATATTTTCCATTTCGTTGCACGCCCAACATGAACGCCCACTAACTCCCTCGAATTGTGTTTGTATGTATGTATATTTACTACGAAGGCTACATTTCTGAACGCTTAGCGCAGCCGCCCCTATAAGTATGCTTCACTTTGATTCATTTACAGTTGCAAAGTGTTGGTGGAGAGCACAGGTCTGGCAGGTTACCATCTGTTTGTATGATTTATAGCATATATATTTCTCATATATACACTTGCTTGTTTTCGCATTTATGCAGACATACACCCACACAGGCACACCTACATGATTGTAGAACTATAAACAGCTCTAATTACATATATGCAGCTGCACGCGCCAGCTATTCACTTGGTCTGCAGGCTAAAAACAACAGCAATAACAACAATAATCAAAACGAAAAACAATGGCCCCAACAATGCTTATTTCTATATATGTATGTGTATGTGTATGTGTATTAGTGTAAGCGCAAGCACGCCGGCCGCTTCTCGTTCATTTATTTAAAATTGCCAACCTTCAACAACAGTTACGGCTAGCCATACCTTTGCCATTTCGTTACCCTTACCGTTATCTCACTCTCACTACTGTTAGTGCCGTTGCTTTGGCACCATTATACCCGCTTGCTTCAACTTTTTGCAATCAGCAACATCACAGCGTTCACCTCAATCGAATGCGGCCTCTTAGTCGGCCAGCCATCCGGCGTTCGCTGCGCCCTTCATTTGCCGTCTTCATCGCCCTCCTACACTTTCCCTCTTCATCTCCGGCTGTGATATGTTGCGTTTGCTGTGGACCTTATGGTCCAGCGCGGTTATGTTATTACCTCTTACTTCCTTGTTAGCATTCTTCCTGCTCGCTCACACATTCTCCACTCCAACTCCGTTTTGTTCAGCTCGATTGCAATTGTTTGCTGTTTTTGCAATTTCCTGTTGTTTTTGTTGTTGTTGTTTTACTTTAGTTGGCTTACGCGCATTTTGCATGTGTTTATTTGTATGACGGTGCATGGCGGTGTGTGTTTGTTCCTGTTGGGCCTTTCGCAAAATTTAATTTGCAGTAAATGAAATTTTCCCTTTTTCTTGCCAGCTTTTTGTTTAATGTTTTGTTTTTGTTTTTGTATTTATGGTATTTCTCGATTTTGTGTTGCCAGTCACTTTCGCTTTGTGGCTCTTGTGGCACAAAATTGATTGAGTTTTTAATTTCACCGACAATGGTGGTTGATAATCCGACATACTAGTGTTGCAAGCCGGAGCATTTGGTAGGTTTGTGTGTGTTGAGGTTGCTAGAAATATTAAAGTTATGGATTAAAGTTATGGATTTCCTTTCCCAATAGCAAATCTTAGCATACTGTATTTCGTTTTGTACAGTGTAATCTAGCGAACCCTAAGGCATATAAAGTTTCGTAATAAAAAAAAAATTCTCAGACATTTGTTTGATTGTTTAAGTCGCCCAGAAGTGGCCAGCTGTCACTAATAAAATAAGAATTGTCTGAGATCGAATTCTATAAGGACAATTCCAGGCCTCAGACAGCCATTAAGACTCACCAGAAGCTCTGGAAGCTTATATGTAAGGTTTATAGTTCGGATCTGGTACCAATTGATAGAATTCTAAGCATTTCCTGCAGCTCAACGTCATCGTTTCGGCATTTCTCCGCTATCTTTGGATGTTTCCTGCTAGTCTCTAGCACAGATGGTTTGAACAGCTGGTAAAAGGTGCTTGATTCGCTACTCTTAAATGCTTTGTGAATAGAATAGTGTCTTGCTTACTTTAACCTCGCTTATGAATCGGTTATAATAAAGGGTTACAGAATTGAAGCAACTACTAAAAGTAGAAATTTCGAATCTCTGTGAAGCATCAAATCTCTTGATTACATAAAACTAGTTAACTTCAGGGGTTTCGAATACAACCCTGCCTAGTCGACTTGACTAACATGTTTTTGGAGCGTTTTTAAACTGGTTAACCTCCTGCATATGGACCTTGATTAACCACTGGGACCTAATTATTACTTCGAAACAAGTCGAAGTAAGTTGAACAGTGAGATTGATACGTTCGAAATCGACATTTTATTGAATCGAATCGAATTAATCCTAGGTAATGATCAATACCCCATACTTACCCATTTTGAATTGAGGAATCTATTACAGAAGTGGTATATGTGTTTCCAAGGTGTACTTCTCTCAGTGACACCAACATGTTTCTTGTTTTTGAATGCATACTTACGAAACGTTGTCAAAAAAGTCTTGCGGTATTTTTATTGAATCAATTCGTGTGTCACCCATACATCGAGCTTCTTAATGACTTCAAGCTTTTCAAATGGTTTATAATGGTTTGATGACTACTATGCCGGTCTCTTTCGACCAATTCAGCGAATTTATCGCAATTTTCGACGACAGGCCTTCCGGAGCGTGGCGCATCTTTGACCACCTCTACACCAGAACGAAAACGTTGAAACCATCGTTGTGCGGTGGAAATGGAAACTGTGTCGGGTCCATAAACTACACAAATTTTATTGGCGGTTTCAGATGCATTTTTGCCTTTATCGTAGTAGTACTGTAAAATATGCCGTATTTTCTTTTTATTTTGCTCCATGTTTGCGACGCTATAACTCACGAACGACTTAAAAGAAACGACAACCAATCAAACACGTGTTAGCGTGTGAAATGAGCTTTCTAAAATGAGAACTACGCGCAAACAGGGACCTCACGTGGACAGCTTAGAACACCAGTCGGTTATGGTACCTAAAACTCCTTGAGTGCAGGGTTAGCGAGATCTAGTTTTTGGAAATATTTTTTCGTTAAACAGGAAAGGCCAATACCTTTTCGGTTTAGATCGGCTCTTAATGCCTGCTCTGTGAATGTGCGGAATTATAGAGCGCATTTTGTTCAATTTTGTTGAAAGTGATCACGCAGATTTCTTGAATGTACCAAAATATAGTCATCAATTCTGGCTTGGGTTCTAACTGACTACAGTGAATTTATCTAAGGACTTCGACTTTGAAAAAATTTGAGTAGACTGCTTCTGAGCTCAGCCAGTTAGCTCGACGATTTGGTCCAATTCGACGGAGTACTCTAATAGCAACGATCCGACTTTTGATGCGGATACACAGAGAGCTTTGACGATCTGTTACATTGTGAATTCTTTATTTAGTGACTTTAAAAAGGATATTTCAGGCTTTGTTGTACTTTTTATGGTAAATATAGTGGTAAATAATGTTCAATTGTGGGCACAAAGACCGATTTAAATTGTCATAAACTTACTTTATAACCACTTAACTTGCACGGTACTACGTTTCTTAGTCTTGTAAAATATGACACACCCTTTAAGTAATTAATTATTAATAAAAAATATGATACACCCTTTAAATTAATAAAAAATGCAAATCCATTACTTTCCCCACTTCCTTTCCGCAATCGATCTGCCCGACTTTCGTTGTGTCTTCAAATTCCAAACTAATTACTCTCCATCGCCTTATTAGCATACACGCCCAGCTGCTGACACCAGGCAGTCCCACAGCTACACCCAGCGCTTCGGCATAAACGCATAAATAAGGAAATGGAAAAAAATGAACTGTAAAAATATTGTAGCGCCAAGCTAATGCTCCAGTGTGTTGCACTCTATTTTTTCGCTGCCTCGCGCTGCTTCCTTCCTGCTTCTGCGAGCGATAACATTCCCTGGCGACTCCAATGAGCAGATTTATGATTGCGTGCGAGCGTGTGTGAGCTGATATGCGCATCGCATGCATTTTTATTAGCGACGAAGGAATAATACCCGTCTAAATAAAAAGAAGAACAGACAGACAGTGGGACAAAGACGCATAAATCATAATTTGTCAGCAGGCAGCCAACAGTCGGCGAACCCAACACCGCGCACATAAGAAACGCTATGCATATGCCACATTAAGTGGCTGGCATGTGTGTGTGTGTGATGATGTTTGTGTTTGTGAAGCCATTGTGTGGCGGTTCACACTTGCAACCCTTTGTTGCAATTTGTTGCGACTTGCTGCTTAATGAAAACAAAGTGTTTATGTTTTTGCGCGCACTTTGTTGCAACTTTTTTTGCTTTTGTTATTGTTTCTGTCGCTTGCTTGTGCTCTGTTTACCCACTCTGCGGTTGCTTTATTGTAGCATAAAGATTTTTAATTTGATGCGCCCTTGCCAGCTGAGCAAATCATATTTTTCTTCATTAAACTTGCTGCTCCATTCATCTCCCTTAGCTTTAGCAGCGTTATTAGTGGGCAACATTGCTGCGTGGCAACTGTTGCAAGCTAATTTTGTGTTCTAGTCTTTGCTTCTTCTTCGAGATTCCAGATTTGCCTGTTGGTTTGCTTGGCTTTTCTTGCGTTGCTTTTTTTCAGTTGCCACATTTTTGGTTTCTACTTTTAATTAGTCGATGTTGCACGTTGTGGGATTATTGCAATCTTGTTGTCACAACTACGCACAACAACAGCTATCAACGGTTTTAATGACTACTCGGCGGTATGTTCGAAGTGCTTTTACAATCTTGTTGACAGCTCTCTCTCAGCGCTCATTCTCAGCGAGTGGAACAAATAGTTGTGAGAAGTGATAGTTACGCGTAGGTGCTAGTTTGTAGGTTTAGGAAAAGAAAGTGTCATTAATAATGAGGAAAATCTGACAGTTTTGCAAGCTTTGCTCTGTCATTTTTAGTATATATTATACCTTTAAGAATGAGCTAGAGTAAGCCAAGAAGCTTTATTAGCTTGTACTCATGCAACTTCCAACGTTTCTGTCGAAACAAATTTGTGAAGAGGAGCGAAGCAAAAGTTCTCTCTGAATCAGCCCTAAGCTCACGGCACAATCTGCTTGATGTTTTCATCTCCAGCCGTAACGCCATACTTTTCTTAGAATATGGAATATGATTACTCGCGACTCATCAGATGTTGTCTTCGTCCATGCCTCCGCCCCATATAGCAAGATGGGGGTGATTAGTGATCTTTAATCTTTCACAGAGTGACTGGATAAAACTTTATATGCGATGTTAAAGAGGTTTATCCCACGGTAGTTGGCTCAGATGTTGGGGTCTCTCTATTTGTGGATAGAGCAGAACATGTTTAAATTCTAATCGTTGGGCATGCTTCCTCTGAATATATCCTATAAATGAGCTGATTCATGATCCTTATCAGTTCTTCGCCGCTAGCTCGGCTCTCAACTCATCGGCACCCGCCGCTTTATTTTTCTTCTGACGGGTAATTGCTATTCGCCTTTAGCTCACTTACCGAATTTTTTTATGGCCTCCATCTCACTTTTCGATCTCAGATTTGTAAAGGCGGTTTTTTAATTCAATCACCAAGATTTGTTAATACGTTTGAATTTGAAAAAGTGTGCAAAAAAGTGCGTTCACATAACCCGACCAACAATAGTCCAGCGATGTAAAACCGTCTCGTCTCGGAGGTCAAACTGTGACTTTTTACGAATGCAACGGAGTCTCAACAATCTCTTGTGGATTACCATGACTCCAAATGCGACAATTTTGTTTATTATCATACCCATTCCACCAGAAGTAGGCCTTATCGTCAAACACAATTTTCTTATGAAAATCTGGATCGTAGGCCATCTCGTTTGGAGCCCATTCACCGAACTTGCTCTGTGCTTGATGGTCGTTCGGCTTCAAATATCGCAAACAATTTTCATCAAGTTGATGGACATAGCTTGGAGTAAGTCTGTTCCTCATGACATGGCAAACCAAGCTGAACATGTAACATCTGTCAAGAAGACCAACGACGAATAAAATATTACCGCAATAAAAACCACACGACTTCTTCTTAATTGGCGTAGACACCGCTTACGCGATTATAGCCGAGTTAACAACCGCGCGCCAGTCTTTCCTTCTTTTAGCTACGTGGCGCCAATTGGATATTCCAAGCGAAGCCAGGTCCTTCTCCACTTGGTCCTTCCAGCGGAGTGGAGGTCTTCCTCTTCCTCTGCTTCACCCGGCGGGTACTGCGTCGAATACTGGAGTGTTTTCGTCCATCGGGACAACATGACCTAGCCAGCGTAGCAGCTGCCTTTTAATTCGCTGAACTATGTCATCGTCGTCGTATATCTCGTACAGTTCATCGTTCCGTCGAATGCGAAAACTATACGACTAAAAATCACTTTTTATTTCCAGAACATTAAATACCGTAAGCCGCAGACAAAAACAGAAAGTGATGACCTTTGTTTTTATTTATTCGCCAAGCTTCTCATTTCCGAGTTTAGCTGTGATGTGCTGCATATTCAATAACAGTTTAGTCGGTCTATCAGCTAGATGAAGCGATGTTATCTCTCTAATGTATTTCTGATGTTTTTGGAGCATACTTCCGAAACTCATCTCTTTATGGATGATGGTGGTTGGGCGACTCGCATAACGCATTTACACCCTCATACCGAATGCTTTATGCTACTTAAATATATGTTCAAGGAGTCAATTCGATGGGATTTCGGTATGTCCGATCTAAAACTATTTAACCATCCAGATTATTTAACTTTTTTAAAAAGTGAACCCGATATTTTTCGTATCAGGCTGCGTTATGATTGAAATATGATTCGACTAAAAGAGGTTTAGTGAGGTTTTATCCGTTATTGTAACCACCATTGTTTTTCTACGGAAATCCATCAGACTGCAGTCGTGGGAACAAATGAGTTTGACCCAGTTTCAATGGAAAGTCTCTCTACTCTGTAAAGAAATTATCAAATGATTAATATTTCTCACAAAAATAGTGTATAAATAATGGTGTTGTTTCAAGCATATTAGTAATTCTCGAACAGTTTAAATTGTTTTTACATACATACATATGAATCAACATAATCGTGTAGCTCCACTGAGGAGCACAACAATTCGTCAGAAGCTTTCAAAAATTAGTTCAAACACACTTAAATAAGCACTGCGCCACATAAATGCTGCACAAAATTCATTAGACCCTGCAACAAAACAACAACAACCCAATAACAGAGGTAACTAATAACAACTCTTGCTCATCAAATTTAATGAAATTGAATATTTTCCCATATTGCATTTGTCGATATGCGCCTGGGTCTCTCTGTCTGTCTGCCTGTTCGTTTGTTGCTATGCTTGTCTGTTCTATTTGCCCGCAGGTTCCAAATGTTTTACTGGCAATCAAGTGTGCTGTTGTCTATGGAAGCAGGCGGAGAAGCGGTAGAAGAAGTGGTAGAAGAAGCGGGACGTCGTAGCGGGTGGACGATTGTCGCCTGGCATTGGCGGTACGAACGCTTCGCCCTCGAGGCACATGTCAGCTACACGCTGTGCACAATATTCACTGCTTGTTGAGCAAGCAGAGGGGAGTGCGGACTTGGGAGCGGTGCAAAAGCGCAGCGCAAGAAGCAGCAGATAGCACTTTGAAATCCATAAACCCATCTTCTGACAGTGACGAACGAATCGGCGTTGTTATTGTTATTTGCAGTTGCTATTGTTGTTGCAGCAGCTTTGGCTGACGGCTGTTGGCAACTTGTGAACTTGAAAAGGAGTTAGTGCCGTTAGCTGGCAACAGCATTGTATTAATTGTTGTTTTTGTTGTTGCTAAAGAAGAAATATGCATGTTGGTGTTGTTGTATGTATGTGTGTCTGTCCGCCTATGTGCAGTGTTGATAGTGCGCTAAGCATCGAAGCTGCTGTGAGTGGCGGCTGATGTTGATGAATTATGCCTCACGGCACGATGCACAACAACAAACGTTGTTATTGTTGTTGTTACAGTTCTGGTTGTTGTTGTGATGATGAGCATGCTGCTGCTGCAAAGACGACAGTAGCATGCAAGCGAACGGCCGGGCAGACAGACAGATGGGTCGACAGCTACATAACCGAAACTTTGGCTAACGAAATTTAATGCAAAAGAAATTTAGGAGAAATGTGGGAAATGGGAAATGCTAAAGCATCGCCGTAGGCAGTGCGCTCTGGAGTTCAGTGGCTCAGGCGCTGGCGTAGCAGCTGCTGCTGCATGGCATTTTCCCGAAGCTTAATGTCAGCTGATGGGTAGAATGAAGTTTTCAGCTGTCAAAAATAGCTGGCGTTAGCCGTTGGCTGGAAATTTTAATCCAATGTAAGCGTCTAAGAGCGGTCGGCGGGTCGGTCTTGGCGCGGCGGCTTAGTCGATGTATGTGGGCTGGCTGGATTACACTGTGCAAGTGGGAAATCTGTTTTTACAAATTGCTTTAACTGTACTAAGTTTATCTTGAGAAAGTGTAAGTAATTATAAAGCAATTAGTAAGTAGCTGAGGGAGTTTGCTAGAGATGGGTTTAATAGCTAAGTTCTGCATTTTCTATTTCGTTTCGGTAAAGCGGTTTCAGAAAATATGGAAATAATAGAGTAGTTAGTGCTTATATAAACAGTTTTGGTGTAAAAAGTGGTTCAATAAGGTTTCCAAATCTTATTGGTTGTAATCTTAGTGAAAGAATGCCTTGATCTATTAGTGGATCTAATATACTATTTCTCGAAAAACTTGTAGTAACTGTGAAGCAGATGAATTAAACAGAGCAGACACCAACCTGCAATTAGATCCCAGAAAAGAAGGAATTTGCTGTTGGTTCTCCTTCCTTATTGGCGTAGACACCGTTATAGTCGTGTTGTCAACCCCTAACTTGCTGGTAAACGTGGCATGAATGGAATATGCATCGCAGATGCCGAGTTTTAAGATTCAATACGAAAGACACTGGAACACTAGTAGGAGTGCTAACAGGTCACTGTCTGATTTCAGCAAAAGAAAAACTATACTTTGAGAGTCGAGGTCATAAGAACATACACTTTTCTAACTTTTCTATTACGGTCGAAGATTAAAGTATTACTTATTCTAAAACTTAACGATCCAAACGAGGTTAGATTTCCGAAAGTACAGTTCTTAGCCGGATAAAGTCTGGGTAAATTACGGTAACGAAGAATTAGGTAACACAATGAACTCCTTTTCAAGCAGTTTCTGCTGTGGTCTTTTCGCAAAAATCATCGCAGAAATCCTTCCTAAATCCTTCCTCAACCAAGGACGTTATAAAACAATATGTCGACCAGACTTCGGACGCATAAACTTCAGACATGCACTGACCATCATTCACAGTAGAGCCAACACCCTCTCAGTGAATAGCGGAATGGAGTTAAAGTACCACCCATTGCAGACGAAGAGCTCGAGTTGCCGCAAAAATCGAGAGTAGCCTTTGCGCAGCTTCATTCTAGATATTGTAGTTAGTTAAACTCCTACTTATTTAGGATCGACCCTGACATATCAAATATATGTTCAGCGTGCAACGAGTTCCTGCATGGCTTTAATCACTTCTTTGCATGCTCTGTTAACCCTACATACCCGACACTCCTCTCACTATGGTCCATAAAGCACGCATCGTGGTCCTACCATTTGATGACCCCGATGACAATTTATCTCTTCCTTACCATTCTACCATGGACAAGTTAACCGGTACAACAACAACAACTTGGTCTTACTTATAATGACTTTACTTAAACAAATAGTTTTTCGAATCTGGTCTACAGAGTACAGATACAGTAGATCGGAAAGCTGAGTGTTCTCGAAGATCTAAAGACTTTCGCCTTTCTTTGTAAGTCAGTAAAGATTCTGCCTAATCTTAAGGGTATTTTTTTAGGGTGTGTAAATGCTCTCAAAAGCCAAAATTAAAAAAAAAAAGTTTTGGTACCGAGAACCTTACACAGATTTTTTAGAACATAAAAATCAATCAAGTTCCGAGTGAAGAACCGATTTGCCAAAAAATTGGAACTAAAGTGGAAATTGTTCTGCATGAGTCATTAAAAAGTTAAATCTTGTTGAAATAAATCCTCCTTTTACTCTTCTAAAAGTTCCCTGCTTTCAAAAAAGACTCTCTATGAAACAAAATCTTATAAGTTTTGCGCGTTCTAAAGAGGATTGAATTTAAAAAAAAAACTCTTATTCGAGGTTTTTTTTTAAGAACAACTTTAACTGTGTTTCATGAAAGGAAATTAATTAAATTTTTGGAAAGCTTTCCGCAAGCTCTTGGGCTGGTAGAGACCTGTGACCCAATACACCGCTTTGCTTGTGCAGTTTCTTCTCGTGTACTAAATTACTAAAATCTTCATTTAAACTCGCCTCTAATGCATACACACATTCTCAGACGCACACCCAAAAAATTTGCTCCACCATTCGCCAAGAAAACACGTACCAAGTCAAGAGGTTATCATAAATCTTCCAAATATGTTTTCCACCAATTAGTTTAATAACAACTTCGAAGACATTTAGTTTTTCGCCATGTAAAGGGTGATTTTTTAAGAGCTTGATAACTTTTTTTTAAAAAAAAACGCATAAAATTTGCAAAATCTCATCGGTTCTTTATTTGAAACGTTAGATTGGTTCATGACATTTACTTTTTGAAGATAATTTCATTTAAATGTTGACCGCGGCTGCGTCTTAGGTGGTCCATTCGGAAAGTCCATTTTTGGGCAACTTTTTCGAGCATTTCGGCCGGAATAGCCCGAATTTCTTCGGAAATGTTGTCTTCCAAAGCTGGAATAGTTGCTGGCTTATTTCTGTAGACTTTAGACTTGACGTAGCCCCACAAAAAATAGTCTAAAGGCGTTAAATCGCATGATCTTGGTGGCCAACTTACGGGTCCATTTCTTGAGATGAATTGTTGTCCGAAGTTTTCCCTCAAAATGGCCATAGAATCGCGAGCTGTGTGGCATGTAGCGCCATCTTGTTGAAACCACATGTCAACCAAGTTCAGTTCTTCCATTTTTGGCAACAAAAAGTTTGTTAGCATCGAACGATAGCGATCGCCATTCACCGTAACGTTGCGTCCAACAGCATCTTTGAAAAAATACGGTCCAATAATTCCACCAGCGTACAAACCACACCAAACAGTGCATTTTTCGGGATGCATGGGCAGTTCTTGAACGGCTTCTGGTTGCTCTTCACCCCAAATGCGGCAATTTTGCTTATTTACGTAGCCATTCAACCAGAAATGAGCCTCATCGCTCATCGGACGTAAAGCGCGAAACACATTTCGAACCGAACACTGATTTTGGTAATAAAATTCAATGATTTGCAAGCGTTGCTCGTTAGCAAGTCTATTCATGATGAAATGTCAAAGCATACTGAGCATCTTTCTCTTTGACACCATGTCTGAAATCCCACGTGATCTGTCAAATACTAATGCATGAAAATCCTAACCTCAAAAAAATCACCCTTTAATTTGGACGCTTGACAGCATGCACAGATACATACATAGACACACACACACGCAGACATATGCGTGTTGGGGCTTACAGCCGAACTTTAACCACAACTGCAATGCAGCTTTGCAAATCAAGTTTTCGTCCCCCAAAAATTCAAAATCAACAAAAAAAAAAACAAAAAGTAAATAATAACAACAACAAAAGCAACGAAATGAGCTCACAATAAATTTGCTGCATTTGAGTTGCGGCCAATGTGCTGTCGGCTGCCACATGCACCAGTCAGCAAGTCGCCAGCGCCTGTCAGCTGATTTCATTTTTCGCCCGCCCGCTTGCCTCGCTGACCGCCGACCAGCCGACGAGTATTGCCATGTGCTCGTTTGCTGACTTATTTAAGCGCTCGTGTGTGCTCTTGCATGTGCAGGTGTGAGTGTGTGTTGGCTTATTTCTGTTTGTTTGCTGCAGTCCTGTTTGGTGTCTGCAACTTGTTGACTTAGCTTTGGCAGTCGGTGCGCGTTAAATTGCCTGGAGCGCAATATTTTTGCGGCTTAAATGCTGTAAATTACTCCGGTGGGTGGCACATGAAATTAATTTCGTTATTATTAATAATTTTATTTTTTAGTTTTATTTTATTTTTCGTTAAAAAATGCAAAAATGACGGCAAAATTAATGTATTAATGCCAGGCAGGTGTGTGCACATTTGACATTTAGACGTGAAGTTGAGTTGACGGCACGTACGAGCTGAGCCGCGAGCAATTTGTTGAATGAAGTTGATTAAGATCGCAAATAAATGTTGAAAATATGCAAAAAATTAAATTTTTCTATAAAAAATTTGAATGGAAAAATTATGTTTTAGTTATATTAAGATTTAATAATTTTGGTATGAAATTTTTAAAATTAAAGTTTTGTGGTTTGTCTTCTATAACCTCAAGGAACAATAAGTTCCTTTTTCTGTTCAAAATTCATCATAAGTGGTATCTCCTGGCATTACTATGGACCGAAACAGCGAGATCAGTAAACAAATATGAACTACAGGCCGTTTGTCCTTCAGTTTCAGCCTCAAGAGCATTTGTTTTGAAACATTCGTTGATATTTATCGCGGACATATTTATCAGAAAAATATTCCAAGAAATAATCAACGATCCACTGCTATCGAATCTGACTATGAGAAATCAGTTACGAAAAGGCATTCGAAGCAGAGATTCCGGATCTGAGAGACATCGTCTTCAGAGGATATCTCGTGTCGATCTCAGTTTCATCTTTCGTATAATCGCTTCTGCATAGTGGACAGCATTTTCGACTTTGTGAAAGAATGTGCGGTGGTGGCGGAGTATTTTCTTTAGAAGTGATAAATTTTTATTATATTTTCATTTCCGCATTGATCTCAGTGTCCTACTCCGAAGCGTTCATTGTTGAGTCCTTTGGTCCCTCCATTTTCGCATTGGAGGAGAGAGCGCTCGAATGTTAGGCGGTGGATTTCCAACCGGTGGATAATCAGCACCATATAGTCACCTTTCAGTCGATCGACGGTTACCGACGCTTAGTTGAACAGTAACAACAAGGCAGCCCTGCCATCTAGAGAGTCTTAGTCTATACCCAATACTGAGATGACCTCTTTTGAAGTGTTATCGCCCAAAATTTTATATCCTGTTTGGTATACATCTTTAGAATAGATGCTGTGGACATGATTGCCACCCTTACCATATTATTTAATATATGTAGATTGTTTTTAGTATCCTCATCACATACAAGGTGCAGCTTTGAATCGCTTAGATAGCTGTAATGTCTTGCAGCTAATTAATGACTAGGTCACAGATGATTTGAAGCCAGTAATGTCAAACTAAAAGATCGACCAGTTTGAGGACGATAGGATTAGGTTTTTTAGAGCACCTGGATTTCTGTCGCTATAGTCTCATGCCCTGACGCTATCTATGATGTCATAGTTCAACAAATAGATAGTATTTGCATAAGATGCTCTTCTTTCCGGTATCTGAAGATGAAGCACTAGTCTGCTGATAACCTAATCATTCGGTCTACATTCATAAATCTTTTCGCAACCTTATATTAAAGGGTTTCGAAGTATATACTTTAGCAACGCGGATTCAAGTAATACCTGATATGAACTTTATTAATTAACATTTTTAAATATTTCTTTATTCCAACTTTTTAAAGAAATACTTTCATTAAACACATATTCACTTACCGAAATTTTCCACTAACGAATTCATATGTGAAAATACCATTTTCCTATGTACCCTCTACATAACTATAAACTAATATTTGTTCTCCAGAAAGAAAGTAAACAGTTAGTTTTATAATCACATACTACTTACGATGCAATTTTAGCCGCGTTTTCGGTTTGCTGGTGCTAATAGCGGCACACTTATGTGCCGTGTAATACTATTAGAAGGGTATGTAAATCTCGTAAGCTGATATTAGCCTTACTTTAACTACCGTTAATAGTGCAAAGTTTCTTGTTGTTGTTATAATTGTTGTGCGCATAGCACGTATGTAGACTTTCTAATTCGAAAGCATAACAAAAGGGCAGCAGTCAGCAGCTCGCTCGCTGCTCCGTTGAGCTCAAACGCACGTAACCATAAATAGGAGCCATTGTTGGCATGTAAGGCGCAAGAGAATAGCATTTAATTAGAGCGCACATGCGGCATTTTATTGCACAGTGTCTGCAAAAAGTATTTGAACATGGATATGCTTATATACTGTACATTAGGCAAGAAAAAAGAAAAGAAGAAAATGGTAAGTTTATCTAGGAGTGAGTGTAGGCGTATCATTAAGGGGAAACATTTGCTGGAGTGTTCGCAGTAGAAGTTTCAAGAGAGTATGAGTGGTTTGAGGGAAATACAAAACTTTTTTGAGCTTTCGGCTTTTTTCTCTTCAAAATCATTAATTTTTTGGTCTTATGAGTTATTTTTTGAAGCCGTCTCATAAACAAAATCTTGTTATTTTTTTGTAAGGGTAGACTCACTACACTTTGTTGTAGTATATATCAAAAAAATGCTTTCTACTTTATCTTCTTGAAGGGGTCAGAGATATTCTAGGGAAGAATGATATACTTCGTTGTACCCTCTGTGCTTTAAATCTTGATTGCGTAATAATGGACATAATATTACTCACCTGATAAAAGATTTATTCGTATATTGCATGTGTTTCAGAAGTTCATATTTCCTAGACATTTTTTGACGACATTTTTCAAGTCAAGTTAAATCATTAGCCTTGCAAACATCTCCAGAAATCTGAGAACCTTAACTCCCTCTGACACTTCCCGCTGAAAAAATGATCAAATGAAAGAAGAATAAACATTTCTGAACCAGAGGAATTTATTCTTCCATCTTTTCGATTTGAAATATTTGTGTTTCTACTAGAAATATAGGGACAAGATAATGTGATCTAATGCTCTGTTTGAGAACTCATCTACTCAAGTTTCCACACTAGGTATACACTGCTAATGACCAGGGTGAAGACAGTGTTATAAGAAGCCCCTCCTATAAAATTTCACAAATAGTAAACAAATTTCCAACATTGGGGTGAAGAAAGTTTTACAAGAAGCCCCTCCTATAAAATTTCACAACTACGCCCCTGCTCACTACGTTACATTCACTTGTATCAGTGCGGCGAAAGGCCAATGGAGGTTGGCAAACTTGCCACATGATGCGCACTACTTGGCTTTTCATTTTATATTCGTGTGTCATGCAACAGCAACAACAACAACTAGTAAAAATGACGATAAAAGCGCATTGTAAGCCATTTTACTATTTTGAGGGGGCGGGCGAAACAACAACTACATAACGTACGAGTGCAACAACAACGATGCGCGCAGATTGCGCGCGCAGTCACGCAGATAACTGTGATACTCAACAGGAGCTATCACATTTTTACTACAGCCATTGCATGCCACTTGTAACACGCAATATTCATGCCATGTTGCATGCTGTGCCAACTACAACTACAACAAGAAAACGATAGCTACTAGCCAGATAGTGACTATAGTAGTAGTAATAACAAAATGCCGGAAACTCATTAGTGGCACAAACGAGTGAACGTAATCGAGGGTGTAGTGCGGTGCGGTGCGGTGAGCGGCGATGTTGCAGCGGGATGTGGCACGTAGCGTGGCACATTTGCAAAAAAGTAACTGCACAAATACTGTGTGTGGCAGAAAAAAATCATGTGGCGCGCAATTTGATAGACTCACGCTGCGGCGGTCGGACGCGCTGCTGCAGCCGCTCGCTCCGTTAGCCATGCGCTGGTTGCTGGGTGCAAATCAGCACCACTGAAATTCAGCTTTTTCTCTGTCACTTTTTTAATTCGTGGCATTGTTGCTTGCTGTTGCACGCGCAGGCGGTTTGTTGCACATTTTTGATTTCGTTTTTGCTTCGCTAGTATGTGTGTGTCTGTGTGCGCGCTGCTGCTGCAGAAGTATTTGCTTTTCCCGTTCCTTTCTGTGCACTTTTCTTCATAGTTTTGTCGTAGTTGCCACAGGTTGCAAACTTGCCAAAGCGATTTTGCGCTTAATGATGGCAGCAACAGCCGTTAGCCCGCAGCTGGCGACAGGTTGTGCGCTTGCAACAGTAAGCGCTTCATGCCACTCAAGCAGGCGCCTGCCGATGTCAACTCATAAAGCGTGCAAAAAATGGCGCTGGCAGTTGTGGGAGTGCTGTAGTAATGTTGCGCGGCTGACAGGCGTTGATGCGCGCGTGTTGACAGTGCGCGCCAACAGGCGATCACAAAAAAGCAATGCAGTGTGAACGCTGGCAAGAATAGTATAAAAAAATATCAAAAAATAACAAAGCAGCGAATTTGTAAAGAAATCTGGCGAAAGTAAAGCAAAAAGTGCAAAAGTTGCTGTTGTTGTTGCATAAAATAGTAGTAGCGGTAGTCGTGGTAGTGGTGAGTAAACAAAGGTTCCATGAGCGCCCTATCATCGCAAATTGTTTCACACCGACGCCTTCGGATGCGGTCGGACGCACGTTTGAGTGCTCGCTGTCAGTCAGCGGCGACATTGAGCCACACACACACACATTCACACTCATATGCAAATGCTCATATAAAATTTCACAACTACAGTCTTGCGCAAAAAAAGTATGCTGGGCAATGCACTCCAATGAATGAAATAACTAAATGAATGAATGAGCCGGCGAGCGGACGAGCAAGTGAGCGACTGCGGGCCGGTTGTTAAGCGCACAAAAACAAGTAAAAGCGCAACAATTTGCAAACACCTCGAGGCACTTCAATTCACTTTGAGCCACATAAGCGCAGGTATGCATTTCAGCGCACTCAGTTGAAAAAAGAAAAAAAAAAATAATAAATGAAAAAGAAATGCAAACAAAGCTGAGTCTTTTATGAGTTGACAAAGGCGGCTCTGGACTAGGTTATATGAGCAGCTGCATGTCAGTGGCGGCCTCGGCGAGATAACACAAAATTTAATTAAATTAAAACAAACCAACACTAAAGTGGATTAAACGCCAGTTTTTAGAAGATAATATGGAAATCTACTGATAATGAAGGCGAAATGATAATTTACATAGTAATAGTCAGCTAATAAGTTAGGTTGGGTTCAAGTGATGGAAGGCACAAGAACAAGGAATAAAGTACATATATTATGAGGGCCTTAGGGAAATAAATACTTATCTGTCAACGGGAACTTGCCGAGTTCAAAATTAATTATGCTAAGACAACCGACCCATCGACCGACTATTTTTCGTTTGGCTAAAGGTTTCCAACCTGATGAAGAGAAAGTTAACACACTTTAAATAGCAGAATCCCTCAGAAACAATTTGAAATATATTCAAACTTAAAGTAAAACCCTTAGAACCTCTAGTTCTTTTGTTTTAATCACTCGTTCTTGTAGGAGATTGTAGGAAATCTGCTGAGAGTAGTAGTTACATAATAGTCAGCCAAGAAGTGAGGTTAAGTTGGAATATGTTGAAAACCAGGGTCGTATCCTGTGTAAAATTTTCTGGGAGAGGAGAGCTACATAATAACTTCTTCTGCTTCTATTGTGATTTCTGTGCCCCCTATGGTTACGCCCTGTTGAAAACACATTAGCGAGGAATATTTAGCTCGATTAAGGGTAGTAGGAACGTTTCAATTGGATTTTTATTCGTAGACATGGAGGAAAAATTAAAATTTTCGAATATCAGAACCTTTTTAAAGGTTCTATAGAATCGCAGGATGCATCTAAAAATAACTAGAATCCATAAATTTTCAAATAAAGTATAAAGATCGTTACAAATGACAGCATTATTGCGCTTAAAATTCAAATACGGTAGAATAGAATGTGAAGCAGAGTTGCCAAGTGTCAAAGCTCAGTTATTTTTACATTCCTAGTTTCGTAAAATTGATAAAAATTGCTCAATACTTCAAATATATGTTTTCCCATAAAAATATCGGTTGATCTGTATTCATTTAAGAAGGAAAAATTAATACATCCTCGTACGACAAATGTTCTTAATAAAGTCTCTAGGACCAGAAATTTCTTTAAGAACAAATCCCGAAAACTTTTTTACTCTAGTTAGTCTGGGATTCCTAAATTTCTTCAAAAACAAACCGCGATATCTTTTTTTCTTTCCTAGTCTGATAACCCTAAACTTCTTAAAGAACAATCAAAAGAAATTTCTTAAAAGAAAACTTTCAGTAATAACAGCCATCCCGTGACCAGACTTTTAATTTTGGTTTCTTAATATAAAAACCAAAGAAATTTTACTTTTGGGCCATACTCATACCTTCAAAATAAAAAAAAATATATATAATAGTTTTCGAAATTCGAAAAAATATCTTCGAATATTAGATGGTCGAGTTTTCAAAATTTTCTGAATATAAATTTGAAATTATCTTAAATATGGCAACTCAGTTAATTTTTTTTGGCCTACTCCAATAAAAGTGGTGAAACCTCTAAAAACTATATTCAAAAGCAAGAAACTTTCAACCATTCTGAACATAAATTCGGAATTAAATTTTTAGTCACTCTTTCATAAAAATTGTCGAATCTTCAAAAGCTAGTTTCAAAATTACGAAATTTCAAAATTTTCTGACAATAAAATTTTAATTTGCTTATAATGTGCCAACTCTGTTTACATACTGTAATAAAAATGATCGAATTTTCAAAAGCAAGATACAAAATCACGAAACTTCAAACATTTTTCAATATAAATTTGGAACCATTTAACATCTGGTAACGCCGCTTACATTCATTGGCGGAGGCCAGCTAATTAACGAAATCTGTTCTACATGAATTTTACTTTTAAATTTTTACTTTTTTGATGGCTTGCTCATCCTCCTTTCTATATGCCCCCTTACTTTTTCCCCTCTCGCTCTCTTCCTCTTTTTTTCAAGGACAATTTTAAGTAAGTTTGGCACAATCAATTACAAAGCAACAATTTACAATTTAAATAAATTTATTTTTTGCGCAACCTTTTAATCTCATTACTCAAGTATTGCTAACAACAAAACTAATATTTGCGTAGCCAATACTTTTCTGTATAGTTAAGTGATTGCAACTAGTAACACTGCAATGGTATTAGGGTGGTTATAAAAACAACTGAAAGTAAAGATTTCTTCAGTATTAATGGGTAAAGTGAAGATAACAGTTATACGAGTTATACAAGCTGCCTTCATTTCACTAAGCGCTAAGAATGGTGAATCGAACAAGTTATCCGAATTGTTAGGACAAAATGGCAGAACTGGCGGTGAAAACTGACACTAATCGTAACATATTACTCTTTCGAGATTTGCTCTCCAAGCAAAGTTGTAGTAATCCTTTGATTTCAAGAAGCCTGGATTCAAGCCTCAATCTTTCAAACTTAAAAAATATTTCATTTACTGGTCCAAAATCTATAAAATATATTTTAAAGTCTTTGAGAAAGCAGATATACCACTTTATTATGGTATCCATATACTATCTTGTATCGATTCAACTCGAGAAAAAACTTAACCTACAACAAACCGATCGAAACAGAGTTAGCTTGCCCTTAGACGGATAAAATCTCGGTCTATTCTAATAACGTCGAGTCGACTGTCGTAGGAACACGCTAACTTTGTTGTTCTTAGTTTTGTTTTGTAGCACTCTCAGCGCCCAAAAATGTGAAGCAAAAAAGTGGCGAATCGAAGACCGCCACATTTTAGCCCCGCTAGAAGCACAATTTCTAATAAGTCCAAGAAGAATTGAAGAATTAAATTTTTTGTACTCAAAGTCTGTACATCTCTCTTAATAAGTTTCGGTTTCGACTACTTCAAATATACTTATAACAGAATATTTTAAAAAGGGTGTTTACAGTTAGGAATATTAGCTAGAACTTTTTACACATTTAAGGATCACCCTAAAGTACTTGCGTACATTTTTAACAAAGAACCCTATACTTACGAAGCGAACAGTTGGCGAGTGCGAGCAGAATCTAGAAAAAAAACGCAAACAACAAAACGAAGTAAAGAGGAAACAGCCAGCAAATATACAATAAAACAAAAAGAAGAAGGGAGAAAAAATTTCGCAAATATTACGTGTACTCGCATTTTCGTGTAAATAAAACTGCCAGTAATGTTTGCCAAAAGCAAAAACACAAAAATAAGAGAAAATAAAGTGGGGATAAAAGTAAAAGTTGCATTGGCTAGCATTAAGCAAACGAAGGCGGAATTGCGTAAAGCATCTGCCGTCACTTACCGGGTGCGGGGGTGTAAGGCAGCGCCTGAATCAACGCAAATATTTACGCAATAAGCGTTTCAAAGGCAAATAAAGTGAATTGAATTTGCAGCTGAATGCACACAGTGCGACGATAAGAGCGCCACGGCGCGGCGTCATCACAGAGCAACATGTTGCCAGCAGGCCAAGGCAACACATCGGTGCGCTGACAATGCCAAAAATACTGCATTACATTTGGCAATGAGACATATGGAGCAGACAGTGGAACGAGCTTATGAAGAGTGAATGTCCTACGAATGAATGAGCATATGTGATGGCTGCTGAGGGGGAGTGGGTGGCTATTCACTCGCATGGCAGCTATTTGGCTGACTGGTGTGTGCAAATAAGATGCCAGCAATTATGTGAGGAATATAAAACAGATAAATTTATGTTTTTTTTTATTGCGTTATATGAAAATTATTTTCATTATCTAATTTATTTTTTGGCAGGAGTGTACATGTACATACATATATGTTCAGATTATAAATGCTTGCTCTAGATTTGCAAATATTTACTGCCAATTATTTCCAAAAAATTATGACGTGTTTGTCTAACTGGAGATTTTAGTGAAACAAATGTTGATTCAAATCAACAAATTTTGATTGTAGACTACATTCATTGGGTTAGGTGAGACATTTTACGATTAGTAGCGAAGTATGCCAGTATATGGACCAGATTTTAGCAAATTTTTTGTTGAAATTTTTCTTCACAATCCTTTCTCCATGTGTTTGCTATAAACTTCATTAGACCAAGAAGTTGTTTTCCATTTCAAGTAGAAATAAGGTTACTTCCTCGATGTTTTAAATAAAGAATTACAGTTTATTTGAGATATTATAAGGTACGTTTTCACCAAGCATGTGAAAGAATTATTTGTTTTTTGTACATGATAAAAAAATGCAAAAACTTGGATATTTGGATATTTCACATAAATTTGAGGTTATGTGAAAAAGTAGAAGTGAAGATCCACTCATTACTTTCAACTTTGCCATGTAACTTTTTCCCATCAGGCTCATTGTTTTACCTTAAATCGAGATAAACCATTTTTAACCCTTAAAAATTCAACCACACCCCTCCCTTACCTCTTCTCGACCTCAGATCGCCTTGAATTATTTTTCAATTACATTTTTATTTTTAATGAATTTCATTCTAAAAGGTCATTTCGAGGTTCGCTGGGGACTGTAAATCAAAAGAACAATCTTTGGCATCTCTTTCAAATGTTGGCCGCGACTACGTCTCAGATAGTCTATCCGTTGAGTCCAATGTTTTGCTCCAAAGCCTGAATCGAAGTGGGGTGGTCCGCATAGACTTTAAATATTCCCACAAGAAAAGCTCTAACGATGTGATATCGCACGATCTTGGTGGCCAATCGACAGTCCCAGAACGTGAAAATATCTGCTTACCGAAGTGTTCTCTCAATAAATCCATTGATTTATGTGATGTGTGGAAAGTGGCGCCGTCTTATTGAAACCAAATGTCGCCGAGATCACGAGTAATTTCAGGCATCAAATGTCACGAATAACAGTCGCCATTGACGGTTACGTTTCCACCGGCATCATTTTTGAAAAAATATGAACCGATGACCTATCCACCAACTACACCAAACCGTTTAAGTTGTGGTTCGTCCCAATCGGCAATCTTGCTTGCAATCTTGCTTGCTTACATACCCATTGAGCCAGAATGAGCCTAATCGTTGAACAAACTTTGGTCCGAAAACGTCGGATCTTCTTGAAACCTTTCAAGAATCCATTGACTATAACGATGTCGTTGGGGAAAGTCGAGCGGTTTCTGTTCTTGCGTGTGACTGCATTTCGAGAATCTAAGTGGAATCCTTTGAAAAAAGTCTATAACAATTTTTGAAATCGTTGAAGTGGTACAAATTAGGGAATCTTTGAAGGTTGGCCTAAAACTCTGGGTTATTCCTACTCCTTAAGGCGTATGCAATGATTTATTGTTATGTAATATAAAGTAAAGTGTGGATCCAGCCTGAACGCTTTATTCTACTACTCTTAGTGAAACCAATTGTAGTTAAGCAGTTATTCGAGTTAGACTTGTATTCTTACCATACACACTCAGTGCATGGTACATAATATTGGTTTTCGCAATTGTAAATTCAACTCTAGATGAAAATACTCCCAATCTAAGATTGGACCCGAATTTTGAATGCGCCGAAAGCTATCAACTAAGTAAAATTTCCCGAAACCTGCTCCGTAACTCGACTCAGTGCTAAAAACGGAAGAGCTGAGAGAGAAAACAGTGTTAAGACTTGTTTGGAATGCATTACGAGTAGATAATAGAGCTTCAGTGGCGTCTTTAGAGCACAGTAATGATAGTAAGGCAATTTTGAGGATTATCATTATTATTTAGAAATCTTTAAGCTTTATTAAGAAACTCTTTAATTATTTGACATTGAAATTCGTGAGTTCTATCTTTGCTCTCTACAGCTCATTAAAAATGGTTTTTTGATCTAAAAAATATTTATTTAAGCATATTAAAGCGCTGTATTCGTTAATAAACCGATGTAAGTCTGTATAAGCTGCATTTTTTTGTAATTACTTCTCTTTGCTGGCGATTAAGATTACAACTCTTAGACCACATAATACTAAACTGAGGCGCACAACCTCTCCGGTTCCGTGCGTCTTGCCTTCATTCAATATTTACTTTGGTTTGTTATGCACTCTATCCGCAACTTCTGTTTGTTATTTTTTCCGGTAAACTCAAGTATCACGATCGTAATCTCACCACATGGAACACTCAACCGGCTTTCAGACCCCGCCAAACTGTGTGGGAGCACAAGAAGAAGAAGCCAAGTGCTTTTCCGTCCTAAGAAACGGAAAGTGAATCTGTCCGTCCGCTCCCATTACTTGCTCTTTCTTCCACCATTTACACCAATATCTTAAACGCATTGCTCGCTTTGTTGCAATCACACGGACTGCTGTTGTTGTTGCTCCTTCAGTTGTTATCTTTGCTGTTTTAGAGCATCACAAATGTTGCGCTTAGCCTCTCGGCTGTCGCCAATGCGGCTGTTGTTGCTGCTATTTTTGCTGTTGATTGGCTGCCGATTGTTGTTGTTTTGCTGATTGCTGCCGTCTCTATGAAATTGAATTCAATTTAGTTTCAATTTAATTAATTGAATTGTTTATTGGCCAATTGTTGCTATCTGCTTGAGTGAGAATTAAATGCAATGCAATGCAATTTACTTTATTCATTGACACTGACAATCAACACCATTGATATATCGCTAGATATGTATGTATATAAATAGCATTTGCAACATGTAAATTGTTGCTCACACAGTCTCAACTGTGTTTGTTATACATTTTTGTTGCTAATAAATGCAAATTGCTTTCGACGCTTGGATAAATCGTGAATTTATGATTTGGAGTTACATTGTGTGTGAGTGTGTGTGTGTACGTAGTTATGCCATAATGGAGAACTGATTGTTTCAGAGACTTAACGCTTGCAACTAATAAATTTTAAAATTGTTTATTGTTTATGTACCTTTTTTATTGTTTTTGTTTATTGAAAATACATAAATATGAAATTTTATGCGCAACACTAATTTGGAATTCATAAGCAATGATTTTAAAAGTATTGTCTATTTAAAGAGGCTAAGAAATTATTGAATAAAGTACCTTGTTAATTATCGAAATTTAATCAGCAGAATTATAAACTTTTTTATTTATGGATTTTGCGAGAAATTCATATATTTTTTAACTCTTTAAATAGCCCTCTTTGATCAGAACTATTATATTCTAAAAATATTATATTCTAAAAACTATTATATTTTAAAATTATTATTATGACCCGTGAATTTTTTGCTTATATGTATATCTTCCTTCTGCTTCATGTATTTTTCTGCTATTTTGACAAATGGTACCCAATATTCATATATTTACAAATAGGTTGTACTTAAGCATTTTGTGATATATGGTATATACCATTTGAATTTAAAAGGCGCGCGTCGAAGGATTTGGAGATTTATTTTTTTTTTTAGGTTGGTAGTACTGTCAGTCACATTTATGTCAAATTTCATGTCAAAATATTCATTAGAGTTTGAGATACGTGTCGTTTTATGAGCTGCTAAAAGGGAGTTTTTCGTTTTTAGCGATGTCGAAATTTGTTGAGCAAAGAATTTGCATTAAATTTTGTTTACGGAATCAATTTTCTGTTGCGGATACGTTGAGGATGGTGCAGAAAGCCTTTGGTGATGAGGCTATGTCTAAAAAAAATGTTTACAAGTGGTATAGTGAGTTCCAAGCCGGCCGTGAACGTGCCGAAGACGAAGAGCGTTCAGGGCGACCATCAACCTCAACCGACGAAGCTCACGTTCAACAAATCAAAGATTTGGTGTTGAAAAGCCGTCGATTAACAACTAGAGATCTTGCTGATGAAGTTGGCATATCGAAAGACTTAGCCAATACCATTTTGAAGGATGTTTTGGGCCTCAAGCGAGTCAAATCTCGACTGGTACCGAAAACATTGAAATTTTTGGAAAAAAGCCGTCGCATTGAAGTGTGTGAAACGATGCTTTCCGACTACCAGGGTATCATGAAACGCAATATAACTGGCGATGAGACTTGGATCTATGTTTACGACCCCGAAACAACCGATCAATCGAGCGAATATCGTGCCAAAAGAGAGCTGAGACCAAAAAAAATCGCGCCAAAGTCGCTCAAAAATCAAGGTCATGTTGACTGTTTTCTTCGATTATCGTGGTGTTGTGCATTATGAATTCCTTCCAACCGGTCAAACAGTTAACAAGGAATATTATTTGAACGTTATGCGTCGATGGCGTAACGCTATCTGCCTAAAAAGCCCGAAATTGTGGAAAGACAATTCTTTGTTGTTACACCACTATAATACACCATTCCATACAGCCCTCGTAATTCGTGATCATTTCGCTAAAAACTCAATCCATATCGTTCCGCAACCACCGAATTTACCTGATCTGGCGCCGTGTGTTAGGGTTTTCTAAAATTCCTTTTCATGGGATCTCAAGTGTTTGATATGGAAATACCCAGATCACTTTCTGTCAGATCTGATTTTACTTCATAATTGTCTCACAAAAATGCTTCCTAAGGCTGAAAACTGTTATTTTTAATGTATTTTTTATGTTTGTTGAAACTTTTTAAACGTCTTGCCTTACAGAAAATGCAGAAAAAATCACAATATTGCTTTTAAAAAGGTTATACAAACTTGCTTATGTACTACTTACAGAGCAGATAACTCTACCGCTTAGCTTTTTAAGCTGACCAAGTTTGAAATTGGGTAGAACAGTGTTCGCAATTCCTGAAGCTCCCTTGTAAGCTCCTCATTAGTTGGCGATTGCAGCTATACCCAACTGAGTAGATATGCAGCAAGACGCTTCTCCGCATATCTGGCTTTAGCTGGACTATCAACCTTAAAGATTGGCCGTTTTCTGGCTAGATGCACTATTAGCAACCTCACTTTTGGCATTTCCGTTGCATTTTTGATTTGTAGCCAGACTCTGGCTTGATACTTCTCAACTGAAACAGGGGAACTGTTTTTATTCAAAATCTGCCAAAATCTGACTATCGGCATTCAGTAAACAATTCACTTTTCAAATCATTTTCTTGACATTTGAAAAGCGTTAAACAAATTTAAACCTTTGGCAATCATTCGAGTAGTTAATCGATGATTTTCGTCGACCAAAGACGTTATTTATCCACAGCGTCTTCCAGGACGTGATGTGTCCTCAATTTCGAAATTTCAGAAACTTTTGCAAATAAATTTCGTCACTGGCGTTCAGACATCATTCCCAAAATGTTTGTCTTGTAGAACGAGTATTATAAACTAGAAAAAGAAAGCTATTGTTTTTAACAGTGAAGTTTGACCGCTGAGAAATGCAAATTGAGTAGCTTCAAAGTTTATTTAGTAAAGTTTTAAAATTTTAAAATTTCAACTAAATTTATTAAACTCAATGAAAGCGGTTTTCTCGAGTATTTAGAAACTTCGAATGCCAAACAAATACTTTCTGGAACTTAAAAAATAATTGGAATCGAACTATTGAAAGAAGCAAATTCAATTATTTATGAAAATTCAAAAAAAAGGTGAACAAAAAATATTATACTTTTTTTTGTATGAAATAATGAAGTATCTGAAATAATTTCCTCTTCAGATTCAATTTTTTATTCTTGTCCCATATGTACATATGTATGTATATTATGTACAAATGTCTGTAAATGTGTTTTATTCAAAAAATTTCCGCTATCGCATCAGTTCCACAAAGTATTATATTCCGCTCCAATAATTTTGAAAAAAAAAATAAAAATAAAAAATCGCTTAAAAAAGTCTACCTTCATAATTGTTCGCATATTTTCGTACATTCTTTTCGCTGAACTTGCAAAAATGCGCGCTGCCGCTCCGCAATTAAATTTGATAATATATTTTTCATTGCAAATTTTTCCGCGCACGCTCAACTGTCATAATAATGTCAATTTTTGACAAATTTATGATATGCCATGGAATGTCGCACGGCAGCGGCGATGCTGTTGCCTACACGCGGATAAAAATAACGAATATAATGAGAGCAATAAAAAGTGGGCCTACACTTCCCTGTGTATGAATGACCACTATATGCCGCAGTCGGGCGCAAAAAATGCGCGAAAAAGGCGCGTGCAAAAGTGAAGCGCGATTAAATATTAATTAAATTAATTGAGAGACCTAAAAAGGAACCTCAAAGTGGCATAAAAGCGGAATAAAAGAAGCGGAGACTGATAGCGATAATGTCGGTATAAAACCAACAAAGTTGTAATCAAAGCCAAAAAAGTGAATTCATTTGCCTTTAAATAATACTTTTCAATTATTTTTTTGTGTTGTAATCGTTTGTTTTGTTTTTGGCTTGAAAGCGCACAAAGCACTGATTGAAAAGGATGTTTTTTATTACCAGACTTTGTTCGAGTTTTTTGGGCTTACAGCGAAGTTTCTTTTCAAAACAATTTTCAATACAAGTAATTAACTGAGTGTGCGACAAACTGATACGTTGACTCGTTCGTTGGCTGACAGGCGAGATTTTGAGCATTTGTTTGCTGACACAATGAGCAGGCCACTCGTGCGCCGCTGAGCTGTCAGCATAACCTTGTTATGTCAGACTATTGATGCGACTATTGAATAGCAGAGGTTGACAGTTCACTCACAAGAATGGCTTTCGAAGTAGTATCGGTGTTTTGTTTGCTTTTAGCAGTGAAATTATTTTTGTTTTAGGATATGCCAATTCCGGAATCGGTATCGATATATTGTCGCTTAAGGTAGCGAGTTAAAAGCATGGTTGTAAAGATTCTCAGAAATGTGCTTCTTTCTGTTTCTATTTTTTCGTACAAAACTGTCACCATCGTCACTGTCAGTATTGAGATCTTATATATATCATGTGAGTCGCTCAACCACTCTCTTAATGACAATAACATCAAATAAAAAAAAACAATGCTTTAAAATCGTCGAGTTGCCGTCTAAGAGATAGAAAATGGTTTCGACATCTCTTATGGATCGACTTAACACATTTTCGTTAAATTTTTGGGTCTCGTTCCAAAAGAACTGCAATTTTTGCAAAAATTACTTCAAGTAGAGGTTGCCAAAGAGATGCTTGACAACGTAGCTGATGACCGTTACATTCTTAAACGCTTCGTTACAGACGACCAGAGACGTGGGTTTATGAACACAACGTCCAAACTATCCAAAAATTAGCGAATAGTGCTTCAAAAATGATCCGAAAGCGATAAAACAAAATTCGCTAAAGTACTGAAGGCTATTTCTGCCGAGATTTAGAATAAGTGTTGAAAAAACTAGAGTAAGCGTTGGCATACTCAAAAGCAATATAAGTTTTATTAGTTTTGATCTATGGTATTGTTTTGCTACGTAGGTAGATTCTCACCATAATAAGATAAATTTAAAAAAAATATTACTAGCTTTATGACGAAGACCTCTGTTGTTGCTGTAACGGTTATTTGGCCACCGTTGGGGTGGTAAGGTTCATATAAGTTATCATCGAGGTCATCCACCCACGAAACTTGATGTTTCGACGGGGGCTGACCATAGGGAGAGAGGTGTCAGATATGTAGGGTTAGCTGCGCATGCAAATAGCTGGTTAGAGTCATGCGGGTACTCATTGTATGCTGGACATATGTTTGATAAGTTGGGGTCGAGTTTAACCTGCTAAAACCTCCAGAACGAAGCTGAGCATGGATATAGTGTAGACGCAGCAGAAAAATTCATCCGGGCTCGGGGTTGGACTCAATGCCAGTCCGAGTTAGGAGGATACGGAGCTGCAAGACGTTACCCCTGTGATGACAAACTTAATCTAAAACTTACCGATGCATAAGAGGTTAGATTTCTGAAAAACAGTCATAGCCCATATAAAATCCGGGTCAATTCCGATAACGTATAATCGGCGATGAGACGATTTAAAATGTCCTGATATATAGCGAAAATTAAAAGCAAGCGAAACCGTTTAAGCCAAATTTTTCTGTCTGTAATTTTATATAAGATTATGGATTTTTTACTTCTATATTAGGAAACAAAACTTTTTTTGAGACTTCACCATAGTAAAATCTGGTCATGAAATGGTCCATACAAAAACTTTTCGAGAATGCAAGGGAAATATAGGGAGTATGGTTGTAGTATACTGATGATTGTAGTATCGATAGTCTTTATAAAAGAAAGTGAAAACTTAAAATTTGCTGCAAAACCAAATCTGAATATATGAACTTTGAAAATCAATTCGTAAAACAAGCAATCAGTTGTGTCTCTCTTTTGGGCGGGACACCACAATACCCATTATCGAACGTTAATTTCACTTCAATCGAATTGGTAATTGCATTTGTTGTTTACAAAATAATCATTTGTTATTTACTTCTATTTATATATTTTCTGTTGTTGTTGTTGCACACAACTAACACTTTGTCCATTCCACCGTTGAAGCCATACAGACGCAAAGTTATGCGTTAAGTTTGAGTTTGTTGTTTTTGTGATCAGCAATTATCGCATTAGACACACCCAGCTGCGTCGAAAATCGATTCGACAATTAATCGCTACAAAACGCCAACAATACCAACCCAAATAATTGCGATTATATGCTCGCATAGTCGGTGACAAATGCATGAAAAATGCCAAGACTCGCCAGCACCTCACCACTCACCCCACCCACTACGCTGCTTTCAACACAGCGCTGCCTTACTTGCGCCGCGTTGTCACAATATTGCAACATTCATTCAAGCCGCCCATTCAGTTGCTCATTCGATCATTCATTCACGGCGCGATATGTTAATTAGATGGCAGGCGGACATGCGGAGCGAAGGTGACCGACCACCACCCTCACCTACAATTCACATGTCGCTATTTGCATGCACATGCTCATTCTTTGTCATGCGAGTATGTCTGTCTGTGCCCATTCAGCTGCACTCGCTCGCATTCGAACAGTTGCGCTTTGCCTTTGCTCATGTCTGTCGCCGCTTATCTGCTGACAACAATTGTTCCCAGCATCTGTGCTGTGCTTGCAGGCATAAACGGGCAATTGTTGTTGTGTGGCTGCGTGCCATAAGCACGCTTGTTGGGTGTTAACTTGGTTGCAATTAAAATTGACAGTTGGCGCACGCTCCACGCCAAGCCGCGCTGTGCTAAGCGATTTAATGCGAGACAATGCGATGGGAAAAGTTTCTATTGTGCGCAGTCAATTTGCCGTACGTGGAAATATTTGACGAGGGGAAGGTAATTTTTCTGATTATTGAGGTGGAATATAGAAATTTTTAAAATGAATTTACTATGGTATGTCATGGTGTTGTATTAATGTTATGTCACGGTATGTAAAATTCGTATTTTAAAGAAAATAATTTTATTTTATTTACAATTGTTATTATAAAATATTTTATATTTTTAATGTTGGGTAAATTATGTTATGCTACTTTATGTTATGTCATAAAATTAGCCATTTTCCTTAACATCTCAAATCAGTGCTTAGAAAATATGTATACTTATATAATTGTACATCGGGTAATCCATTTCCAGGTTCCCTACTTTTTTAGAGAAAAAACACAGACATTTCAAATTTAATGGAGAAAGTTTATTATCATTTGAAAGAATATTCTTTGGCATTTACTTTATATCTTTCAAATGTTGGTCGCGGCTACGTCTCAGATGGGGTGCGTTGAGTCCAATTTTCGATGACTCGTTTGACTGGTAACTGGCGAATGACACACATGATATTTTGCTCCGAGGAATAAATTGAAGACAATCGACGGGCCCAGAACGTGAAATTATCTGCTCACTGACGTGTTATCTCAATAAATCCATTGATTTTTGCGTTGTGTGGGAAGTGCCGCCGTCTTGTTGACACCGAATGTCACTGATATCACGAGCTTCAATTTCAGGCGTCAAATGTTAGTTATAATGGCGTGATAACGGTCGCCAGTGACGGTTACGTTCTCACAGGCATAATTTCGGAAGAAGTGTAAACCGATGATTCGACTATTCCACAAACTACACCAAACCGTTGTTTTTTCTGTATGAAATGCCAGCTCTGGAATCCCTTCAGGTTACTCTTCGTCCCAAATGCGGAAGTTTTCCTTGTTCACATACCCTTCTTATTTTAAATATAATCTCTTTACCAGACCACCTGGGTTCTAGTAAGAGAAGATTGTGATATTCAATTATACTGATTGAAAATGCAAACCCCAGGTATCACCAGAAGTGCAAAAAAAAAAAAAAACGACAAGCTTCAGAAGCAAAAAACGAGCAAACCAAACTAGAGTACGACCAACAGCAGTGCAGTTTTTGTACCGGCAGAAGGTCGCAGTTACGCCGATGTGCTTCAAAACATACGACAATATGTCATGTCCGACCCAGACAGTTTGGAAATCCAAACAATACAACAAAATTAGGCGCCCTGCTCTTCGAACTGACGGAAGAATAAATATCGAAACTAGAATTCCAAAATGCGCTTAAAGCCATCTGTAAGCGAGCTAAAGCAGAGAGCCAAAATAGAGATACGGGACGCCGATCTCCTTAAGAGAGCTGATAGAGGTGCGTTCCAAACGCGGAAACAAATAAATGTATATTTGGAACAAACTAATAGTCCAACGGATCGTTTTCTAGGGTCTCAGATGTATGTGTATGTTCTTCTCTAATAATATGTAGTCAGACTTTGCGCTATCGCCTTATGGTTGGATCAAGTACACCAAGTGAAAGATAAGAAATACGACATTCGAAGATCTGATTGAAATCTATAACCGAGAAGATTTGCATTATCTTTAAGTAAGCTAAAAATGAACGACAGATCACATTTCAATTTTGCCATTATTCGTTAACTTTCGAATTTAATAGAACGTATATATTTTTGATACCGTATTCACTTGTAGTAACCTCTCAGGTAATGGCTGTTATTTAGAGTAGCTAAGACTTGGTTCCATTTTAAGTTAGCTTACTAAATAAATAAGGTATAGATGCATTATTGGAGACTTAGAACTTGAGCCTTAGTTAAGACTTCACCGTCTATGGCGATCTTAAAACCATTGTAAAGTTTTGTTTAGACTTAAGATCTAACACTTAAGCAATCTATGTATTCATCTGATAAAGTACTACATAAGTAGTTGGGTTGTTTAGTCGGAACCTGTAGTTAAACTCAAAGAACGTAAGAGAAGTTGCTTTCACTGTAAAACGTTCGACAAGAATACAAAAATGGTGAGTCCTTAGTGAAAAAGGAGTGTCTCCATTTTCGAAATTAGCTTTTAAAAATGAAATATTTGCCTTCAAAGTTCGAAATTGGGCTGATTCAAACCATTATTGTTAATGTAAGTTCCTAAAAATGTAAAGCATGAATATTTTGAAGGGGTTGCTCTGATTTCGATAGTCCATAACAATTTTCCATAAAGTTTTTTAAACAAATGCTAAAAGTAGTCTCAAGCAGTCGAGTAACTCTGAAATAGAAAGTTTTAATATTTTTCGAAAATCCGATTTTGGTCTTATATAGCAACTGTCATAGAAATTTTAGCGAAAAAATTTATAAAAACAACTTTATCTAGATTCTGTCGATTTTTTTGATTTTTCATGACAAAAAACGTCATTTTGGATTTTCAAAGCAAATTTTTCGATTTGGAAGCTAATTTTGAAAAATTGATAAACAACTTTTTGTTTATTTTCGAAAGTATATGGTTTCCAATATGAGTAACGATTAAGATATAAAAAAAGTTTTTTTTTCGGTTTCAAGACTCATGACTCTTATGCCTGGACTGCGCCATTCGACGCCCAGACCACATTGCCCTTGCTAAACAGGTTCCCATTGAGGCCTAACCTAGCACGAACATAACTAAATAGGCGCAGTGTTATTGCATACAAAAATATATAGTAGTTATTTAGACATAAACATATTTTTTCGATTAAGTAGTTGCACGCTACCTTTTCATTTCAATGCCCTCGTGCCACTGTCAAATATGCCTATGGGTATATACAAGTGCGGCTTTTTGGCCTTCCGTCATTGCTGCACCCAGAAAGCGTGTTCGGTATCAGATTGACTGCTGGCCGTTGTGGCCAACATGCCTTATTGTTGTTGTTGTTGCTGTTGTGGTTCGATTTACAATAAAATATTTTCGCTGCTTCATGCGCGTGATTTATTTCACATATTTCTTCACACTTTTCATATTGTTTGCTGTTCCGCGTGTGCGTTGTTGTTGATTGCGTTGTTGCTGTTGTTTTTATTGTTTGTTGTTGCCGCTGTTGTTTCGGCTGCTGTATTGGTTTTGTGCGCTGCTGATTTTGAATGCTCTGCGGTTGTGTCAATTTTGTCACGCAATTGCGTGTTGCATGCAGGCCCGAACACACCTACAACATGTTGGCAATAAATGCAACAACAACAATAAAAAGAAAACATGTGCACAAAAACAAAATTGGATGGAATGTCTGGTGGCATAATGGTGCTGGATTGTGGTTGGCAATAAAATATTTATTATTTACCGTACGGTGCTGACTGCTTATTTACGCGCTCACACACACTTACTCACACATATACATACATACGAGTATCACAGCGCTTTCATGCAAATCCCTGGAATTTTGAAATGTTTTTGATTTTCCGGTCACTTGTCATACGTCAATATGTAAACAAGTGTGCTGTTGTGCCACATTTGGTTGCCGGTAAATATAACGGTATATTTTAATTTACATAAAATGCTGCTTTTTCATCATAAAGTGCTAAAAACTGCAGTGCAACAAATCAGTGTTGCACGACAAACATTCCGCTGCATGCCACATGCCACAGCAAATACCGTTAGCCAACGGATGGCAACACTAAATTCCAGCAAGAGAAATTAGTTAGCAAAAATAGTAAACAAAAAAGTATAGAAAATGCGAAATGAAAAATGTCCGCTTGTCTGCGTAGAAAATTGGAAAATTTGTTGCGAGAAAAATTGGCGGAAAATTGAAAAGTGTTCACACCTCACGACTTGCAGAGCTCCCGGCTGGCAGCTGAAAGCGCGGTTGCGGCGTGTCCGCTCGTCTGGGCAGCCGCTTGATAGGCGATGATGCGTAGGAAGACGTGCGTCTGCGTCTGCCACTTTGACAGTGAAAATCCTGACACATTACGTTGCAAGTTGAAATGAATAATGAAGTTGCCACACACCGAAGCAACAACAACCGCATAGCAACAATAACAATCAGCTCGTTGGATGAGATTTTTGTGTGATTTTTCTTCGTCGCCTCAAAAAGTGTTGCTTTAGTGTTGTTGTTTTTGTTCGCTTGTTTGCTGCCCAGTGCTGGTACACGCCGTAACTCAGTAGGTGGACGATAGTCATAAATTTTCTCCGCTGCTTTAATAAAATAATAAATGAAGCGGCTGTTGGAACTTGAGCTGGTCCTGGTCACGCGCATGTTGTGCATAATAAAGAAGTGCCTCCGTTGCAAGTATATGTGCATGTGTTCACGTGTCAGTTACGACAATCAGCGGTGGCAAGAATGGAAAAAATAATTCTTTTATACATTTGTTGCCTATATCTATAAGCATGAAGTAAAAGCTTAAAGAAAACAACAAAATTGCATAAAAGGATAATAAAGTGGAGTCTAACAGAAGGGAGGAGTATAATACTAAAAGAAGATGGCAGTGAGGAGCAGGCAATGTTTACAGGAACTAGTTATGAGTTAAGCTTGAAATCCTCGTGCTATTGCCACCTCTGTTGTTGTTGTAGCAGCAGAATTCTGCCAAGTTGACAATTCTTGGCTGGATAAAAATCCGTATCCTTTCCTGTTGTGTAGACCCGCCTGTCGTGGGAACGAATTGTTTCACCTCTCGCAGACATCGGTGAAAGTTTGTAGCTCTGTCTCTCGTATATTTCACTCCACCTTAAGGGTTTGTTACGCGAATGTCCTGTTCGCATATCTCTGGTTTCTTGCAGCATTGCACCAGATTTGCCAGAAGTCCTGGAGTTTTAATTAGCAAATCCGAGACGGTTTGAGACACGGATGAGGACACTCATGCTAAACTTAGCCCACAAAAGATCGATCATCGCAAATTCTACGAGCCTTGGCTCACAATTTCTGGCAAAAATTACTCGTCTAAAGTGGCAATTCATCACTGTTCAAATTGTGTGTTTTTATTTATTTTCAAAAAACATTTTATACATAGAACTGCCATTCAAAGTAATGCTCTTAATGGTCACTTTCAAACGATTTATTGATCTGACGAATATCATATGAAAGTTCTCCGTTGATCAAGTTGCCGAATTATGTACGAGTTGCTGGTATAATACCTAAAAGTGGAAAGCATTTTCCGGCGAATATGCATGAAAGATCGCTTCAATGTTGTAAGTTTATGAAAAAAGATCTTTCTAGACTATCAAGCTTCCTTAACCGGTACTGACACGCTGGAAGTGTGGCCTTCCCAGCGGGCAGGGGGTAGAATTTGCCCGCGGTAAGGTATGCCTGTCGTAAGAGGCGACTAAAATCCAATATGCTCTTTGTCTGCTTTTGGGCTTGCATCGAAATTTTAGTCTTGTACTAATATTACACACTTTGAATGAGGTTCCTTCAACTGGAAAGACATTTGAAGTTCAAGCGATAGCCATTGAGTTTGACGGGTGCTCAATTGGTACTAGCAAAAGCTACAAGGTCCGACCGGAGACCGGAGTTACATAGCTCTTGGAGTTCGTTAACTCTATTATTTGTTTTTGGTCTTTGGGGAGATTCGTGGGGCTTGTGGTTTAAGCCTAAAAGCAGATAGAATTGAAAAATCAATTCGGTATAGAGTCGCACTGCGGCTGAGAGCTGCACTCACAGCACGGCAGAGGTCTTAGACCGGTTTTGAACCCGACCAAGGTGAAAAAGGTGTCTCTTTCATCCGATCAATTGGCACCAAATAATACGTGAAAAAATCATGTATTATTTGGGGCGCTGATCAATGATGGAAACAATTTATGTAATTTTAAACACCGTGATATTAGGCCGTCGATGACAGGTACTCACGTAAATCTCAATGATTTTTGTACAAGAGTGATACTCTTGATCTCCTGATAACAACCGCAACACTTCAAATAACCTACCTACCTGAAAGATAACCCATCTACTATTGTCTACATTGAAAATTTCCATAAAAGAATTTAATGGTATTATTACAATGAGTTCTCTATTTATTCCAACAATATGACAGGGAACAAGAGTGAATACTTTAATTTAATGCTTAAAGCTGAAGTCGAAAATGTCGTTAAGTTATTATTGGAATTTCTGGTGGATTATTACGATAGATTATTAATTTGCAGTTCCTATTCGAGTTGGTTTCCGGTCCCTAGTAGTGTTATGCTATACTCCACTTTGAATTCATCGTTATCTGCTGTTTACTTCGCAAATTCTACCAATTTAAGGTTAGCTATCGACTGAAATACCAAAATTTTAAGGGAACTTAAGCACTTGATAAATATTTTCGAAATAAACTTCCAAAAAATCTTTAATTAAAATTTAACATAACCGGTCCATTGTTTATATGTAGTGATTTACTGAACTTCCACTTGAGTTTTCCGATATTTCACACGCCTCTCGTTCTGACTGAGTAAAGTTGTACCTAGAATTGTGTGCTTTATTCAACTTATTGCTTTTGTTGTTCTTCTTATATTGTGTGTTCGCGTGTTTTTTTGTAAAATCTCGTTTTTTGGCTGATTTCAAGTATGCGATTTCATGCCGTGACACTGAAATACATACAAATGTGCGTTTTGGAGAGTGAGTGGCTGCAGCTACCCTGCAGGACTTAAAAAATATAATGTGTGATTATTATTGAGCATTGAAATTTTTGTCGAAATGTGAAGTTTTAATTGAGATATTTTTTTTTTTTTTGAGCAAAGTAATATTGAAATATTTCTGTCGAGAATACCGATTTTCTTATTCATCATATTTTTTCAAAGGAAAGTAAATAATGAATAACATAATATTGACTAAATCTGACCAAAAGTTCGATTTTTTTTTCCAAATTTTACATTTTTAGAGCGTCGCTTATAGTCTTTGTTCATTTCAAAATTTGTTAAAAATTAATATGATTTCTATATGGTTTTTGGTTGTGAGTGTCTTCTAGATATTCATTCTCAAAGCCGTATGGATATTTTATGGTCAACACTGTTTGTTGCTTGCTTAGGAACTCTGAATTTCAGTATATTTCCGCTTTAAGTCTTTTCAGAAATGGACCTGCCCTTTAAAATTGGAAATTCACTTGATGTTTCTATTTAAATAATCTTGATCATCGTTCGTCTCCTTATGAAATTTTATGAGTATTGCCAAATGTAAAATGTTACAAAAGCTTTTAGTGCTTATCAAATATTACCAATTTTACAAAACTCCAATTTCAAACTTTCCGATACTATGAAAATTTAGAAGTAAAATGTAACAAAAGCTTTTATGCATTCGAAAGCTTCAAGGTTGTCTCTAAACATCACCAATTTTACAAAACTGTCATTACAAGCTTTTCGATATTCATAGACAATTTAATTCAATTTCCTACTGGGTCATCGATATACTTCCATATAATCAGTTGAGTAAGCTTTTTTATATTTATAAAAAAACATTCCTCTATATACCCTTGACCATCGCAGTTTCATTGTCGCCATCGCTGATTGAGTTCAAGTGAATTGTTGTTTGCCGGTTTGATGAAATGCGTTGATGAAGCCACAATAAAAGCAAACACAAAGGGATAAAAAGGAAGCAAAACTATTTATTGTATTAAGCTAAAGGAACACATACATACACACAGGCATAAACAAATACCATATATAATTCATACACATAAGTCGCCCTGTGCAATACCATCATTCCCGAACCATCTCATTCCTTCTCCTTACCTCTTCCTTGCACGCTGTTCTTCCATAACAGTCTTCCACTTTATTTATGCATTTGCTGCTCCCAGCTCCCTCCTGCTGCCTGCCACTACTGCGCGTACAACTCAATTGCTTGTCTGACTGTTCGATCGCCAGCTTGATTGCGTCTGCAGGATGCTTTATTATTATATTCATAATTCTTTCTTCTCCTTTGCTTTCCTTTTATTTACATATTTATGAGTATTAATGACTTTTGCGTTTTTCTTCCCATCCATTGTGCTTTTCACTGATATTGTCGAGGTAAAAATCTTGATTAAATTTATTCTTAAAATATAAGAACGCCACAACAGCGTCTGCGATCAATAATTATTGACACAGCTTCGGATTGATTGTGCCGATAAGGAAGGTGGAGCTTGCAATGTCAAGACATATTTTGATTTATGTTTCACTTAAGACACAATCAGATAACATTTCTTTGTTAAATAACTTAACTACATTTATCTGTATTAATTTGCAGAGTAAGCAAATAGTATTATATCCTCCGATGAGGTTATGAAACAATGATTTTAAGGCCACTAAAATGAAATTTTTCTTTAAAAATATTTTAGAAACTTTTGCTTGACTCTTTCTCGGTTATAAATTGAGATTTTGAGCCCTATAAGTATTTGATTTATGTCATAGTCTTTCCGAAAACTATTATTAGTTAGAAGGTCTATCCATAAGAGATACGTAGTACATCTACATTCAAAGCAGATACGATATATGTATAGTATATGTCAAGCTTCAGGGTAGTTTTTATAACTACTAGATTTAATAATCAATTACTTATGATTTGCTGTTAGATCTCATGATGGATTCTATTGTTCCTATTGCGGAGCCATAGCTCTTCATGAATGGGGTTTATTTTCCTGAACCTACCAACTCTCACTAATCAGTAAAGGAAGATAGAGAATAAAATTGGACTTCCAAACTACAACACCTGAGCTAAAAATTTGTAAAAATTCTCCATATCTTCCAAATCTGTTTCAGATTTTTGTTTCGAAGTTCTGCTGTCTTTGATTTAAAGAAATGCTCTGAGAAGATTGTTATAGCTTCTGGAGATCGGAATCGATAAATATTTTTCCCAAACTGTAGTGTCAATGTTGGTTTAGGACGTGAAAGCGGCCATGCAAAAATTGTAAGAACGAGTGTGATTGATATTTTCTGTTTCCAATGGGAATTAATGGTTTATTCCGGCTATAAAAAAGTATTTGATATTAAGTTAATCTAACCTCACATTACCTTTTGATAATTTCTAAGGAACTTTTCTTAGTAGTCAATTGAATATAATATTTTTTACTACAATTAAATACAGTAAGAATAATAATCTGAACTTGTCTCATTTGGAAGATGAAGAGAGTAGTTGGTCGTGTTGAAATTTCTATCTGAAGATAAACTGTTTTTGAACTGAAACTCCCAGCAATAGATTTATTTAATCTAATAAAGAGGATCTGGGTTCTTAAAAAAACACATGACTGAACACACGGAAATCCACCCTTTGACTTCATATCGAATCAGTTGGATCATAGAGCCGTCAAACCAAACTCTGACTACTCCTTCTCTGACAATATACCGGCGAGGGAGTTGTGGGTAGGAAGAAGGAGAGCGGTAGTGAGCTTCTTTACGGAAGGGTCAAAGCTTTAAGGGAAGCCGGAGTGCAGCCAAGGTTGGTCTCGGAGTGCCTAACCTCGCTATCAATAGCATTGAGTATCTTTGTGATAAGGCTGGTAAGGGTTATGAGCTAGCAAGGAAAGGTACCTTAGAACCGCAATCGCTAGAATGGAAGCGAGTCTTTGCTCCCGTATACTTTTGTGTTCGACTACTGGATAGCTGGGCTTTGCGGAAGCTGGGCCAGCCCTGGGCTACCATCGGTATATGCGCTGTCGCAAAAACCTTTTGGCTCAAGACCTATCACAAGAGATCTAGCGATTTGTTTGCCCTCAGTAAGACTAGACTCCCTTGTTATGGGAATTTTAACATGCCACCGCACTATTGGCGTTCATGCTGTAAGGTTAAGAATCTTACCAGACGCCATTTGCTGACTCTGTATTGAAGAAGATGAGGTGGAAACAACTCAACACTTCCTTTATAACTTAAACACTTGGGAGCGCATATTTTCAGACATTCCAGCGAACTGGCGGGAATGGAAATTAAACGTCTTTGCAAATTTGTATTGACTACCATGCGTTTTGCTAATTTAAAAGTTCGAACACAGGAGTTTTTCTTTTCTATGGCTTCACAAAGAGCAGCAGTCCAAGTGCGATCTCTCTGGATCAGCCATCTAACCTAACCGAATCTAACCTAATAAAATACTTACTCTCTAATATCTCAGTAATGCTTACTTTACCCTATCAAAACTTCACTTTACTGTAATAATTCCAGCTAAGCTCTGCTTACAGACAGCATGCTAATTAAATAATTACCATTATTTCCTGCTTATTACAAATCAACTACAAAACAAAACAACACTAACATTCAATCTTATTTTCTCTCTCTTTTCTCTATTTACAGGTAAGTGTTGAGAACACCAACTAATCCTGAACGATTACGAATGTTCAAATTTCGCACGTCACTGAAGCCAGCACAATGTGAATATGTATGTATGAGCAAGCATTAGTTTGTTGCAAGTAGTGAGTGAGTAAGTCGAAAGTTCTGGGTGAAGGCGCAGATTTGTGTCAACAATGCAAAATCAATAAGACTTACAAATAGCAAACGGATTGCAGCTGCCAGTGGGGCAAAGCGGCAGCAGAGAGGAAAAGAAAAAAGGAAGTGGCAGTGTATCGGTGGGTGAGAGGCGCAAATTGGCAGCTGTTGGCGCTGTTTGATTGGCGTTTGATATTTTCAGCTTATTGCTAGTTGTTGTAGCTGACTGCGCTGTATGTTGCCGCTTTTGGGGCAACAGCTGCTGCTAATTATTGTTGCTGCTTTTTTCTATTTGCTAAAATGCTGTTGGCAGCTCCACCACTTGTGCGCCAGAATTGCTGCTGGAAGTTCCAGAAATGGATTATATGTACACTGCCAACAACAAAAACGCATAAAAACAACAATGACTGCTGCCTCTCAAGTAGCAAGTAGCCACAGCCTGACATTGAACAACTTGTCTTTGCCGCCGACATGTCGACATGACGTAAATGCAGTCAGTGATTGGCGAGTGTGCGTGTTGCAATGGAATTTCTTTCTGAGAATTTTGACTTTCAACGAAATTGAATTTCGCAGAGCAAACACAGTATGTACGAAAGTGTGTGTGCGTGCAAATTGAGACTTGAAAATTAGTAATCGAAGTGCGCAAGCGAGTAATGAGTGCAAAGTGAGAAGCACTGAAAATATGGCAGCAATACGTGTTCGTGCAACATGCGGCGCTTCTTGGCTTGCAACACATATGCTATTTTCCTCACTTTGCAATTTCCTAGAGCCATAAAATTAAAATTTCTTCGCACTTGTGGCGCCCACTGTGCTGCGCCACCACGTTGGCAACAGTCTTTGTGGCAGCAACAAATCCAAATGAGGCGCATAATTAATCGTGAACCCCTTGCTTGCCACACACCTTACTCTATAGAAACTGAGAGGCGCGCGGGTTTTAGCGCAACATCAGCGAAAAGCAGAACGGTGCTTAACGCTAATCCCATCGTACAAGTTCGTGCCACACAACAGAGTTGAGGCGCTGTGGCGACCAGTGCGCCTAAGCGTCTGCGATGCTGTCTGGCCACCATAACTTTAGTTATTGCCACTGTAGATTTAGTTGCTGTTGTTGCTAATGTTGTTGGTGTCGTTATTGTTGTTGTTGTTGCGCCGAGTGGCTCAAGTGATTAGCGTAATTTATGTGTGCCTATAATTCAAGCAGTCTGTGCGCAACAACAATTACAAAAATAGCAGAAAGAAATTTGCTCGCTGTAAGCCTACGAAGCACTTTCAATCGTGTGGCAAGCAGGCGAGGGGTCGCCAAACACCAAATTACTGCCATTACAGCCACTTGCATATACATATGTACATACAAGCTACTTGCAAATGAATTAAAATGAAGACATTAACATTAATAACAAATGCACTGCAGCGCGCGGCTATCGCGTAGCCGGTCCGCCTGTCAGTTGCCACAGCGTGTGTTGCATGCACGTGGGTAGTATGTCACTGCTACTGTTTGCGAAAATTTGCGTTAATTTATGCAACAGTCGTTTTTTTGTGCGCAAACTTAAACGTTGTTATTCTACGTGGGCGTGTATGTTGCATGCAACATTGTTTGTATGGCATGCAACGGCACTGCATAACTTTGGCATTGTGTTGCCGTCGTTTGTTAGCATGCTGCACTGCGTTGCACATTGCATTATTGTCCTTACAAGTTGATAATAAATATCACAGCGGTCCTTGTTGGCAGAGGACACCGCTACTTACCCCATATATGTATATATATGTAGGTATACAACGCTACAATGTTGTTTTGTAAGAGTTGAAGGTGTTTTTCGCTTTCTCTCTTACTTTCTCTACTTTTTTGTGTTCTACAGCTTGTACAGTTTTGAGTGTCTTTACAGTCTCACTTGCCACAACCTCCTTCGCTGCCTAATTTGCATAAAGGCTTCTTCAATTTAATGTTTTCCTTTGTTGATTTAGCTTCTCTTAATATTTTACGTTACATTTTTTAATTATGCCAATTTTGTTCCTTTCTTACTCTTTATTCTATTTTATTTGTCTTAACATTTTTTGTTTATTTCTTGCACCAAAATATGTGTGAAGTGCCGAATAGAACAAGCAACTGTCGTTACTGTGGTGGAATTAGAAGAGCAAGTGGTTTAACCTCTTCAGAGAGGTCTCCACGCACTCTCTTCTCTTGAGAATAACGAATTATGTTTGTTTTTGCTTTCTCCCGAAATTTTTTTGCCTAGAGAGCTCATGGCTCAATGGCGAATAGTAGATGGATATTTTATACTTCAGTGCGCTCTTATAACGTAATTAGAGATAACTAAGTGGCTTATACGAAGATTTCTAAGAGGTAGAGTTAAGCTCTGAGATATGTTTTGAAAATTGTTTGAAAGTTACAAACTAGCGCCCTTTTTCATCAACTTTGAAGAAAAAAATTGGTGAAACAAGTCAGTGTATTCTCTTAAAAAACCAAAAAATATCGCAATAGATCCTTGTAATGCTTGATTTCCTTTCAGAAAAGATAAAAAGAACATCCATTAATGTGTGAAAAATTATACACATAAAGCCTGCCTTTGAGAACGAAATTCTCCAAAATGTTCCAGAAATCGATAGATTATATTATAGACTCCTTCTCTAGCAAGATGGTTTACCTAAGTATATACATATTATATATACCTCTTCAGTAAATTTTATTTTTGTTGTTTACACTGAACACTCTATTTATTCATTTTCAAGTTCTTCTTTTTGTCAACATGCCTACACAAATAATTTATTTACACTTTCTTCGCTTTAATTTTTCTTGTCATGCTGGCATTTCTCTTCCTTTTCTGGGGTATCCACCCATTCGCCATTATGCCACCTTACGCAATCGCTCCGTTATTTAATGTTAAATAATTAGGTTACTCGCCTTGCTTAGCTTTGCTCCATCAGCTGGGCGTTTTGTTGCTTTTCTCTATTATCTCCATTCGCGGCTGGGATTTATGTGGACTTAGGAAAAGCAGTTATGCAAATACTGTCCATTTCTCAGTTACTATAGTAAATTACTGAGGAGGGGGGAAGGAGGTAATCGTATGGATTTTATGGATAAGCTGCTCGGGCGAAAGTATATTGCATTGAAATGATGGTAATTAAGTTAAACTGTAAATGTGTTTGTATATGTATTTATGTGTATATAATCTGGTAGCTTAAAGGAAATTGTGCTGTGGAAATAGCTCCCTATATAATGTGAGAGAGAGTGAAGTAGATCTATTTTGATAGTGGAAAGAGTTGATTTCCTGGTGTTGTCATTTCAAGCCTGTTACTAAGTGAAAACAAGCCAAGCCAAGTAAGTGTTTACAGAAATTCAGAATAGTATTTGTTACTTTTTAAGAACCTACCTTTTTAATTTTTATAATTTGGGAAAAAATGGCGGAACGTCTTGGAAGGCACTAATTAAAGTAAATTTGTTTATTCAAGACGGCTGTCAAACTAACATAATTATTTACTATTTTAAAATTATAGTGAAATTCCACACTTATACTTTACTTTTTGCCATTCCATTCAAATGACGGCATGGGTGCACTCGTTTCGGCGAGAAGAGAGCTTCCAATAGCTTCATTTCCACTACTTTCCACCGCTTCTGAGACATTTGTCCCAGCGGGTTACTGCGGTGTATGAGCGCGACGGTCGAATGCCGTTTCGCAATCTCATTGATCGTCATCGCTGCCTTGGACGTTCTCGGTTTATCATTTGCTGGCTTGACCTCTAACTTCCCGGCTACGTCTTTGCATTTCCACTTATTCGACGGCGCCTCAGGTTCACTCTCCTTTGAGCGTTGCGATCTCTTCAGTGCGATTAGCATACGCTGCGTTCGAGGCATTACACCAATTACGGGTGGCGAAGTGATACCGGCCGTTCTTCACCTCCTTTCATTTCACCTCTTCTTCACACCTTTTCTTCAGACCGGACTTGCCTTCGAGGCGGCTCCATATTCTGACCGCCGCCTTATATCTTGCTTTTGCCTTCAACCCCTCGTCGCTTGGCTTCTTCCAGGGGCCTCTCTTGTTACCCGAGTTGGAATCCTCGGCCGGCACAGGAGAGCGAGTAAGTTCTTCTTCCCTTTCCCTGTTTATGCTAACAGCGCTTTCATGGTCCGAGTCTTCATGGACTGTGGCACCAGTGCGATGTAAAACTGATTAGGTGGAGGCAGCAGCCTTGCCTCCTACCGACGTTTGGACCGACATTGTGAGTTTCAGATTTGGGGGCCTCTACTTCTATCGTTTTATACTTACCGTCGGGTACCTCATTAGCAATGGCCATTGTATTACCCATTCAATTACTTTTAAAGCTACATATAAAGCACTCCAACATAAGGGAATGATTGGAAATTTACGTCAGCCTTCGCTAGCAGCCGCCTGCCTGCAAATGTAATGACTCTACCAGAAGCCAGCTTGAGATCATGACATATTAAGCAACGACACACATTGCCCAATCGACACTCGCACGGAGAATATAGTTAAGAGGTTTTTTGCTGGCCAAATTAATTAATTTACTTTAATGTTCGGCGACTCATTTTGAATAATTTTGAATTCCCTTGATCCCGTAGGCGATCTCCAGAAGAGCCTCAAAAAGTAGGGTTCTAAAGGTAATAAGATTTTTCTGTTTATAATTATCTCAAATCCAAAAACCAAAAAAATTTATTGTTATATAGATAAATTTAGGTAAGGATTATAAATTTAGTCAAAATTTTGTTTTTGATACAACGGGGCTTCCAAAGGAAAAAAAAGAAGTTCACAATGAGTTTCCGAGCACATCAGCAAACGATTTAGCGGGTGTCACATCTTTCGTCTTGGGCCTTGCGGCTGATTTTTGGTCTCTTAACCTGATCTCTGTTGTTCAGAAGCACTGCGGTTCAAGCTAAAAATTGGGTAGAACCACTTTTGTGCAATCAATGGACTATTGGATCTCCTTTGTAAGCTCCTTATTGCTTAATGTTCGGAGCTGTACCCTTCCACATACTTTGCTTTAACTGGGTTATCGACTTTAAAAATAAGCAAATCTTTGGGAGGTGCACTGCTTGCAGCTTCACTTTTGCAACTGATATTCCTTCTTACTATGTAGCTATAATTCGTCTGCAAAGTTTGGTTCCGTCTGCCTCTGGTGTTGATGGCTTCTTGAAGCTAGGCTAAGCTTCAGCTGCAAAGTATCATGAACCTAGACCAAGCTTAGTCTCTGTCCTTATACTGGCTGATTTCGAGTCCGTTGCAAACGTTGCTCCTTCACAGAACAACTAATTCCTTCCGATATTTTTCAGAAGAGCAGTACTCCTGCAATATTTTATTGTTTTCTTGCTACATATCCTGGACCTTCGGGTATAGAAGATTGTAGGCCCGATTACTCATAGTCAATACTACGCAAGTAAGGATATCTCATTGCGGAGGGTGTTAGGTATGCAAAAGGCTATTTGAAGGTCTCCAGCCAAGCTAGTCTTCGCCACGGTTCACATGACACCTTGAACCAGCCCTCTTTGTATCCCAAACATTACTTTGAATTTGAATGATGTGCTATTGACGAGCAGCAATAACCAACTATGAAGTCAGGCCTTAGCTAAATACCTCCCAACCGGAATAGGAACGTACTCAACCTGGCTTTGTGGGGATGCTGTGATATATATTACCTGTCGGAGTCATCCTGAAGGGTTTAGTGGTGGATTTTTACCCATTGTAAGAAGTTCGGATGGAAATTTTAGGTAAATCGGGCAGCTAATTTAACTTTGACAGCTAATGGAGTTCAGTAGGTTTTGACGTTTATCAATTGGAAACGACCGATGGCCAGATTGAAATCTTACCAAAAAAATTTGAATCTTGGTGATTATATTCGTAAATTAAGTCTATAAATTGTAAATATTATATCATAAAATCGTTAAATTATATTTTTTATATGATAAAAATAAAGTTTACGGAAAAAATTTTTTTTTTTCATTTTTCATTTTTTTAAATAAATAAAAAAAATATTAAAAAAAATCGGCCCACTCCGGGATTAGCAGGGATAGTTGCTAAATTAATTGAAGTTTTTTTTGAAAAAAAAAAAAACAAAAATGGCGAAATTCAAAAAAAAAAAATTACGATTTTACTTAAAAAAACCCATTATTTTATATAATTTATCGTGTTAAATTTTTTTCCTGTATTTTTTCGAAAAGTTCATTCAAAAACAAAAATTTAAAAAAAAAATGGTCCCCAAAAGTCAATTTCGACAAAAGTTATGGCTATTTGAAAATAAAGAAGCCATTTTTTAGCAAAAAATTGCAAAATTCATAACTTTTTTAAAATTGGTCAAAAAATTTTGAAAAAATTCTCAAAAATGTTTTTCAAAGGGTTGAAAAGGATGGCTAAGTTTCAGCAAAATCTAAAGGGGTCGGGTTCAAAAGTGGTCGATTTGGTATGGAATACCCCATATACATACAAACTATTTGCTACATCAACTTCAAATTTTTGGTAAATATTCTTAAATATTTTTACACTCAATGTATGTATTTGTTAAATTTGATGTTCGAAATTCACGAGTGGCTATACTATATAACCCCCAAAGTTTAAGCTTTCTGCAGTGTCTTAATCACACATATGATGTAGCACATAAAAGCACAAACTTTAAGTACAACTTTTTAATCATTCATGTCGACAAACAATCAATTGCTTGGTAAATGTTGCGCTCATTTGCTTTAATATTGCATGCTTTTCACATGTTTACATAAGAAGAACAAATAAAAAGCAAAACAAGCAAATTTGTACACTGTACTTATATGTTTGTGTGAGTAAACAAAATCCAAAGTTTGACGAGAGGCGAAAATAAATTTTAAAGCTGCGCGTAAATGCTTCGTCATGCATGTAAAACGCGAGATTGATTACGCTTTAAGCTATAACAACAAACAGAAACAACAACAACAAGTTTTTCGGAAATCAACGCGGGAGCTATACAGAGACATACAAGCAAACCTTTCTTGCTCCACATGGATTTTCATTTCTGGTGCAACGTTAAACTGCTACAAGTAATGTGACTGCTTTCTAATTGCTTCACCACGCGCCAACCACCAACACAACAGGTCGTGGCAGCCAGCAGGCGGCTCAAAACTTTTGCCGAATTTCGAAATCTGCACACAGGCGGAATAATTTCCAAAACCTGTTATAGAGATTTAAAAGCTTTGTGCTTCAAAAGTGAGCGCGTAGCAAGTGCATGGGTTGATGTGTGTGTGGCACGGCGCAAACTGTCACTGCGACTCACCTGCAAGTTGGCGCGCTATATCAACTTAAGGCGCTTTGAAGATCCACATTTTATTTACATTAAATTTCACACAGCAGCTCGAACTTCATAATTTCTCGCATTTGCACCAGTCGCTTCACTCAGTCTGCCCCCCGCGGTGGAGCCACACGTAACAAATTTTCAGCATGAATACATTAGCCGGCAAAGCGCCTCGGGCGCATACGAACACGAGTGTATGCGAGTTTCCGCTTCCGGTGTACACGAGTACACCGGAGGGTTGGGAAACAGGTGGGTGGAGTTATGTGAATTTCTCGTATTTACTCACATTTCCAACGGTGTGCAATGTTGCGCATAAAATTCATTTTCCAGCGCTGCCAACCGCGCCCTCCGCCACCCACCACCGAGAGCTTCGTTTCTTTTAAAGCTCATTGAAGATTATTCAAATTTAATTTACATGAAAGCTGCGCAGCAATGGCTGCCGCCGACGCAACTAAATAAAATGAACTGAGCGAAGATGCTGGTGTAACTACCTGAAACCTCCATAAGAGTATATGTTTGTTTGTGTGTCTAACTCGCACATAGCAGCGCAGAAATTGCACTGTGGCTGCGGTGGCACGCGCATGTTGCACGTTGTCAGACCAGAAAAAAACCTGGAAAAATAAATGGAATGAGTAGCATTTTTTCTTTCACTTACTTCATCATCCACACACACACTCACATATCATCATACATTGGCGTCCCCTTGGAGCACGTTGCTTGTTGTTGCACGAGTTGTAGTTGAAAGGTTTCATGCGTTGCAAATTGGGTCTCTTGCTGCCGCTGCTCTGTCACAACCACCGCAGTCGCCTCTTGTAGACTCCATATTTTTGGCTGACAACGTGACACATCACTGAATTTTGATGAGTAAAGTTCAGCGCCGGTTCAGGTTGCAAGCACACAGGTTAGCAGGTTTCTGCTTCATTTTTTTGGCGCTTCTTATTTAGTGTGTGTGTGTGTGTATATTGATTTTTGTGGCACATTCTCATACATATTTGCGGTGCATTAAAAATTGGTGGCAGGATTTTATGCGTGATAAGCATACCTTTTTGGTACATCAGGGAGTACAGTGGGTTAAAAGGTGAAAAAAGTTGTAGAAAATTACCAAAAAATTAAGAAAAAAAATTATGGTATTTTTGTTATTTGTGACCAATTTCAATACCTAAATATAAAATTTTTTATTTTTCGTATTTTAAAACGACTTGATTTGATTAAAATAATGTTATATTGTCTTGTGATATTGCTGCATAAGAAAAATTGCATCCTATGACTCGATATATACAGAATTTTATAAAATTTTTACCTTGATAGTATGTTTGAAGTGAATTATGTCACTTGAAATTAATTTATGAATGATTGCATCACATCATGCATGACATATCGCATCACATATGATTGTTATCCTAATATTGTAAATAAAAATTAAAACATATTTTTTTATTCCGAAATGTTAACATAAGAAAAATGCAGATACTCAAGAATAATTATGTGACGCATTTAAGAAAATTAAATACAATGAATCGTGCATGTGACATCATATCACATCAACTTATACCTCATGGCTTTTTCATTAAATGAAAATATCACTGTTGTTTACTGTAAAATTGAACTTCTTAGAAAATTATTTACCTTATCTATTAAATGGTATGACATCACGTGATGTTATGTCACATCACATCGTATTTAAAATATCACATCTTAGCTCATTTTAATTAAAATTAGAATGAAATATATTCTTAACATTGAAAATTATTAATGAAAGCAAATATTGTTGCAATTGTATTAATTTTTGTATGTGACATCATATCGCAATTGACATCGTGGCATCGCTTTTTTATTAAAATGATAATAATAATAATAATCATGCATAAAAAATTATTCATTTAATTGAACTGTTGCATAGCATAACCACCAATTTATTTTTGTCGCACTTATAATGAGCTGTTTGTGATTTTTATATACTTGAATGTACTATCTGCCACACTGTATCTTCCTGTTCCACGTAATGCTGCTCATTCACCTTCTTTTTGCTTAGCGAATTTAAAGCGAACTTCACGTCGTTTTCACATCATAACCGTTATACATGTTAGCATTGTTTATTACTCTTAACTAAATTGTGTATGACTTCATATATGCACATCCAACATACATACCACTCTATACACTCGTATGCATATATTTAACTGTGAGCATGATTTGGCTTATCGGGATTGCGACATTTTACGGTTGTTATTATTATTGTTGTATTAAGCGTTGACTGCGCAAAATTTCGCTCATCAAATCACAGTTATGTGGGAGTGAATACCCGCAGACTTTATATATATACATAATATAGGTATATATATATATATTTACCTTCTACGTGTATGTGTGCGCCTTAGGCAAGAACACAGGCAGGAGTATCTTTCGCAATAATGAACGAATACTCACGGTGAAAGAAATATTTAGATTGCATGAAAATTCTTAGATTTATGTATTTGTATATTTATTGTATATGGTATATCATATACAAATATACTTAGTTTTGAGGCGGTTGTAATTGTAATTTCCTTATCAATACTTAGTGATGAAATCAAGAAAATTCAAATTATTACCAAAACTGAATTAAAGCGCGTACTTAAGAAGATACATAATTAGCTATATATTCCAGCATGTTAAAGCGTTACAAAGTTATGGTAAGACAAATGATAGAAAATTGAAAAAAATCACAGAAAAATCAGAAAATCGCTTTTTGACTTCGAAATCATTGGTCATGGAATTATGAAAGAGAGAAAAGTTGAAAATTAAAAAGTTAGGAGAAATTTTGCAGCTAGAAAATCAAACTGCTGATCTTTATATCTTGAGCAGAGTATGTTAAGTTTGCCACGATGTTTGTAACATACGAAAGGAAATACGAGAAATATTTCTAATATTTTGAGATATCGACCTGTAATTTTGCAAACATTCTTTCTTCATCTAGAGTCAGCTCATTTGTCGAAACCGCCGATATCGGACAACTATAACATATAGCTGCCATACAAACTGGCCGATCCAACTTAAGACCTTGTATGGAAAACTTTCTTATTTGACAAGATATCATCACGAAATTTGGTATACATTATTTTCCAAGGCAACAATGTAATCTTCGAAGAAATTGTTCAAATCGGACTACTATAGCATATAGCTGTCATATAAACTGACCTAAGAAACACAAGATATTGATCTTTTTATACCATTTTATGCTATAAAAATGCATCTGTGAAGCATATTATAGCTTAGGTGTATTCAAAGTTAATATTTTTTCTTATTTTGTTATCGTTTGATTATCATAGTTATAAATTTTTAAGGTGCAGTTGAATACAATGCTATGAAATCTTTTCTTTCATTAACGCTCTACGTTATCCTTTAACTGCTCTCCTCCATTTCTCGATCACCCAACTAGTTGTAAGCGCAGCAATCACTTGGCGTTTACTTCCTTCTTCTTTGCTTATCATTACACCAATAGCAATATCTCACACTAACTAGGAACACTCTCTTCCATTTTATTTCCCCTCCCCTTAACTTCTCTCTTATGCCTCAAATGACTTCGGCTTCCCGTTCATTCGGCGGATGTCAATTGCGATTCAGCGGGTTGGCGGTTCAAGGAAATGCTGCAGCAATGTCGCGCACAACTATCAGCATTTCCGCTGCTCAGCTGATTTCGCTTTGTTTTGTGAATTATTTTCTCGCCTGCTTATTGTTCGCGTCAGAAGATTTGTCACTTCCGCACTTCAAACGCAACGTTTTTTTGCGCTATTTTTATTGTTGTAACGTACTGTAATATAAAGTTATTGCTTGTTGCTGTTGTTGCTAAAGCGGCGTTGGATGTTTTCATGGCATGAAAAAAAAAAAAAAAATGATGCGCGCAAAAATTTATGGCACTTTTTTCTTTTGTTTCTCCGTCGCTTGTTTTGTATTGGCAGTTTTTGTTGCTTTGTTATGCGTTACTGTTGTTGTTTTTGTAATTGCCGAGAATTGTCATCTTAAATAAGCGGAAAATAGAAAATTTCCGTTGCATTGTATTGCCATTTCCTTAGCAATACTTACAGTTATCGCGTGGATTTTGTTTTCTTGCATGAACGGCATAAAAATGTCGAAAGAATGAAGAGAGCATAAAGCAAGAAACGGTTTTCTGAGAATGTGCTGGTATTTTAAGCTTTAACAGCCGTATCATAATAATAATAATAATAATAAGGAATGTGGAGTTATTGCTTGGACTGTATTGTTGTTCGCGTGTGTTATATATTTGTTTAATGCTGCTGTGGGTAAATCTGAATTTAATTTGAGTGAGGTTGCGTATACGCCGTGGTGGTGTATTTGAGTTTAGGCAGTGTAAAGCGTGCTTTGGTTGTAATTCCGTAGTGGATACGATTTGTTTTAATTAATATGTTTGTAATGTGGGATAAGAAGAGAAATAAGTATTTGATTATTCCTTATATATATAATTATAATATTGTTGTACACTGAACAAAGTCTGGGTATTAACTTTGTATGAAATTTCTGCCGGTTTAACGCGAACTAGTGCCTCAGATTTTGAGACATCGATCTGAAATTTCGTACACGTTCTTTCTTTCCTTTGAAGCTACTCATTAGTCGAAACCGCCGATATCGGACTACGATATCATATAGCTGCCATACAAACTGATCAATAAAAATCTAGTCCTTGTTTAGAAAACTTTTTTATTTGAAGAGATATTTTTACGAAACTTGCTGCAGATTAGTATCTCATTCTAAGCTACAATATTTGCACAAATTGTTTAGATCGGATAACTATAACATATAGCAACCATACAAAAAGAACTATTACAATAAATATATTTTTTAGAAAACTTTTTATTTGACATGGTATAGTCATGAAATTTAACACGGATTATTCTACCAGGTAATCTCAAAATCTCCGAAGAGATTGTTCAGATCGGATCACCGTAGTTTATAGCTGCCATATAAACCAAACCATCAAAATAAAATTCTGTATGGAAAACTTTTTTATTAAACCAGATATCAGATTAGGAAGTTTCTCAAAAATTATATTATAAGTTATCCCTGTAATTTTCGAACAAATCCTAAATTGGATCCTTATAGCATATTGCTGCAACTACCCGAATTTAATTTTTTCTGGTTAAATGAAGCGTAAAATCTCACCTTTCCAACCCTATATAGTATGACACAATGTGATTGGTAGCACTGAAGTCATATATTTATCAAAATATGAAAAGACTTTTTCGACTACCCAATATTTTTATTACGAACAGAATTTTTAAAGAACTTGTATATCTGAGCATATATTTTACTTTTAAAAGCTTTAGTTAGTATTCCCAATTACGGGGGTACTCTCATGTGAACGCATACATTTTACGACTTTTTAGGATTTTTTTTTTATGCGACAACAAAATTCAATCATTTTAATTTTTTAATATATTTTTATTTGTATTTTGAAATGTGCAAACATTTTTTTTTTCATTTTTGACATATTTAGTATATTTTTTTTTAATCAAAGTAGTCCCCAACAAAAAAAGTAGTTCACTGGTCATGGTGATAGCGGCTGTTCATGTTGTCTGAAATGAAAACATCGCGTGGATTATTATTCAGTAGTTCTGCGGCTATCGTCCATACCAAATATAATCAATTTCAATATAAAAAAATGTGGAACTTCAAAAAAAGTCACGAAAATCTTGTTTTTTTTTCGTTAAAAATCGTTTAAAAAAAGTATGCAAATATTTTCGAAAATAAACAATTCCCGTAGAGACGATAACTATATATGAGTAGAAGAACATATGTAAATTTTAAAGCAATCGGTTGATTACTTTTTTTTAGGACCATGACAGTTTCAGAAAATGATGATTCGAAAAAAATGCGTTTAGAAACGTAGCAGCTGCAGACTTGTCATGGCACCTGGTAGACAGTCGCTTTCGACACGTTGGCGACTATGAGCTGTAACTTACCAAATACTATGAATTTCGGTCTGAATTTTTCAGAGCATGTTTTCAATAGGTTTAATGTCAAGATATAAAAACATCGATTTTTCGAAGTGATTACATGAGAATACCCCTTAAACTCTCTCAGTTCTATGGATGACTTCCTCATAGTTACTTTTTCAAATGTAGCTTGATTTCTACTTTTCGTTTGACTCACCGAAACCTTTAATATGAGGCTCCCCAGTTGTGGTAGATGGTCTTATAGGAGTAGAAAATTTGCAGCTAAAGGTGAAAGCTTTCAGATTTGATAAAATATTTTTCTTTGTAAACATTTTCTATTATTATTTTTAAATCTCTTTTTCAATACTCTTAAACTGGTATTATTGTTATTGTAACAATTAAAAACATTTACCAAATCATTATAAGAAATTTTGGTACTTCATAGTTAGATTGAAATCCAGGCTCGTTCCGTTTGCACACAGGCCACGATGGATGTTGATGGATGTCTTTTAAAGTAGTTCTAAGCATTATTTTTCTTACAAAACTCGTGAAAGACTACCTCAAATGAACTTTAGACAAAGGTGTTAAGCGTTTACTTTTTGTATAGCACACAAACTATGCCAGCTACATCATTTTCATAAAATTTGTGCTCCTAATGGGCTAGAATGATATATACCGAATATTTGTTGGAGTTATTATAATATGTGGTGATTATATATAATGATTCTAACCATAAGAAATAGAGAAAAATATAATATTATCCATTAAAACACTTAAATACGACATGTTCCATTTATTACCATTGATACTCGCTCGTATTTTCTTGCTGCCATCAGCAAAACGTACCCTCAGACATCGCTTTGGGTGCAAATAAAATGAAAGATTGTACAAATCTACACCACATACTAAGCGAAAAGTGAATGTTGAAAAGTGCAAATATATATTTCAGCGCTGCTGCGGTAATTTGAAGCTTTCGAATGCTACAACATTTTTGAAATTCGCACAAAAATTGCCTGTGGCATAAACGATGTGGGATCAGGCAGCACGCAAGCCACACATGCATATGTACATACATACACACATGTGTAAAGCGAAAGTTGTCTGAAAAATGCCAGCAGCAATAACTGAAATATATAATATCTAAATTGACAGCGGTAATATAAGACGGCGTGCTAAGTACACGCTGCTGAGCAAGTTTATGTTACTCATACGCCGTGTGCGCTCCAACATACATGGAGTGCGCAGAGTATGTGAGAAGGGAAATTTAAGAACAGCAGACACATATTCGAGTGATGATGAAGTGGTTAGAAAAATAAAATTTAATAAGAAGCAGCCGCAAAGCAAAGATAGAAAATGGAAAATAAAGAATTTTCCTAAAATAGAATAAAAGCCAAATCAAGCGAATTGAATAACTCGGTGGGTTGCTGCTTGCATTAAGCACGTAGAACTCTACAGAGTCTCATATCAGCAGTGGTAAAACAGATAAATGCGCGCTGTCACAGCTTTTATTTCGGTCTCTAAATTAATATGTGTGTGCATGAAGGCACAGGTGCGCAGAAAGTCGTGGATCTTCAGTTTGTCTATTTGTTTCTGCCGGGAGAGAGACAGAGTGGGAAGAAAATATATATTTGTATGTATGTTTATATGTAGTTAGCGAAGTTGTGTATGAAAATTTCGCTGGCGGGCATGTGGCTGCTTTTGTATTATGTGTGAATGAATATCTCTAATATATGAATTTTTTTGTTGTTTCTTGGTCTGTGTGAGTGTATATTGTATCCTCATATGCATTTCATTAGTATGTGCGAATATAATATTTCATGCACGCCTGCCATTGCTGATTTGACAGATAAGCATATTTGGTGTCACATCAATTTATGGCAAAACAAATTGAAGTGAGACATATAGCCACATACATACATACGTATATCAAATTGTAAATAAATATATATATAATATTGCGTGCGCAAAAATTTTTGCCGAACAATTGTTGATTGACTCGTATGTCAGTTTGGGCGGAGGGGAAATTATATATAAAACAAAATAAAGTTTCGAAAATTGTTTGTCTGCGAGAGCTGCTGACAAGGAAATACTGTTAAATATTGTATTTACATATATAGTATATTCTGGAAAATGAAAACAAAAAGAAAACGACACATAAAAATCTGAATTGTGTGCATAACAAAAAACCACCGTTAACGATAACAAAAAATTAAAAAAAAAAAAACAAGAATATCTTCAAAAACAACAGTAGTTGCTTTTAGAACCAGGGTTATAACCATTTTTGCCGCCGCCAATATAAGTGCGCATATTTAATTTCCCAGCACCTACGGTAATGGCTCACAGCTGTCACCTGCAGCTTTAAAATTTTAGATTTGGCAACAAAAATCAACGGAAATAGTAAAAACTTGAGAGAGAGTATGTAGTTAATTGTTCTTAAAATATATATTGTTTGAAACAAAAGATCCAGGGAACTCTTCACACCCAATAAGCTCCACATTTAGTGGATGCGAACTGTCCAATAGGCCCATATTGTTTGAAATTTATCGTTTTATTGGCCATAACTCTGGAAGTTTTTGTGAAGAAGCTCTAAGGAAATCATAGACTGTGTGAACTACTGCAGTAAAATTCCATGGAGATATTGAAAAATCTTTTATAGAGGGTCTTTTCTAAAACTTGTAAATTATGCCATGGTCTCTCATTGTTCTCAGTGACTACCAAAAACGTCAAAAAAGTGAGAATTTCTATATCCCAGCTTCAATTGCTAAATATTCTTGCATTTGACCAAAGTCAAATGTATTTAAGTGGTCGATAATGCCTACTGGGAGTCTCAGTTATAGTTTTAGAGAAGGGACCTAGAAATATTTTATATATATACAGGCTATTTTCGGGCCTTCAAAGTGAGGACAAAAAACCTCCTCCTAACCTTAGAATGATATCTGTTGTTGTTGTTGTAGCGGCACAAAAAACTCCTTCATTAATTTTGAAAAAATAATATATTTACGTATTTTTGGGCAAATTTATATTCTCTTCTTTAAAATAGCTAAAAATATAATAACGTTAATTTGATAAAAATTTTAATTTTGCCAAAAAGCCCGCCCTGTTCTTGAAATCCTGTGTTCTATTATACGCATACTTCCTAGCAGTCTTTTTCCGTATATTTAGCATAACTAATAAAAACAATTTCGCGTAATTTTATGATTTCCTGCACGCTCCCAGTCACAGTCTGTGCAAACAATACTCAAGCAAGGAAAATAAGAAAAAAGCGTTGAAGGAAATTTTCATGGAATAAAAATTCATAAAATTTTTCATAGCCAATTGAAATTCATAAGCAGTGCGGAAATTGCGCTTATTGCTTTTTTAATGATTTTCCGAAGGCAAAATGGAGCTGCAGATGCACACATAATGAAAAAGTGAGATAGAGAGGGAGAGAGGAAGGGAGAGAAAGAAGCGAAAAATAAAACAAACAAATATTGAAAGGAGCTGATTTGAGAAGAAAATTGAGAATATGCTATAAAACAGAGAAACAAAAATAAAATTAGCAATAAAATGGCAGAAGATAGAATATTAAAGTACTCGATTTCCGACGACGCTGAAAAACCTTTTTTTATATATTTTGGCTACCCAGAGAATACTTGGTCTAAGACCGGAAGTCCTGAGCTGCTTGAGCTATATGTAAAATAATTGTTTCTGGGCACTCCCTAGTGAATGAATGAGAGAATTTTCCTCACTTGTTTGAATTTCTACACATGAGCCCATCATCATTCGGCTATCGCGTAAACGGTGTCTACACCAATAAAGAATCACTCAAGCAATGTTTGAAAATGTTGAATTGATAACAAGCGTTTAAAGCTTATTCAACTGAGTGTCTGCACTTTAGAAGTAAGCATTTTTTTTTATTTCATACAAGTTGCACTTCTTTGTTGATGGTGTATGACTAATTTTGTATTTCTTAGGAATATGTTTATTTATTCATGAGAATCTATTTGGTTATCTTCAAAGAAATCACCTCCCATTATACCATATTGCACTTCTGGTTGCGTATTTTTCAATTCTCAAAGTAATTTGTCTTAATCTTGTTCAGCTCCTCCTTCAATGCAGTTTTTATCTCTACAATTGATGTAGCGTAGCTTTGGGAACGAAAAAGTCGAAGGGAACCAAACGCATTAATGTGTTGTTTTTGGCCAAATATTCGCGACAGTGTGTGAGCAAGATCGTTAGCTTGGTGCAAACTCCAATAGCTGTTCATCCACAAACTCAGATAAGTTGCAATTAATACTTTTTATTGGCTGTACTGCCCTTTTGAAAGCGAAAATCATCCATCTTATGGACACGAAAACCGGTAGAAGTGCACATAAAACAATACTTCTCTTATAAAATATGTGCTATGATTGGCTTTGAAATGGACTTTGAGTTGACAGATGAGCCATTTTCCAAACTGAATTTTTCTTTTAGGGAATACCATTTCGTTAACTGAAATTGGGATATTATTGAGACCTCAGACTCATCTAAAGTCTATTGCATAAACCAAACCCATCCATAGACAATCGCTAGTCCTTCAAAATTTATATTTTCGACTAGAAAAGAGGCAACTAATAATAAAGTTGAAGTTAAACAAAAATTGCTGAGATGTGCTTTGGCAGGTTCAAAGTTTGAGATATTTTTTTATTTTCTTCCAGTAACGTTGCTACTTTGTTAGCGATACTACAGCTGAATAGTTAGTGTATTTTTTCAATCATTTTAAAAATCAAATTTAAATTTGTTTGGCGATTTATTTGAAGAATGTGGTTATTTTAATTTGTTTGAAAAATTAATTATGAATCCAAATACGTTATATTTCGCACTTCTATATAGATATATAGATATATATATATATATATATATATATATATATACACATATACTATATAATAAAATTTTCTCATAATTATGAAATTAAAATTTCAAAAGCATCCAAGAAATGCCTGTTTTCTGATTACATTAAAATTCCAAACATGTCCTCTCACAGTAGCAGTGGCGACACCAGCTGTGGCACTAACTCGCTTTGCCGAACGCATTTTAAGCATTTCGTTCATGCATCAAGTTAAATGAGTTAATGAACTTTATGATAAACTAATTTCATGAGACTTCGCCTATGTCTCTGCTTCTCTGCTTTCAAAGCTTTTAGTTATTTACTAGAGTGCGAGCACAAACACACGAATAAGAGCCTAGATTTTAGCACCGAAAAAGGCTGCTTGAGAAAAACTTTGCAATAAAGCAAAGAAAGTGGCAGGCAGATATATGTATGTATATATGGGTATAGGTATATAGTCAACATATTTCATACACTAGTTTCATGCAGCCATACGTACATACATATACTCACATATATGCATATGCAAAGCTGTTTTTAACAAGTGCCAAACTTTTTACCACCAAAATCTTTGCATGCACACATACGCACGCATAAGTTCTGCAGTCTGCTACCAATTTTTTCATACACATATTACCTTCGTATGTATGTATGTATGTGTGCGCTCGTTCCACATTAATATGCACATAAATTAGCTGGTACCCAAAATTACACTCGTCCTTTGGTACTTAAAAGGGTAACTTTGTCATGTTCGACAACGTCTTTTATTAGCCAACTCCTTATTGTTGTTGTACAAGTAGTTCCACTTGTTTGCAACTGGTAGCTGTATGTACTGAGGTACGAGTACATTTAGGAAGTATGTAAGTGAAAAAGGTTGTCTCGATGCAAAGTTTTCGTCACTGACAACAAGTTGTTGAACTACTCACTTCCCGGCCGCCACGCTGTAGGCTCAGCCCTTGTAGACAAGTCTCAGCGCTTGACTTGCTTTGCTCGCTTTGGACATGCTAGTTTGTCAAGCTTCATTTATTGTTGTACAACAAAGCATTTTGTGTTTAACTTTTTGCTACTTAAAACACATGTGTGCACAAACACATACACAAAGCCACACATGCTTGCTAAACTACTGTTATTTACATACATATTAATATTTTCTACTGTATTTACATGTTTGTCTGGCTAGATCCGCGCGTGTGTGTATGTGGATAATACTTTTTCTTTCATCTATCTCGGTAAACATCAATAAATGACAAGCAAAATGTGTTATTTTTTTCGTTTTTGCGGCAACTTCTTCGGAAATTTAAAGGAAAGGGCATTTTAATATTTACTAACCGTTTTAATAGCAATACAGTTAGAGCAATATTCTTACTTAAACAATAATAGAGGGAATTCAAATTTACTAGATGCACTGGTATATGCGAAAAATCTGTAATTTGAACTGTAATTTGAAAGAAAGGTTTGATCTGAATAATAGGATACAAGAAAATTTGAATGTCAACGGTATTTGGAAATTCTTCTGTATTCTAGAAATTCATATTATTTCTCAAATCTTTGAAAAGTTTCCTTTGTGCGTGTGGAACAACAGATTTCCCGCGAAAATAGAAAGAACATTTTTTAATTAAAAGACACCTCACCCTGAGCCAACAGAAAGCGACTCCTGTCATAGAAAAATATATTCATCCGTCAGATTAGTATTATCTTGCGTTGTCGTAAATATTCGGAGAAAAATCTTATCAAAATGTTTATTCTATCCTGACTTGGAAACATCACAAAATGTACTTTTGAACTGTATCAACAGCCTCTGCTGATATTGAAAAAAGAAGGTTCGGATATTATCGAATGTTTATATATTATATAAGTTAAAGATGGTGCCGAGTTAAATTTTTCTAAGCACGAAGAAAACCTATGTTCAATGGCCGCTCAATTGCCAAAAACACACACCAAAATTTAAAAATAAGTAACTAGGTAGGCAGAGTCTGACGACTCACCTAGTCTTTAAGGGCCACGTGAAACCAATGGGACCCTGTGGTCCTAATAAAGTCCATAAATTCAAAAACACATCATCGAAAATTTTATAGATAGTTGTGGTTCTTTTCCTATAATAAAGTCAATGCATATTCGCATAGAATATGTTTTATACTCACCTTTTCTTCCAGCTCTCTACAACTTCTACAATATTGTTCCCACTCTGCTAGCATGATCGTCAGTTAGATCTGTTAGCACTCCAACTAGAGTTCTTATGTCATTTCTTTTGAATTTAGAAACGGTATATGCGGTCCAAACATTCCATTCATGTCACATTTGCCTATTTGTTGTTGTTGAGCAAGTTAGAAACTCGCTCCACCGATATTAAGCTATATCTAATTTCTGTTTGTCGATTAAATATTTACTGGTAGCCAGAGGTATATCGATTCCAACTTTATAGGAGTCTAATTATATGGTGAAGCCTGATCCTACTCGAATTTGATAGTGACCGTATAATTTTACCTCCCAATATTTCTATAACAATAATGCCATCCAGTTTGGTGTTAACATTTTTTTTAATTCCAGCGAATAATTTTTTGTTTTCTTAAATATTAATATATATGTATTACAATTATATAAAAATTAATTTTTAAATTGTCTAATGTCACGGAAATTCTCAAGAATTGTCTGTTGCTTTGTTGCTTTAAGATCAACAACTTTTTGTATGAAATGAAAGTTGTAAAATTCTAATTATTTTTGAATGATATCCAGAGGATATCTATTGTCTTTTTGTTCCAAGACTTCAGTGTATCTCAACCATTTATTTGTACTGTTTATTCAACTTTTTATTATGGTGTGATTATCACTACATTTAAGTTTATAAATTTGAAATTTTAGTCGCTAATATACAAGTTGGTTGAAATTTTTTACTGAATTCGTGAGAGATCAAAATTATTCTTTATGTATGCGAAGCTACTTAAGTTTTCTTTATGTATGCGAAGCTACTTAAGTTTGTTAAATTCTTAATCTCCATCTTGAATTTTGGTATATTTTCCTGTGGTTTGGTACAATCTGACAACGGTTAGCGAAAGATATTTAAGTGGATAAGTAAGTGGGCATAAAAAAATTTAGTTCTGAGATGAGTTCTGGGGTGCCATTAGGTTTGGTAAATAGTGAGGCCACGAATAAATTACACTAGGACAACTAGAGAAACATATTGACAAAACGTCTAGAGTATACCATAGTCATTATACTTACTATATATCAATAGCATCACTGCCTATTATTGTAGCGATCTTGCTGGTTGCTGACCAACACTTGCTGAGCTCGCCCTTAGCCCTTTCTTAGTTCATGAATGCAAGAATACATGGAAATCCCTGCTCGTTCACATCCATATAGAATTTGGGTATGAGTGTTTTATCTTTAAGGTTCATCGGTTTTATATCTCTGTGGTAAGGTACTCAGACAAGTTTACGAGCAAGTTTGAAATACTGAATTAGTTTGATGATACAGCTAGTGAGTTCATGCATTCTTTGACTAGCTCTGATATCACAGTCAGCGATCTCAAGGTCTGTATAGCTGTATACTGTAGTGGATGCATACCATTTTAAAATATTCCTCACTTCACAGAAATACATTTGCTGCTGTCTTTAGGGCTGTCCCTCCTGCATGAAAGACACTTCAGTGATCTGGCAATCTGAAACAATAGCTGATTAAGAGCTCTTGATAGAAGACTACTCTTTTCATTTAGCCATTTTATGGCAAGTATCATTGATATGTTAAATATAGAAAAAAATAATAAATACTCATATTACTCTTACTCATATTCTGTGAGTCTAATACGAGATGAACTATCTGATACTGCTTGTATAGAGTCATTGTTAATTCAACATATAGCGTAAGTTTACTGATTATCACTACCAAATGCTTTTAAATAATCTGTAAACTAAACTCTGTTCAAAATCGTTTTTTTTTTTTTGCCAAACATAGAGGATACCAAACAACTTCACTAGGTGGCACTGGGTTCAAAATTCTTATAAATTTTGTGTATGTGGGTAGTAGCATTGAATTTACAAGACTTTATGAGACATTAGATATGATAGGTGGCGCTATGATCGGCATACTAAATTTTTAGAATTTATTGGTTTTTTTCGCAACACTTATCTGAGAAGGTATATTGCCAATGATATTAATATAAATTAGTGGACTGAGCTTCTAATAAATTTTCTAAAATTTGAGTACAATATTTTTTCGCCGTGTAGTATTTTCAACTTTTTTATGTACATTACTTACATTCATACATGTTAATATGTAAGTTTGGAAAGTAAAAGTGCCCACTTCTAAATTTTGCCAAAGTTCGAACAAAAGTTCAATGCATCGTTGTTGTACTACATTTATTTGGAAAGTATATCAATACATTGTATGAATTGATGATCGAACATTGTTGTTGTCCTGCTTGTTGCTAATTTTATTGCTTCCCTTGTGGGCCATCACTGTGTCTGCTCGGCGTAGTCGACCGAAAGGGGGAGCCAGCGGACTAACTTTTTCTGCTCTTGAATATTTATTCATTGACTGCTCTCGGCCAATACATATTTATTTATTTATTTGTATTATTTACACGTTGCTTTCGAAATAAGCGCTCAAGTATGCTTGTATTTGACAAGTAAATTGGCAACATTTGTTAGCTGCAATGGACCTAAATAAATATAAATATTGGCAGACGGCAGCCAGCAGCCAGCAAAATGTGACTGGCAACTTGCCCGAGGGGAGAGATTAAGCCGACTGATGGCACGCGAAAAGGGGTAACTTTGCATGGAAAGTTGGCGAATGGAAAAAGGGGCCGGGGGCAATGGGCGAGGGTCATTTGGATTTGACTGAGGGCATCTAAAAGGGGTGTGATCCGAAAGGGGCTAGTGTCATTTCGATTTGGCTGCGAAAGTCTATCGAAATGAAGGTATTAAGCGATAAATTTGGGTGAGGAATAGAAGTACCTATAAGTAAACTTTCATGGTATAACGGTATATGTATTTTTGTATGGGAATTCTATCATCCTGAAGTGTTCAGAAGAGTTGTTGTTGCCGTCACATATGATTTATTGACGTTAATTCGTGCGGCAATTTCGCAAGTTCCGCAACTGCAGCAAAGTTGCAAGAACAGAGACTATCAAACTCGTGCTTGTCCCAACTTAATCGTTAGCTACATATATACGTAGTCCTCGGTTCACGTGCACCTGAAGTAGTGAAGTACTTACAGCTACTTAGTTGCGAAATTAGATCACATCAATGTCGCAGCTGCTAAGCTTTTCAAGAAACTTCACGAGACGCCAACTCAGCAGCGACGAAGAGGACATTAAACGGATGCCGGGGCAGAAGCCTATAAATGTGACAGGCGCAAGTTGCAGAAACTGGCGAATGGGGAGTGTAGAGGATCGTGCAACTTTCGGCATTTGTGTGTGCGTGTTTATGCCACAGGCGCATTGGGTAAGAGTCAAAAGTTGCTACATTGCCGTGAGTTCAATTGCAACAATAATAACAGTATCAACAACAATAATAACGGCAACAAAAACACCATTTACAACAACAACAATGATTATAAAGCCGCTGATGACGAAACTGACGAGCCGAGCAGCGGCGCGCAATGAGCAGGTAGAATAAGTTGCACGCTCACTTGTAGCGGAAAACTTTGGAAACTTTTAGCAACATTGCGGCAATAAACGGAAACGACTTGCAACTGCCACTGCAACTGCAGCTGTAAGCCAAAGTAATAGTCGGCAAGGTGCAGTGATGCAAACGACTCTTGTCGGAGAGTTGGGAATTCGTTAAATAAAATGGCTGTTAAGTCGGAAAGAGGTTAAAAACTTCCTGACAGCAAAACAGCAAAGCCGAGAAATATGTTGCGTCGCATTGCAAACTAAGCAATGCACGAAACGCATTTGGAAAGTGATATAAGTGTTGCTTAGCAAAAGCTTGGCTGCGCAAATAAACGCTGCAGATGTGTTTGCAACAATGAGTGCAGCTTTTTGGGATTTGACATTAATACATGGGGAAAGACATTAAGAAATGTAAGAGAATTAAATGGAAACGAAATGCTGTAGAATTTAACTGAAAATGAAATTACATAAATAAGGGTATAAGTAAGGACTTCATATGAAAATGAAATGCGTGGGAAAAATATTGTCCAAGGAGGAAGGTGATAGCTCTGAAATGAAATGAGTTGGAGTGTGATGGAGATTGATTAACTGCAAAGTGTGATAAAATCACTGGAAATTATACTACGGCATTGAGGCAACATACATATTTGTTATACTGATAGTAGATATAAAAGGAATAGGAAATAATAATTTTCTTCGGAGATTATAGCGTTGCGTTGGACAATAAATTACGCCAAATTTTGTGAAGATATCTTTGAAAGAAAAAATTCTTCCATACAAGGGCTTAAACATGATGGTTCAGCTTGTATGAAGGCTATATGCTATAGTTGTCTGATCCAAACAATTTCTACGGAGATTGTAGCTTTCTTGTGGGCAATTATCTATTCCACATTTCGTGAAGATATCTTGTCAAAATAACAAGTTTTCCATACAAGGACCTAAGGTAATCTGCCAGTTTGTATGACAGTTATATGCTATAGTTGTTCGATCTGAACAATTTCTTCGGATATTGTAGCTAAGTCTTGGATAACAGACTATGCAAAATTTCGTGACGATATCTTTACAAATTGAAGAATTTTCCATACAAGAGCTTTTTTTTCATCGCTCAGTTTGTATGGCGGTTATGTGCTATAGTGATCCGATCTAACCAATTTCTTTGGAGAATACAGCAAGTCCTTGGAAAATAATTTTTGCAAAATTTCGTGAAGATATCTTGTCAAATTAAAAAGTTTTCCATACAAGGACTGGAGTCTTATCGGTTAGTTTGTATGACTTAAGCATATAAGTCGTCCGATCTAAAAAAATTTTTTCAAAGATTGTAGTGATGATTAGAACAATAATTTACGACTAATTTTATGAAGGTAACTTTGTAAAATCTTAAAGTTTTCCATACAAGGACTTGAGTTCAATCGGTTAGTTTTTAGTTTGTATGGCAGTTATGTGCTATAATGAACAGCCATTCAGAAAATTGGACAGATTATAGTATTGCCAGCTGTAAAAACTTACTAAGCAGAATAATGAAAAGGTTACTCCAACTGATATTAGCCTGATTTCAGACCACGATTGTATTTTGTAGAAGAACTTTCTCTACTGGCGTAGACACCGCTTACGCGATTATAGAAAAACTACTTCGAGATAATGGACGTCCCCATCACATTCTTTAGAGTATCCGAAACTGTGATGTTTATTTAAACCAACTAAATTATCCAAAACAAAAAATCATTTTATGCATTCTATCAGCTCGGCGCTCGACTATGCGCATTCACAAGTTGAACTCAACAAAATTTAATTAAGGTTAATATAATTTCTCTGCAGCAAATAAAAAAATAACATTTTTACAAAATAAGTGAATACACTCAACTGAAAATCAAAGAACGAACACAAAACAATATGAACTGCAAGCGCCAGTCGTGCGCAAAGTGAAAAGAAGCTGCAAAGTGACAGCGCAAACAGCGGGAAGTCATTAAGTTACCTGCGACGGCAATGGACTTTGATAACAGAAAGTTGGACGTCGCTAGCTGGACTTCGAAAACAACAGCGAGACTAAACAAAAAACAGTGGAAAGGAGCAAAAAAAAAAAAAAAACATAAAGGAATAGAAGACAGCAGGAAAAGTGCAAAGAAATTGTTGCAACAAGCTGAGCAACCTTAGAAAGTATTTCTGGAGAAAACATTATTGTTTGCCAGCCTTTTTCAGCAAAAACAAAAAATAACAAAAAGTAAAACTGAAAATAAAATAAAAAATACCTAAAAACAATTTGCGCCAAGGAGAGTAGCTGAAAGGTAATAAACAAAAATAAAAAAATAAATAAACAAAAATAAAAAAAGGCCAACTGGGCAATGAGCGCCTTAGTTCAGGTGAGAAAAGGTGCACAGAAGACTGCCGTAAAGTAGCATGCACAAAAACAAAAATAAAATAAATACAATAACACATAAAACGGCAGCAACAAACTTTATTTGAAGAAAAATGAAATTAACAAAAACAATTTTTTGGTGCACCTTGCCTCGTCTGCTCAACTCTGCTGTGTTAGGGTTCAAGCTGCGCGTTCTGTTTTGTTAGCACACTTTCCTCGTTTATATGTTGTGTGCAAAGGTGTAAGTGCATTTATGGAGCAAAAGTGCGGGTGACAGTGTTTATGTAAGACCTGAAAGATAGTCCTTGCAACAAAAAACTTTTTACAATTTTGTTGTTTATTTTTGACTGCGTTTGCCTTTTTTCTATTTTACTACTTAAAAATAATTTTATTTAATTATTTTCACTGCCATTTTTAAGTGTTGCTACTGCTGCGACACGCGCGTTAATTTGAGTCAGTCGATATTTGTTGTTATTGCTTCCGCTGTGGACTGTAAGAAAATTACGCTTGTCGTTGACAGCTTAAGCAGTGTTAATGGCGACGCCATGCAACGACGGTGGAAGAGTGGCAATAGCATATACATCTAGTCATTTATATACTACAAACATTGATAAATATAAATTTGTATACATGTACCACATACTAGGGTGGGTCAAAATAATAATCTCATATGTTTTTCTTAGATACACTGAAAATATTTTATATTTTAAGTACTTCCCATTCTGTTATTACAAAATGTCCTTTAAAAGGTTTTTTTAATCGTGTTAAACGAAAAATAAAATTTTTTGGAATTAAAAAAAAAAAAAAAATTAAGAAAAAGTTAACTTCAACTGCACCACAGCTATAAGAAGTGTTCATACAAGAATTAAATTTTGACAGGTCAGTTTTTATGACAGCTATATGATATAGTGACTCGATATTGAAAAGATTTTCGTAGATTATAGCGATGTTCTTGACCAAAATGTGTGCCGAGTTTCGTGTAAATATATTTTCAAATAAAGAAGTTTTCTCTACAAGCACTGAATTCCCATCGTTCCGTTCGTATGACAGCTATATGCAGATTGAACTCTTGCCTTAGGCAATAAGTCATGCAAAATTTAGTTAAAATATCTCATCAAATAAAAAAAATTTCTTTACAAGAACTTGAGTTTCAGAGGTCTATTTGTATGGCAGCTATATGATATAATGATTCGATCTGAACAATTTCTGTGGAGATTGCACAGTTGCTTTAGATAATAAGTTGTGTAAAATTTCTTGAAGTTATTTAACTAGATAGTTTTCCATACAATAACTTGATTCCGGTCGTTCAATTTGTATGGCAGCTAGATGCTATACTGGACCGATAACAGAGATTTCGATAAACGAGCGGCTTCTTTGGGAGAAAAGAATGTGTAGAAAATTTCAGATCCATATCTCAAAAACTGAGTCACTAATGCGTTTATGCCGACAGACCGATAGACTGATTTGATTAAATCATGGTTAATCTCAGCTCGTTACGCTGATCACTTATATATATTTTTTATATGATCTTCAAAGTTTCCATCTAGGTTTTCTGACCAAAAAAAATCAAAACTTTTTTGGTCCACCCTTATATATACATACATACAATAACACCATTAAATAGCTGTCGAACACAGCTGCAAATTTCAGCAATGGCGACATTTTCGCGTCTTTCTTTTAACTTCGTTCCATTACAGCAGCTATAAGATGTTGCTAACTTGTTGTTGTTATTATTTTATATGTTGTTATTATTATAATTGTTGTTGTCTGTGCTATTGTTCGCACTGTTGTAATTGTTGTGTCGCATTAATTAAATTAGTTTAAGTGCAAAGCGCGAAAAGTTGACGCTGTCAAATGCGACAACGAAAAACCGTTGCAATGCACAAATAACAACAACAAAAAATAAGAAGATTATTAACACTGCAAGCACAGCTTGAGAAATGCACAACAGCAACAACATGAATGCATAATGCTCATCGCACAGTCGCTGCCATAGCGTTTTGTCTGCCACATGCCTCGGCGGGGTAATTGTAAATCATTGCAAATACTTTTAAAGTAATTGATTTACATTATTTTCGCGAATACGTTCAGCCATTTGTCGAACAATGAAATTGCTGTTCACTGTCGTCGCTGCCATTTGTTTGGCGCTGTTTCACGTTCCAGCGTAGATTATTAATTGCTTTGTGAAGTTTGTTAAATGTTAGTGTTTGCTTGTATGTATGTGTGTGTAGGTTTCTATTATTCGTCATTAAAGTGCATTAGTTGCATTAATTTAATTTACTAATTTTCAATGAGCGCTAATTATAGACTTTAGTGCATTATTTTTTAGTTATGATAGTAGCGTACAGTGCGTATGAGTAACTGAGAGTGGGATGTTTTTATAATATTTAATTTTATTTATTCCAGTAAATATCGGTTGAGAATCAATTTATTGTTAATGTTTAATGCTAAAGTTAATGTCCTCAGTTCATAAAATCGTGTGTAATAAGTCTCAAGTATTGCTGTTGCAAGACAAAACTGGTTTTCTTTATGGAATCCTTTTGTTGGAGGCTTTCATGCCTGTACAAGTGTAATTAGTTGCAATTTATGTCGATTTTTGTTCTTCCCAAATATTAGAAATAATATTTAAACGCGTTTTATGCAAAAAATCAGCTCTGGTATAAGAAATTCTGTAGACTTAAAGATAATTTATATTTTTTCACCACACATTTTCTTACTTGAATCTTTAACTTCATATTTACCATATGTTAGTATGGTAGCTTGATAGGCATTGCTAGATAAAATGAAAGTATGTCTTGTTATATATTCTTAATTATTAATATATAAATAACTTATTGTGTGTTATCAAACGTGGCTATCGATTTTTTTTGGTGAATTTTTCTACAAAAAATATTGTGTTCAGAGTTAGCTATTGATTAATGAGTAAAAAAGGTCAGAGTTAATGTTTAAACCATGTAGACTAGCCACCTTGATAGGCTGAAAGTTGTAGAATGCACTGCGAGCTGTGGTCTATTGTGCACTATCCTGTAACACAACACTTCATTTAAACTGGTTGAATCCAAAATGCTTAGTAAAGCTCGTGAATTAAAAGTTATGATCTGTTCTCTTGCCGGACTCATTTGGTTGATAGCCTGATTCCTTCTTCTTGCGTTTGCGAGGCACTTAAGGATTGTATATTTATATATATTTTTATCGAAATGTCTCTGAAATATTTAATCGTCGTCTGACGAAGTTCGGGAATTTGTTGCCAGTGGCGATTTCCTTTCTTTTCCTCGAATCTCCTCTCATAATGTAACGTGGGACTGGTTGACGCAACTTTTTTCGCCAAAGGCTTGGCAAGTTTCCATCATGTTAATAAAATTTTAAGTAATTTTATGCACTCTAAAACCATTTTTGATTTGATTTCAATGAACGAGTTTACCGCCTGGCTATCACTGCTAATGACAATACGTTCCCCGTGATAGTTTTTTTTCTAGTATAATCGCTGCACAGCTGCTTTGAGTGTTCACCTTAGCTTGAAAAAAATATTTTCAAACGTGCACATGAGCACTACCAGTTTAATTTGTGGCCATCTGTACACCATTACAAGCCGCTCCTATGAAGGTAGTGCTCATGGTTGGAGTCTTCCTATATTCACTTTTGCTGCTCAGTGAAACTTTAAATTCTTTTTAAAAGTATATTCTGTCAGTAGTGTCGGCTCTTGAAAAGAATGACATTGACAGACTCTCGGCAATAAACTTTCCAGCATACTTAAAGTGAATGAAATATGGCTCTGTTCCTGACTTTTTTGAAATTGAAGAATATTATTGCAAAAAGGAGGCTTTATGAACTTAAGGCTTTATACTTAAAAAAATAGTTTTCGATGTTCGTTTCAGAAAGTTTTCTTCTGCGATTCAGAGTTATTCAGTAAGCAAGAACAGATATCACTTTTGACAATTCTAACCTAAATTTGCTGCGCAAGTTCAGATAGTAGAATACCTCCCAAGTTCAAGGTAATATTGGGTAGTCGAAAAAGTTTTTTCATAGTTTTAATCAAACTTTAAATTATTTTTTATATTTATACTCATAAATAAACAAACAAATATTTACTTTTTTGGTTGACCACTTTTACCATTATTCCGCTCGAGACATTATTTCATCAATGTCAAACTTTCAATAGTGTAAAAGGAAATTTCGGCATTTCCAGAACGGAAGCGAGCGAATCATTGTTGTGCTACATGAACTGTTATAGCATCGTCTCCGTAAACTTCACAAGTTTCATTGGAGGCTTGTGTGGCATTCCTTCCTGTTTTATACAAACATTTTCAAATAAAGCGATGGCTTAACCGCTAGTGCTTTATATATATATTAATTGTAATTGTATTCAATTAATAATAATAATAATAATAATAAAGCGAATTTCTTCATTATTTTCACTCATTTTTGAACAGCTGTAACTTTTTTTCAACTTCCTCAAATTAAATTTTTTCGGACTAAGTGAAGCTTAAAATCTCACCTTTCCAACACTATATGGTATGATACAATGTGATTGGTAGCACTGGAGATACACGCCATTTATTGACAAAATACGAAAAAACTTTTTCGACCACCCAATATATTCATATAGTATATATATTTTTCATTAATTTTGCTTTTAAATATAATTATTCCAACTAAGAGTTGAACTTTATTCGTAAAATTTATTGAAAGCAAGATCAAAAGCATCAAATTTCTTCGCAAAAATGACAATGTCTTCAAAAGCTCTTGACTCTCAAATTCTCTTTAACCATTGAAAATTATGATCGCCTTTTGCTTGAAGCAAAAACTTTTACTCTAACCCAAATTCATCTAGCTTAACCGGAATGTGAAAGGTTCAACTCAAAAATTCTTGAAAATTCCATTAAAATTTTTGCGCAAAACATTATTCATTTCATTGACATAACACCAAGTGTCTTCAATGGCTTTCAACTATGCAACAAAACTACTAAAAACTAAAACAAAAAATACACAAAAATAACTGTAAAATGCGCAACTTGCAACTTGGCAAAACCGAACACACGAAACTTTTGCGGCACTTATTTGGAAGCCATTGTGCTGTCATATTTTATTACTTTGGACAACAATAATCCCACTTCCAAGCGATTTATACACCTCCGCAGACCAACTTGCAACACGAGTAAAATATAGTTATACTACGATGAAAATAAATTTTTTTGCCGCCGCCGTCGCAGTGAAGGGCCACACTTCATATCTGCCGTCTTTGCTTTCTTCAACTGTGTCATACCTGCGGCTCGCTGCGACCTTATAGCCGCCTTTCACCGCCGCGGCGGCTTTCTTTCGCCGCACTTCTTTTACTTGCTTGGTTTTTGCTTTTTTCTAAACGGTGTCGTTGCTGCTTGAGTGCTCAACCGGTTGCCAACAATGGTCGTTATGGCCACTAAATCTAAAAACTTGCCAATATTACTGGAAATAAATCAAAAATTCTAACGGCAGCCAAAATGCATGCAAAACTCTGCCAGCGCGCGTAGGTGCATGCAGTCATTGTTGCAAGTAGATGTGTGCCACAAAAATATTGCCTCCGCGCGCTCTTTTTATGCACATTTGCCTACTTTCTCCGCTCATCTCAACTGAGTTCTGATTGTTGCAGTGCTATTGTTGTAGGCCAGCAGCAGCTTGCCACTTGGCGGAGTGGCTGGCTGAACGACTGGGTTATGAAATATGTTGACAACTTAAGAAGGCGCAAAATATGCCACACATGCAAACGCAGTTTTGTGAGTAGAAGTGGAATAGAAAGAAGAAGAATGAGCAGAAGACGAAACAAATAAGTCCAGCTATGTCGTGCCACAATATGACCATGTTGCAACAGACTCTTCGAATATATAAAAATGTCTTGTTGCAAAAGTTTTACCCACCGCCAGCCAACCAACCACTTCTGTTGCGGCACCTGCGCGCGTCGCCTCTGTGATCCCTCCTCCGCGTTGTTTCGCTGTCGCTGCCACAAAAGATGGCATAAAGTTTAATCGAATTGCAGCAACAAACAGCGCCAAGAACTTCAGTCGTTATGACTTTCAAAACTGCTACACAAGTTATTGTTTTTGCTGTTGTTGTTGTGTTGACGTTGTGCAACAAAAGCGCATGGAAAGTTTGCAGCAGCGAAAAAAATAATAATTTTAGAATGTGTCTACGCAGCACTCCGCCACCGCGCAGCCCGTCTTCCGATGCGAAACTTTTGTCAACACAATAACAAGAACAACAGCAACAGCACAGCGATGTCAACTCACCGCCGTCTCCATTGTGGCTTCAACAGTTTAGGATTAAATGCCGCCTGCAAAGGTGCTTTTTATGGCCAATGAATTTTCATGTGGCAGGTAGTTGTGCTGCTAAGTGGCGCAGAGTCGCCACAAGCGCCAACAAGTGCATTGCCATTGAATGCTGCATGGTAGCGCGCACAAGTGCAGCTGCACTTAAATAATAAATTTTCACTAAGAAATATTTTAACTTTTACGGCTTAGAGCTTGTTTTTATTGCTTTATTGACGTTGAGCGTTAAATAACTTTGGCATTCGCCAATGCTTTACTGCTTTCTGCTCTTCGTCTTCTCATTTCTTGCGCTGTATGCCAATTGAATGTCACTCATACGCTGTGTTGTCCACTCTTAAGTGACATATTTTTAAAAATATTTTTTATTGGCAATTTTACATGCATTAAAGTTGTCTTGTTTTACTGCCCAATTTGCTAATAAAACTAATTTTATATCTAGAATCGTTTATTGTTATTGCAAGCATAAAGGAAGCTTCTAAAACATATATTAAGCGAGCGTAAATTTTTGAAAGCATTTTATTGAGAACAGATGGAAGAATTATGTTTAGTAAAAGATTTAGTGGAAAACTTCAAGAAATATTTGAATAATAAAAATTAAAAAAAAAAAAACTGAAGATTTCAATTTCCCTTCTGGGTTCTTTGTTCTTTATTTAAATCAATTAAAGCTTCTTTAAACCAATGAACAGTTGTTATGCACATATGTAAACGTCTGTTTTTGTTTATAGTAGGAGGAATCATCGAAAGCCGGAAATCTGCTACCCCATCTCATGTCACTCCCATGGGACCACTGGACAAAGTATTACTTTATTGGAGAGATAAGGACATTTAATTATCTTTTATGATATGGACTAACTGACGCCTAATCTGTTTTAAATTTCTCAATCTTGTCATAATTAGAGCTGCGGCTTCTAATTTTCCTCCAAGTGTTGTTTTCACCTTTTTTTATACTTGAAAACTTGAAAAGATGGACTAAAGTCATGACGATATTAGTATATGTATTTACTTAAGTCAAGTGGAAATCCAGGTCCCCATATTGTCTATCTATCCATGCAATGCATGTCCGGAATCAGTCTGTGGGTCCACCGCCACATTTATTGATGATGTATCCTTAGCATACCGTCGTACATCAGGTTCTGTGATAGTGGGCCTAAAATCGTCATATCAATTGATCCAGAGAATTTAGACAAAGATATGAAAGAGTAGAATAAATAATTCTGTTTAAACTAAATTTAGTTTTAATTTGGTCATCGCATTTTGCAACTTCTCAGATTCCTCAGCTACAATGCTCAGTATGATACCACTCTATTGTGGGTCGAAAATCATGTGTTAAATGTGGAAATTATTGGTAGAGGGACATGCTGTTACGTATGAGTTTTGATCTTACCGTTGTTTGACTCGAAGATGTCATCTAAGTTTAACTTCCAGCGAAGAAACTCGCAGTTCTACAAATCTTTGATTCTAGTATTTTTTAGCTCTACCAATACCAATGTTTAATAAGGGGTCTTTAAAAACCTTTTCACCCCTATGAGGCTCGTCTGCAACTCTATCGACATGTAAGATTCTTGCCCACCGAGCCAGTAGTACAAAATAATTCAACTTCAGGCTCTATCAATTTTTTTTAGGGTCAAATCAAAGCAAAGCTGTTAACCCTTCGCAAACATTTTCCATATGTACAGTGTCTACCAATAGCTGTGACATAATTTTAACAGCTCGTGGCGGTCATGTTTGTCTATGGATTTGTTGAATATTTTGTAAAGTTTGCCATTTCATCATGTGAATTTTCATTTTGGTACAACCCTTGGAATTTTGCCGAGATTATTACGCAAATCGACGTTCTAGAAAGAAAAACATTGAAAAAACGTTCATCGAAGGACCATCTTCTCAGATGAAGCCCATTTCTGGTGTAATGGCATCGTCAACAAGCAAAAGTAGCGCTATTTGGGTTAGCTGAATCCTAGTTTATTTAAAAAATTCAACGTTTGATGCGGATTGTGACATGCGTCATTATCGAGCTTTATTCCTTTCGAAATTAGGCAGGAAACGCTGTTCCCAAAAATTCAAAGGAATTGACGCGGATGAACTCTACTTGCAACAACACGATGCATTGCCTCATGTTTCACGTCTCAACATGAACACATTACGTTCAAAGTGTGGCGACACGTTCATTTCGAAAAAATTTGGTGAAAATTCTAAAACAGGCTTTAAGCAGAACTTATACAGCTTTTGAACTTAAAACTAACTTAAAGCTCAAGTGAAGATTCTTCCGCTTTTGGTCCACCATTGAGCTGTAGAAGTGGGGCCGTGTACCAAATTATACTTTAAGAATAGATTTTTAATCAATTCTATGGAAAAATCAACTAATTTAGATCAATTTATAAATAATTAAAATTTTTAAATTGAGGCATTAACCCAATTACAATAATTGTTTGTATAATTAACTTGAGGTTAAACATGCCACCAGCTTTATATCGATTTCCTACATTTTATATGAGTGTATGTATTTAATGACTGTTATCTAGATTTAACTCTTCAGATAACAACACCTCAGGTGTGCTGTGAACTCTTTGAATCAGTGACATATTATTCACTGAAACTATTTTAATTACATTTTCGTTGATAAAATTCATCGAATGTGTGACTATTTACACTTCACTGATGGCACAGCTACGATAAAGTCAAATAATGAGGAAGGGGATGCTGTTGTCTACTTATAAAATATAAATGCATATCTACCTATATTGCAGGTATATATGTATTCTTTGTAGAGAGCTAATTTGAATATCCACCAGATACTCATGTTGCACTCATACATAGGCATATTAAAATAAGTATATCGTTTCTTATAAATAGTAATGAGCGCTAGGCAAGCAGACGTACTCGAAAGGCCTAATATTTACCCTTTCATTCTTATGTATAGATATTTTTTGTTACATATACATATGTATATAATTCATCATCTTAAATCTTTTGATGTTATTCTTGTATTTTCTGGTCCCACATGTTGCCGCAGCAATTTGTCTAATACAATTAAGATCATTACTCAAAGTCAAAATCAAACACAGCTGAGGTGCAGTCATTCATATATTCAGTCATTCGTTCATTCAGCCATTCATTATTGGCCAAAAACATTTGTCGCCATCACTTGCAGGCATCATATGCATAAATCCATTTATACATATACATATATTAAATATTTTGTGTTTTATATTTCTTGTTTCCATTAAAATAGTCACAGCTGTGCCGTACTTTTCTTCACTCCCTTGGCCTCGAAATTAAGATTTCGTTGGCTGGGCATTATTAATTATGGATGACATACACACATAGTTACTAAGGCCCAAAGGCTAAACGAAAATTTTAGTTACAGCTGGTAAACTCAGATATCCATCTGGGAAAATAATAAAAAATATTATAATTTACTAGGTCGTGAAGCCTTCTCTTAGGTAATTATTCGAAACGAGTTGTTTATGTAATATATTTTTCTTTAGAAATATTCTTAATGGTGTCTGCTATTAGTAAAGTTTATAAAATTTTAATTTCAAATTGTTATATATTTTTGAGTGAAATAAAATTTAAACTTAAAAATACAAGTTTTTGAAATTTTATTTTAAGCTAAATAGCAAACTCCTCTTTCCAAATTCATTTAAAAAAGTGGCACCTCCAGCATGGTTTCGCTGAAATTTCTATTACGTGTGATTGATTCATATTTCTAGATCAGAAAATGGCATTTATCTAAGTCATGTACCAAATTTAGCAAAGTCATATACCCAAACTCTCTTGTCATTACTATTATCGAACCTATCTTTTAAATTATTATTCGTATTACAGAATTATGACTACTAAATGTTTAATAATACTCAAAACAGTTTATTATAATTATATAATATGAATAGGATTATAAGTAGGACTATAAGTGATAGGCGTATAATGATTGTGAAAGGTTATTTGTGTAACTGATTCCACTAAATTTTAGTTTATGACTTCGATAAGTATGATTTGATATTTTCAGTAAGTGGCTTTAAATGTCCAGGTAGAAGTTGCCAACTATTGGCTCGAGTTTTTAGAGAAAAAAAGCAGAACGAATGAGTTATTTTAAAAAATGGAATATGAAGCACCGCAATTCTTTAATTGTTTGAATCTAATATGCCCAAAAATCTCTAAAATCACTATCTGAGTTTGAGAGCTTACTTTTCAAGATTTAAGGTTCGTGTTTGTCTTCTGAGAAATCGTAAATTTTTAGGCCGCTTTTTGTGTAGGATTTCCTTCAATATATATATTTTACATCAAATTATATATTTGAACACCCGGGACCCTATGAAGTATATATGTATGCACATACATGAATAATAAATAATAACAAAAATTTTGAGATATTGACCTGAAATTCTGACCGCTTAATTTTCGCTTGAAGAAAATTAGCTTTTGTTAGAACCGTCGATATCGGAGCACTATAGTATATAGCTGCCATACAAACCGACCGATCGAAATCAAGTGCATGTATGGAGAACCCATTTATTTTTAAAGGAATCTTCATGGAGTTTAGGATATATTTTTGTCCATGCCAAGCCTGGTCAATATTCGAATGTATTGTTCAGATCGCAGCACTATAAAGTATAGCTGTCATACAAGCTGACCGATTAAATTCAAAATAAGAATCTTCTTATACCCTTTTACGCTATGTGAAATGCACTTGTGAGGCTATATATAGTTTTGTGGAGCCGATGCAAATTTTTCTTTCTCATTTTATTGATTTATGCCTTATGCAGAGCATTAATATGTATGAGTCCGCTAATAAATATTCATGTTTGCCATGAAACCAAAGGCTCAAGTACTCCACTGAAGCCACTTTATGCTCTTATTCACATACACGCACGCACAGCTAGACATTAGTGCAGACACCATTTGTTTCCTGAAAATATATATGCCAAAATATTTCTAAGCCAGCAAAATAATTTATTTGATTTCTAGGTGGTTACGTGCATATAAGCCAACAAGTTCGTCGACTTAACCACATTACTTATGTTAGAGCAAACATTGCCATATACACACATGCCATACACAACTCTATTTGCTAGCTTAATTTAATCAAATTTTTCGCCAACGCTCGCAATAAATAAATTGCCACATACACATGTATACACACAAACACATGTGTTCATATAGCAAACAAACTCATAAGCAAAGAAACAAATTAATACTTTTGGTGTGAGGTTGCGCGCTCGTAAGAGCAGAAAGGTGTAAATGTCATGTTATGCTCGTGTGCGGCAACACCTACGCATACATAACTAACACATGTATTCATAATCAATCATTGTTTTTGGCAAATTTTGTTATAATTTCTTTGGGTGGCTTTATGCCTGCAGCAGACCCACACAGACATATTTATATAAATATGTATGCAAAGCCACATTTACTTGTTTTCTGCTTTCGCTTTCCCGCCCTCCGACTTTTTGTTGCTGTCACTTTGGCAATAATTAATACGCCGTAATTTGCATACATAAGATTACTTGCTTGGGTATTCATTACATGCGCTGTTGCCATTGTGGCAAATACATTTCCAGCAAGCTTTTAGCCACTCTCTGTGGTGTTTTGTATATGTGTGGCTAAGCAAAAAGTTGCTAACGTTGACTCATAAAACATTTGTTGCCTAAATTATTGCCGCAGAGATTTGTCGGGATATTTGGAGCTTTTTATGTGCTTTGCTTGCAGTTTATTGTGCCCTTGTGATTGTGTGTGTACGCAACTGTGCATTCCACTTAAGTTGTTGTTGCTGTATGTTTTTACAGTTAAATTGTTGTTGCTGCATGTTTTTGCTTTGTCATAATTACTTCGAACGTAAACTCCGAAATTTGCTCATATGTTCGCCAGGGCGTATGAGTGATGTTAGCAGAAGTAATTAAAAGCTTTGCCTGCGAATGACATTTTTTGTGCGGGAAAGTAATGCAAGGATTGTTATCAAGCAAAAATAATTGTAGCTATGTTTATGATATGGTAAGAGTTTTCAGATTAATAATTTAAAACTTTTTCACTAATTTCTTATCTAGTGGTATTTTATATATGTAATTCTTTTGTTTTTGTTAAAAATTTGGATCAAAAAGTCGATATCATTCCATTGAAATTTATATAATATGGCATTTAACCCTATTAATGGCTTTAAATTTTATCGAGCCGAACTAATTTCTTGCGTTTGGACACCAGCATGTGGTTTTCCTCTCTTAGTTATTCTTTTCCATAAAATTTTTGCAAAGCCTGTCATGAAATTTATTCTTATAATGATTTATAGCAATGGATAATGAAACTATAACACTTAAGAATTATAAAAATTTTGATTTTACTACTTTCTTTAAAGGCTCATCTGCCTATTTGACTATTTCAAATTGACCCCAATCACTTGGAAAATAGCTGAAATTTTAATACAAAAAAAAAATCATTAGGTGGGATACATTTTTGAGGAATCTTCTATATTTAGTTAGTGGTGTGTGCTACATATGTATATGTTTGTATGCCATATCTTGTATTAATATAATATATGAATATGTACTATTGATTTCTGCCCTTACTGAAACTTGCAAAGCTCTTTCAGGAAATAAGTGTGTTATCAGTATGCAATTTTCTTACTCTAAACTAAACCTAATTTGGCATATGGCTTTTAATAGCCTTGCCTGAACCTTACCCCTTAGGAAGAGCTCCTTTTTCATCAAAAACTATATAAAACTAACATTTTATTTAGCTGATGAGGCTAGGTACATATATTTTCGCAAAAACCGATATTTAATCATTATTAAATTTAAAAAATTATTAATAATTATATTTATTATCTCAAACTCATGTGTCTGGAAAATGCCACGCTTTTTGGGTAAAAGAAGTACCTTCTTAGGGTTAACATTTTTGAAGGAATGCCACCATCTTCTAATACTGCTGTATTTGATCCATTTCATACGTTAGTTACACGCATTGTAATGATTTTATGTAGGTAGTCATCCTTAAAACATATTTCCAAACAAAAATGAAATGTTAGAACCCTTTCCATAGGCTACGCAGGAGTTTATTCTGCTTTCAATGACTTAAGGAGTCATTGGCAAAAATATTTTTTTTTTATTTTTTAAGAACTGCAATATAAAATGATCGTTCTAAATAAATTTCTTGATTGAAAAACTTTTTTTATTTATCTAGTTATCGTCTCCAAATTTTTCATTGTTTCATTGTTTTAATTGGACTACTATGGCATATAGCTGTCATATAAACTGGCCAATCAAAATCGAGCTCCAGTAAAACTTTCAGGAATATTGCCCAAAGCAACGCTACAATTTCCGAAAATTTTTTTTTGGGTCGTTCGACTATAGCATATAGCTTACATACAAACTGGGCACTCAAAGTAAAGAAAAAATTCTGTTTATACCATTTTATGCTATTAGAAATACTTCTATAAAAAGTATTATAGCTTCGGTGCTGCCAACGTTTAGGTTTTTTTAAGTTTAGAATGATCATTGACGCTATCAAATAAGCTGATCTGGTAACATACTATATTCTTATGCAATTTACTTTACTATAAAAAATTATAATTTGTTTTTTACATAGTTACATATTTGTCTGTTCTTACATATTTTCTATACATATAGTAAAATTCCACACCCAAATGTCACTCATACGCACTGGCCTTTCTTACTTATAATCTAAATCTTTCTTTCACAAACCTTAACTATACAAAAAACACATTCAAGTGTTACTCATACGCACTGGCGTCCCATACATCAAATCTACCACGTTCCTTCGAAAACTCTAAGTGGTAAAAAAAATATTTTCGTTTTAAAATGGACCTAAATTAATTACACTGCTTGATCACCTCTTAGGTGTGCTTAATTTTAGTCCTCTGCTGTAATACATTAGTCATAAGATTTAAAAATTACATTTTTAAAACAATGAATGTTGCTCATACGCCCCGACCACAATACACAGAGCGTGCTACTTAAGCATCTGAGCGCTTAAGTCAACTGCTGAATTACTGACGCTCATTTGTTAAAACACAATCACGCTTACTTACACACCCACACAAATATACACACACATCCATATCACTGGCTTGAAATCCCGTAGCTTCAGCCTCATTCATCAGCAACGCGCTTAGAAAGCAATTGCACCCATAGTAGGGGATAAGCGTTTAAGCTGCAAAACATATGCTTACGCATAAGTCAAATACCAAATGGATGACAGCGCTGGAATGCAAATACACATTCTTCCCAAACACAGCGGTACTGCTATTACAAACGCAACAACAAAACCAAAGTGGCTGTGTGAAAACTAAAAAATCGTAAGGCAAAGGCTTGGTGAAATGTGTGGATGTGTCTGTGTTGGCATTGCGCTCAAGTCAGTGGATTATATTTACAGCGCAGCAAACGTGCCGGCAAGCATCAGCGGTGACTGTGTTTTCTGTAACACAGTCTAAGCGTTGTCAGCAGTTTGAAAAATTTAAGGTTACTATTCATTCAAGCGCAAACGCAAAGCAGCTCAAACGATAAAGCAATGCTAAGCGCACACAAAACATATGAATGTAAACAGCGCTATATTATTGAGAACACAAACACACACAAACAAGCGAAGCACACACACAAGCGCAGCTCTCACATGCTTACATACAAACAAAATAGTTGCAAGCTTACATTCGAACAAATGCCGCATCTTGGCTGGTTTGTTTGTTTGTGTGGCAGCAATGTTGGAGGATTTAAAAACAAGCCCAGACTGATTGATGCCACAAAAGGCAACAGCGCACGTCAGCGCACATCAAAACACTTATACTATGTATATAAACACACATATATGCATTTGTGTAAGCCCACACATTCGTTAAGCGCTCAGTTGCAATTTCCTTTGGTTGCCACCGCCGTTGTTCCTGTCAGTTGACAGATAAAAGGAATTAGAGCGAAGATGTTGTTTGGCTGTTGCTTAACCTACATCGCTAGAAGCATACATATGCACATATTCATATATGTACAGCCACACATATACATATATACCAGCATCATATATTATTCGCTTACATTAACATAAAGATTGTTTGTTGAGAATTTTCGTTGTCAAGAATACGTGTTTGTGCTTCAAAAAGATATCGTGCTATGTGCTTGACATAAATAGCTGTATGTATATATATTTGTTGTTGTAATCGTTTAGTCTTTGTTTGTTTATCGAATACAGTGCGTAATCTCCAGGCTTTTTTCATAAACTGTCTTCTTAATTTTATTAAGTTGTAGAAAACAAAGACTCCTGCTTCAAACACAAAGTTAAAATATTTCGCTGATTTTTCTTATAAATTACAAAAGTGGAATTTTAACACATTAGTGAGTAGGCACAAATACGAAAATATATATATTATATATTATATATATAATGTTTATTATCATACAAAATAACGAACTTTGGTATTTATTTTTTGGAGATTTTCTCTTTCAAATGTGGCTACGTCTCAGATGGTCCATCCGTTGATTCCAATTTTCAATGAGTCGTTCGAGCATTCCAACTAGTAACTAGCGAATAACAAGCGTGATAGTTTGCTTTAAGGTCTAAATCGAAGCGGAATTGTCCGCATAGACTTTAGACTTTAAATATCCCTAGAGAAAAAAATACCTAACAGTGTGATATCACAAGATCTTAGTGTCCAATCAATACACTGACTTTCAAAACTTCAACCAAAATGCAGTTGAGTTGAAAATCGTAATAGGGGCTTAAACTACTATACCCAAATAATTTATTCGTATTATATGTATTTTTAATATTTTTATTCAGAAAATTACTACAACGAATGTTTTTTTCTTTCTTTTCAGGTAAGTTGCCGTGATCAGAAAAACATTTAACGATTTTTAGAAAGCGTTGCACACCATCAAAAATTTACCATTTAAGAGGTATTTATCGACGAGTTAAGGAAAATTTGAAGTTTGATAAGCTCCTTGGTTGTGAGTATTGTGTATTGCCAACCACCAAAATGGTCAATGAGTTTGACAGGGTGCACAAATTATACCTAACATATTTACGGATTTCTTCCATTTTCCTTCTGATTTAATTTATTGAGGAATTTTTATTATCATTCGAAGAAAAATTCCTTGGAATTTATATTTTCAGGATTACCTTTTTTAAATATTAGCCCTGTCTATGCCTCAGATGGTCCATCCGTTGAATCCGATTTTTGAGGACTCGTTCGAGCATTTCGACTAGTAACTGTCGAATGACAAGCGTGATGTTTTGCTCCAAGAGCTGAATCATAGCGGGATTGACCGTATAAACTTTAGACTTTAAATATCACAGGCAAATGTTTAACGGTGTGAAATCGCACGATCTTGGTGCCAAAATGACCGGCATAAAATGTGAAATTATCTGCTTAATCCAATGATTCAACGCTTTTTGAAATCAAATGCCGCCACCGGCAAGTAAATCACACCAAACTGTGGGTGTTCCTAAATATCTTCAGGTTTCTCTGCGTTCAAAATGTAATTTTGCTTGTTTAGATACTCATTGAGCCAGAAATGGGCCTCATCGTTGAACAAAATTTGGTTCAAAACTTCGGAAGTTCTTGGAAATTCTCCAGAGCCCATAGAGCGAAGCGATGTCGCTTGGGAAGGTCGAGCGGCTTCAGTTCCAGCACAGATGTATTTTGCACGCTTTCAATTTAAGATCTTGATGTAAAATACGCCAGGTGGTACCATACGTCAGTCCGAGTTTTTGCAAACGACGCTTTTATCGGTTCTCCACGGTCTTCGTGTACAGTCTCAGATTCGGATTTTCTGCACTGTGTGCTGGACGTGGTATATTCGGTCGAATATTAGCCAATAATGAATGCTGAGTCGTAAGATCGGTGATGGTGTTGCGAATAGTACACTCAGTAGGCTGATTGTGTTGACCCTACGGCGAGCGAAGAGCGCGAAACAATACAAATACAAAATTAAATTTTCAAATAAAAAATATTTAAATTTTTACAGTTAAGAATACATACAGTTAAGAATACATCAAGGGCCTCTAAATAAGTGCAGCTGTGGTCAACTTTATATTATTAACGCCTTACAACAAATTCAAAAATTCTATATTTTTAAATACATATTAGACCTTCATGAGTACTACAGTCTTCAAAGCAGCGCTCATGCCTTCCGAAAACTCATTTAATGGCATAGTCTGGCGTCTTGCTATATTTTTGAGGCTATTAAGAGATTTCCTAGCGATGCAAGTTAATTGAATATTAAAGCCACATTTAAGATGGGCAATTAATTAAAATTCATTAAGGTAGCACGCATGACCAGAGCAGCACACAACAACAACATAAACTGAATTACTGCTTGCCTTCGTGCCTCATGGCTTCAGTGAGCTCCTAGAATGTGTATGAGTATGGGTGTATATGTGTATGTGCGTGTTTGTTCTCGAATGTCCGTGATTCCTCTTAGGGTCAAGCGAATTTATTATAATTTTATGTTTTAATGTTTTTTTTTTGTTGTAATACGTAGTACAAGACACACATTATCTGCCACATTAAATTTTTGACGCACAGTTAATTTTCGCATTTTGTGACGGCATTACGTTGTATACCCTTTTAATGAACTGACAGCGATTGTTTTTGTAAATTTTATTATATTTTCATACAGCCTATAATACTCACGCCCACTGCCCTTTCACCTCTGCATTACCTTCGTGCCTGATTTGAGTGTATTTTCGCATATTTTCCTACTTTATTCACGCAACTTTTCCCCGCTTCGGCTGTGTGACGTACCTGAGCCTGCGTGCTGCATGTTGCACGTGCTCTTTTCGTTGTTTGGCTGCTTGGCGGCACAAAGTTGGCGCTTGTGAGCATTCCTTTTGTTGCTCTGCTTTTTTTCTCCGCATATTTTACGCTTTCTGCTGCCTACATAGTTGTTGCTGTTGTTATTTACCTGCCTGTGCTGTTTGCGCATTTATTTGGCTGCTTTGGTAATAAATTTTAATGCACACCGTGACTCCTACGTGGTCCCGAAAGCAACAACAAGCAGAAAAACAACAAACACAGAACATCATGGGCACCTTAGTCACACAGTCAGTCAGTCACCGCGTCAGCTAGTGACTTGGTTTTAGCTTCGCAGCTTCTCAGCGCTTTTATTTTCTGTGGCGTCACTTTTGGTTGTTTTTGTTGCTTTTGCGCTGGCTTTCGGCTGGCTTCGGTTCGCTAGCCGCCGCAGCTAAATTTATTATTATTATGTGAATTTTATGCATGAACTTGTGCGCGCATTTAATTAAATTTTATGAGCATTTTTCGGCAAATAAAAGCAAAGGTTTTATTGTTTGAATTATGAGCGCACACACACTCACGAACACACACATACACAGCCTAACCTTAATGCATATGTGCATGAATTACGTTGTGATGCGCCTTTTTGGCCAGCTCACGCTCTGTTTGCTGCTCCCAGTGTTCGCTCTCGCATTCACCTGGTTTACCGTGTCGGTAGAAAAACCCGTTAAAGGGTCCACAGAACAAAAGCATTAAAAATGTGGCTGAATACATGGTGGCATTCGCGGAAGTGGAAATTTGTTTATTTTACTTTCATTTCGCTTTGGGGATAATACTGCGTATTTTTAAGGCCCGGGCCGGCATCTTTTCACACACAAAAAAAAATAAAAAATTGAATATTTAAATGTTTCGAAGGAAACGGGTTATGCATTTTTTGTAGGTGGAGTTGAGAGCTTCCTCTGTGGTGTATATTGGCAAGTTTAAAGAGCATAAAATTTAGAATATAAATTAGTAAAAATATACTGAAATTAGTTCCATTGTTCCAGTATTCCGCATAAGCGTTGAATAGGTAACAACCTTGCAGGTATTTCACAACATCCGTCGTTAATTTGAAGCATAAACAGCACACAAACATGCTCTAACTGCGTTAATGTGACGAAAGTGATATCAGAATGATGATTTTGGTTTGGAATAATGGACGTGGGCCAGCCAAAAGAGTTGGCAGATGAGCACCTGGAAGTATTACACGATCAATACTCTTTCCAAGTGTTCTCAAAATTTTTGGGATTCACGCAAGCAGCAATTTTAAGCCATTTAAATGCACACAGATATATTGAAAAGCAAGGGAATGGGGTGACCTTTGAATAGAAGCCTTGCATGCCATAAATATGGCTTTAGAAGTCCATGAAGAAGTTGTTTTAACTTCGAGTTGAGATTAGCTTGATTATTTACAGTCCAAAACGTAAAAAATAAAATGAAAAATCCAGTTATCTTACCAAATCAACATCCCATTGTTTGGTGACGTCAGAGGAGCTTCTGTATTATGAGCTTCAAAAAACTATTGAAACTACTAATGCAGTACGCTATCAATATGTAGACAGAAAGATATTTAAGTGGCTTCCTAAGGCACCTTAGCCTTAGAAGGGCGATTGTAATATCACCGGAAGTATTTTTAACCGATTTTAGAAGCTCATAATACCGAAGCCCCTCTCTTCTCACTTTGTTGTCGCTACTCTGAACCATTATTACCAAAGTTTTAGCTATGTATGTAACCTCCAAGGCACCTTAAAGAAACCCTCAACCGATAGTTGCCCTGTTTTTGCATAGAAAATATTCTACAGTCGCTTCACTTCTACCTCTTAAACGCTTCTGCAATAGTCATTGTATAGTGTTTCCACTCTGCTCTGTCAATTAAGGAGCTATACCAGTGTAACCCATGAAAAGTTAGGCGATTTTCGTGAATTTTTTTAAAAGATAAAATGTTTCGAAGTTCCTTGAACATAATAAGGCATATTTTCAGCTACATTCTAAGATTTTTTTTTATATCAAAAAATAATGGAGTTACATGTTGTCTTCGGAGGTGCCGAGAAAAAAAGATCTCCAACTGCTACATGATTCCGGCCGAATGATTAGCTGAAACAAAAAAAATCAAAAAGGTTATTAAAGTTGAAGGTACTTCCTAAACAATGGCCTATTATTGAAAATTGTTATTGAAAAATATCAAAATGGTGTAGTTCTGAAAAAAGTGCCTTTTTTTAAGAAAAAAATCGTCGTTATTTTAATGCCAAATTGAAAATTTTCAACGAATCAAAAATATTGTAGGTCATTGTATTAGTAAATATATTCAGGAATACCCAGTTTTAACTTGGTTTTCAGTTTGTCAAACGGTCAATTTCTCGTTGAGTTATGATGTCAGCAATTTTGAAAAATTTCGCTTGCGAGCGGTCGCTCTTTAGAACGCTGCCATTAAAAAACTATTCAATATACAACGTGGCCGATTTTACAGATTATTTTTGAAAATAAAAACTATCGAAGAAGTAAAAAAAAAAAAATCGAATTTTTGTAAGTGTCACACTAATATAGTCCTTTAACTCCTTAGTACTTATGTATTTACAAGACTCATTACAGGAACATGAAGAACATACAGAACATACAGCCATACAGACCGTAGAATTTCATGAGGATATCTTGTCATATGAAAAAGTTTTGAATGTAGCAACCGCAATCAAGTCCTCGTTCAGTTGTATGAACAGCTACTTAGGTAGAGAAGAACGTGTCAAAATTTCAGATTGATATATCAAAATTGAGGGCCTGAGGTATATAATTTTAGGGTCTTCAGCGCTTCCTTCTGGATGTTGCAACTTTGTGGCAAACTTAATATACCTTCATCAAGGTATAAAAATGCATTTCAATTATTAATACAGCCTTGAGATATTGTGAAAACTGAAAAAAGTTTACCTTTAAATTTCAAAATCAAATTTTTTTAACCCTGAACCGAAATAATGCACGCAAATTTGACCAAAATTGCTTTCATGTAAAATTTGAAACTTTGTGGTAAAACGAATTTAGAAATATTTCCTTCTTTAAAATATTTCAAGTTACAAAACCGCACTTTGTTATTGGACACAAAAGCAAGCAATTTACTCTGCATACCCAAGACTTAAATTCCATAATTGAAAAATGTGTAATAAAATGCATCACTTCACCACTACACACACACAAACACAATGCATTGTACACATTTATTGTATAAAATAATTCAACTCAGAAATCAGAGACAATTTGGCTACATGGTAAAGCTGGAGTTCAGCAATATTTTGTAAAGACACTGCAAGTATTTTAGAAAATCAAAGGCAAAATATTCTACCTGCAACGATTATCTGAGAGGCGCACATGGCTTCAACTTGCATGCCACACCATAAATATAATAGTATGTATGTAAGTGTGCGCTTAGTGTGTGAAAAAGATTGTTGACAATAAATTCAAGCATTTGCCTAAACTCAAGTCCACCTATAAATAAAGTGCCTATCGAACGAACAAAAATGTGATTTTGACTTGTGAATTTGCTGCAAGTGTGTGCATAAATGGTGCAGCGGTCGAACATGCACCTAACTGCAATCAGCCGGTGACACAGAGTGTCAATAAGGACTGCCTCGTTGTCCAATTAGACACGGCATACTGGGTGGTGAGCGCCTACAAACGTACATAAGTGATTTACTCCGATCAGTTTTGTTACCTGACTGACACGAAACGCCTTTCCCGCCCCCTCAGCTCGATCTACATGTAAAATTTGTGTGGAAAATATATTTACAGCACAGTTGGTGAGTGAATATTTATTAGGTGCCCAAACATGACCAACCCCAACGATTTGTTGTTGATGTGATGTAAAATCTTGTAAACAAAACAAACTAAAATTATTTATTAAAGCAACAACTATGCAACAATGGGGGAAAAACAAATTTATGTAGTGAAAAACATAAAATCAGTGTTGTTGCTGTTTTTATTGTGTTTGCTCCGGACTACAAGTAATAATAACAATGCTAAAACTATGACAAAAGAGCGCACAACAATAACAATGATTTTTTGTGGGTGGTGCAGAGTGGTCAAACTCAGTTGTTGTTGTAGAAATATAAGAGAATAGAGGAATGCAAAGTTTTAGCTATTTTATTTGGGATGAAAATTCTAACGGTGGCGCTGATAATATTTCACTTGATGCAATACATATTTATATATGTATGAGTTTATAAAATTTATACAGAGCTTTCAGTAAAGAGCAGTGCTTTTGAAGCCAATTGCGTGGATAATGGCTAAACTATGTTGACCTGATTGTCATTACTACACTTTGGGGATAACAAGAAATAATAAATATGTTCGATGAAAATAGATAAATACTTGTAAGTTGCCACTACCAAGAAATTCCATTCAAGATTGAATTATTTAACAAAAAATCTCACAACATTTTGTGATGAATGTGATTGATGAGTCTATATTTACTTTAAAAGAAAATGTGTTTTTTGGTAGCATTTTTATCGAATTTTATACAAACATATTTGTTTTATTTAAATTACCTATATGTATATAGTATATATACATATTTTTTCGAAGGAATATCATCAATGTAAAATCTAAGTATGTTTTGCCATAAGTTCTGTTACAAGTTCAGTGCGTAATAAAACTGAAATTTTAATACATTTTTAATAAAGTTCATTCTCTTTAATAATGCAAATATTCAATGTACATAATTTTATTATATATTATTACATAATTTTATTCGAAATAGCTACCTTTTGCTTTTACATAAGCCCCAAACGGTTCGGCCATTGATGAATAGCAGCAATTTCTATTCGTATTGACGACGCTGTTTGAACCAAAGGTTGCTTGACACTCCCCAAATTTACATTTGGCATTCGACAGTCCATGTTCTCCAACTCTGATGACAAACTGTACCTCAAAGTATTCTAAAATGGACTTTCAGATGAGTAATCCCTGCTACACTGAAAGCAGGAATATTCATTTTAAGGCAATGCTAGGTTTTTTTACTGGAAGATCTAATGCTCTTCATCGAAGAAAGTATTGCTTAACCCGCACGTCTTCTAAAACATTCTGTTGCTGTATGTTTTTTCCTCAGTTTTAATCCCTTTTTCACGGAAGTGAAGAGGTGTAATGTTTTTACAAGACATTCTTTGCTAAGCCACTACAACAGTTGGATGCTGAACCCTTGAAATAACACTTTTTGCGTCTTTGGTAGTTTTTGCGTAATTTTTTTTTGTATTATTAAAAGCTCCATCAACAGTGAACATTTTTTCATCTGTAAAAGAGTGCTTTCATGGTTCGTACCGCGTTTCACTTGAAGACAACTAGTTGACCGTTGGTAGCCTTATTCTAAGAATATTTCCGAGATTTTTTTCTTCGTGAAAAAAATGTTTATGGTCAAGTTGCTTGGATTAAATGACAATGGCTCAGAAGTACTGTGATCCAATATTTTAGTTATTTTTCAATTAATTCAGCATAAAAATAGTATCCATGCTGATTTAGGTTAGGTAATATATATATGAAAGAGAGATATTCGTGCTTAGACGGATTTTTAAAGTTAATATTCGAAAGAAATTGAAGTAGAGAATAGTTTTGAAACATTGTAATGAAAATTGTTTGACCTAATATAACATAATATTTATAAGATCTACTTTACCAATGAAAATGCAATATTTTGTTGTTAAAAGCGAATACATAACTAGACAAATAGTATTGAAACGTCAAGGATTAATTTTGAAGCTTGGCATATGGAAAAATCTTTCCTTCGTCTTCGTCAAAAAAGTGAAGAGCTATATTACTGTTGACGATAAATGGATTGCTTACTGGAAGGTAAAGTGCATGGTCTAAAAAGGATGAACCAGCTCAAACCACTTCAAAGGCCGATGCCAAAAAAAAAAAACAGGTTATGCTATTTTTTATGGGTTTTCAAAAGAGTTGTTTATTTTGAACCCGACAATACCACGATTAATTCTGAAGTGATTGTGAGTAGCTGGGCAAACCGAGAACATTCAAAGGGCAGATACCCGAATTGATCAATAGAAAAGATGTAGTGTTCCACCAGGAATATGCGAGACCTCACATAAGTTTGGTGACTCGCTAAACGCTTTTGCAGCTTGAATGGGTCCGGTCTTTGCAAATTTGTGTGTATGGGAAAACCTTCACCGCAAATAAGAATATCCAAGACTGGACTGGACTAGGTTTTTTCCTTCAACGGTTAAAGCGTGGGATCAATTTCTTGTCCGAAAGATTGGAAAAAGGTATTGAATCAAATTGGATAATATATAATTTCATAAAATGTTTAACACAATAAAAAACGTGTTTAAAATGTGCTAAAAAACGATATTTCTCTCCAAATAAGGTAATTTTGAATGAACAACAGTATGGTGGTGATGAATCTCATTTGCATAACTGAGTTTTTTATGTCTCGTTAGGTTAGCCTTCAGTTTCCTCAACCATTTAATAGATCGCAAGTGGAAGGTTTTCGACAATCTCTCAACCTTCACGGAATGCTTTATGTTGCTAAAAAAATTACATATTTCTTAAGCTCTCTACAAATACGACTTCTAAAAACTGTCTAAGAATAATTTCTACTATTCTGTATTTAGATAATTAATAAAATATATAAAAATTTGAGCGTTGACATTCTTTATTATGAAGAAAGGCTTTCGACCTCCTTTTAGATCCCAGTGTGCCACTGACCTAGACTAACACTCAATATACTTATAATAATTATAGTGACATACTGTCTTTCCTGCAACAAACACGGGCTACAAATTTTGACAATCTCAGTAATCTGTTTCGAAAACAAAATATTCCGAAATTCCGTTGTCTTTTAAACTCAAAAGCGGAACTCCGTTGTGCTGTAATCTAAGCCGCAACTACACAGCTACTCCCTCCTGTGTTAGCTACATTATATATAGTTGTTATTGTTGTTGTTAGTAGCCTTAAAGTTCACCTGAGGCATGATAATAGCAATGTCCTCTTGCGCCACAAAACTCAATTTATTTATATACTAACTTAGCGCAGGCGAAGTCCATGGGCACAAACACGTGCTTCACATGTCACTTTGCAATGCATATGCACCTATACATGGGTATATATGTATGTATGTGTGTGTGCTTTTACACAACTTAAAGTTTTATAACATATTATGGAGTTGAATTGTTGAACTGCAGTAAAAATGGCAGCCGGAAATGAAGGAATGAATAAGCGAGCACCATATAACTTCGCCGGAGCACACGTACATGAACACACACTCAATGTGAATGCATAGTTATATATATATTATACATATATATGTATGTATATGTAGATATATAGGCAAGCATATGCACCTGCATGCATTTATATACTCAATTTATTTGTGGCAATTTGCTGGCAGGTCGCACATACGTCGCTACGTATGTTGTTGCATGCATATTAAGGCAGACGAAGTTAGCTTGCGTCGCGTTTTTGTTGTTGTCGAAAGTTTTGTCATAAAATGCAAATGAAACGTGTTCAACTTGCTGGGAGTTGCAACAGCATGGACTGCAAGTGGCGCATATCCATGCCAAATTTAACGCGATAACGGTGCACTGACAAATATATAGAGTATATATGTATATATATAAATGTGTACTCATACATGCAAATTTTTACTTCACGTATGCAAATGTTTCTGTGTGTGTGTAGACTGGGTATCCCGTTTGGTTTAATGACTTTTACGTTGACTTGGACACAAATACCTATGCTTACACACACACATGCACTTTCATACGTATATTTCCCATATATAGGTATATTTAAGCGTAAAGTCCCCTACTAACATATATCTGGTTGTATATATGGACCTCACAGGTGCCCAATGCTTTGCCGTTGAAAGTAGTTGCAGCTTAGTTTATGTTAGTCTTGTTGAGTTGCTTTTAAAATGCAGTTTCTGCTGACTAATTTGAGCAAATTAGTTCGAATGGCAGTTTGTTGAAATGCAATTTGTAAAGCTAATTTGCTATGGGTTTTTGTTCATTTTTAACACATGCTTATATCTAAACCACTGTGTCAATATTTTATAGTTTTGCAGAGATTTGAAAATTTTTCTTCTTTCTTTTTGGATTGCGAAAGTGCGATTTGTTTTGGTAATGATGATTAATTGGAACATGGAAGTTCTAGAGAAAAGGATTTCACTATTTTTTTCAATGGAGACTTTTAGTAATTTTTATCTCGTGTTTTACAAGTGGGATCGTATGTCATTAGCAAGTTAAAATTTTGTGCTAAAAAAATTCTCAAACAAAGCTTTACATTTACCGAAATTCGTCTTTTGTTCAAAGAAATCTACACCTGTTTGCACTGTACATACACCCAAGCATAGTTATATATGTATCTGTGTGTATTTTTGCATATCCTTCTCACCAAAAAAATTCACTTTTTCATACACTACTTGTATAATCTTCCTAAGATACATGCTACTAGTCGGGAACCTGTACACAAAATTGGATATATCCAGATCATGTCAAACCAAACAATTATGAACTCTACGATAGCTGCGTCTATAACCAGGAAAATGTGTACGTCAACTTTGATGAAAAGTGTAATCTTTTGTGTGTCATATATAAACTTGACATTTCTTCCCACTACTGTCTGAGGAATTCTCACACGAAAAAAGAGGGCTTTACGGGTAAGTTGCTGGCTGTCCTTTAACAGACAAATACCTTTTTAAAGCTGACAATGTGTTAATATTATTCTACACTTCAGCCACACTAAAAAAAAAATATGGGATAATTTTCAATATAATATTTGGAGAATAATAATATTTGCTTCCTTTCACAGTACGTTGCAGGAACTAATTTGATGAACCTAATATTGATTTCTAAAATTTGAATAGAGTTTGGTTTATTGCTAAAGACCAATGACTTCAAATAAGCTCACAGGAAATAGTCTAATAGTGTTTCATCACAATTCCTTAGAGGCCATTTAATGTCACAATTTCTTGAAATTATCGAACCGCCAAACTTCTCTCGCAATAATTCGGTTGTTGCGCGTGCTGTGTGACACGCTTCCAAGTCTTCTTGGAATCGGATGTTGCCAAGATCAAGAATTTCTACCAATTGCGGCCATAAAAAAATGGTTATCAACGATCTATACCGCTCTCCATTAACAGTTTCATTTCGAAAGAAGTATAGACAGCCACCACCACACCAAAAACCACACCAAACTGTCAACTTAGGTAAATGTAATGATTGTTCATGAATAATTTGAGGAATTTCTTCAACAGGACCGACAAATTTTACCTTAATATTTAGATGAAAGTGAGCCTTATCGCTGAAGATGATTTTCTTCAGAAATTTGATATCATTTTCAAGCTGTCTACAGGCAAAATCACGTCGTCTATGCTGGTCCAATGGTTTCAGTTCTGGAGTGAGAACAATTTTATACGGATGTAAGCCCAAAGTCTTTCACAAAATCCACCAGGTTGTGGCTTGAGACAGTCCAAATTCTTGAGAAGGTCTTGGAATCGACCAATTATGGTCTTCGGCAACACTTGCCTAAACGGAAACAATATATATAATATATGGATTATAATAAAAATTATGAAAGTAGCAAAACGGTTAATTTGGTTTTTTATTAAATGCGGCTCGGACAGTGACCACTCCAAAAACGTATGTCAATATCGATTTATTTAATAGGTTTTATAATGAAAATATATATTATTATACTAAGGATACATTTTATCAATGTATAATTACAATATCATCCAAAAGAGGCTGCGAAAAGTGTATACAACTGAAAGTCTTAAAATCGTTTATGAGCATTTTGGATTTGCGGAAGCTCGGCCAAAGATTAAGCTTCATTATTGTGATGTTTTTTAATTAACAGACGAATCATAATGGAAACATGATGTAGATCAGGCGTAATATTACTACAAAAATTATGGTCAAAATACTGGATATAATAGCTCCCAATAATATTTAAAGTCTTTATTATGATATGTTTTAAAATAAAGGTTAATAAAGCTAAAATTTATAAACTATTTTAATTAATTAGAGAGTATAATTTTTTCGAAACTTTTGAAAAATGCAGTTGAGTAACTTTTTTGGTGTGAATTCTTATAAGATTAGCTAATAAGTATAACTACATATTTCTAATGACATCCATATATCGTAACGATGAATAAATTGTTGATAGCTTTTGGTCTTATAATTTCATGAGTCAAGTAAAACTATGTGACCAATCGCCAATTTATTATATATATTTATTTTTTTTATTAATATTTAAACTTAATATGAATTATTGTTTGGAATAGTAATTGCTTTTACTATAAAATTGTGATATTCACGTCCATAGTAAAAAGTTATTTTTAGAATCCGAGCTTCGTCGCCGTTGGGTACAAACTCTGCAGTTTGTTTTAAGAATTTAAACGCATCGTGTGGGTACGCGGAAACTTTTTGCCCTCTTTTAATAGTTATTGTCTGTCTGTACACACATTTCTCTGTTAATTATAACAAAAATTTATTTTATAAAAAATGTGAGAATTATTAGTAATATTAGATAAATAAATTTTTTTCATAATTTATAAAAATAAGTTGCGTATTGTGTCTAATATTTTTTCATAAAATCATAAACTTTATTTGTTATAATTTTTCAAATTTGTTTTATTGAAAAAGCTGAATAAAAATATATATGTACAAATGAATATGTGCATGCTAGTGCTATTCATATACCACAGTTATTTTGGATATACCCTTAATTTAAGTTCAAATTAAATATTAAATAACATGTTGTGTATGAAATAATATATAATAAATTACTATATTAAAAATATAAAAAAATTTTACTTTCATATTATTCATAGTCGAAAGGTGAGTAAAAAATGGTCTTCACGCAAATTTCATTTCATTTCTTGTCTGCATTTTTAACAAATTTTCTCAGTTTTATTAAATTTTATTCACTCACATTCAACTCCAATTCGTTTGACACCAAAATCATCGAATTCGGTTAAGTTTTGCCGAAATTATAAAGTAATTCACTTCTGATCACTCTTTACCAATAATTATTTTTCACAATTATTCTCTATTTTATTCAACCTCACTCTATTCCCGCTCCTTTGACACCAAAATCATCAAAATCGGTTAAGATTTACTAAAACTGCTAAGAAAAAATCATTTCTGGTCGTTCTTTGCCATTCAATAACCGTGCTTGCAGTTTACACAATTTTCCACAATTTTTCTCAATTTTATTCAACCCCACTCAATTTCCCTTCATTTGGCATAAAAATCATCGAAATCGGTTAAAGTTTGTCGAAATTGCTGAAAAATCACTTCTGGTCACTCCAGCACGTTTCCTCATTTTTCATCGATTTCGCAAACATCACTTTCCACCAGGCACCCAGAATCGCCCAGTAGGTAGCTGCTGCAAAAAATAAAAAAAATTTGTAGCATACCCCAAAGGCGCTCATTCAACTTCCTTTAATGCCGGATATTGCAATGCAATCGATTAATTCGGTATATCTTTGCTAAAACTAAACCGATTTCGAAGATTTTTGCGACAAATGAAAGGTAAAGGCCTTGAGCAAATATTGAAACAATGCACTCACTTTCATATAATATACACATATGGTAATTCAAGCGGGAGTATTTGGTGATAAAAAGGGCTCTGATGTAGAAGTTTGGAGGTATGAAATGTTATGTTTTAGCAGATTTTACTTACAAAGCGTATCACAATAATTCAGGAGTATGAAGAACCTTTCAGATTGCTTTAGAAATGCAATATTATTGGTTTGGTCATAGAGTTGTACTGTCAAAACTTCTTTCAAGATATTTCTTTTAATTGTGACTCGTTATCTTTGAATTGTAGCTGATTGTGTTGCTGCACGTCTGCCCTTTCATTTGGTGCCTGAATGAGAGCAATTGATTGCGTATTACAGAAGTTATTCCTATAAACGTCGCAGCATCCTTTACATCCGGTTGTCCTACAGCTGCCGGTGGTAAGGCAGTTTACATTTGCGCCTTTCGGATAGGCTACAGAAATTTTATTTTTTTGCGGCAGCTACCTACTGGGCGATTCTGGGTGCCTGGTGGAATGTGATGTTTGCGAAATCGATGAAAAATGAGGAAACGTGGCAGAGTGACCAGAAGGCATGCATGTTTTAGCAATTTCGGCAAATCTTAACCGATTTTGATGATTTTGGTGTCAAATGAAAGGAAATTGAGTGGGGTTGAATAATATTGGGAAAAATTATGGAAAATAAAGAAACGGTTTATTGAGTGGTATAGAGTGACCAGCAGTGATTTTTTTTTTATAATTTTGGTAAATCTTAAGCGATTTTGACGATTTTGGCGTCAAACGAACGGGAATTGAGTTAAGTTGAAGAAAATTGATAACAATTGTGAAAAATAATTATTGAATGGTATAGAGTGACCAGAAGTGATTTTTTTTATAATTTCGGCAAAACTTAACCGAATTCGATGATTTTGGTGTCAAACGAAAGGAAATTGAGTGGCGTTAAATAAATTTGAGAAAAATACGAAACTTTTGGAAAATGCAGTTGATATTTTTTTGAACTTTTAAAATTATGTGGTGGTAATTTTGACGTGTGAATTTTAATAAAATATATTATAATATTTATACATAAATATATGCCAGTTTATGTGTACACATACTCACCTTTAATGCAAATTTTGCCCAATCTTTTGGAAGTAAAAAAGTTTCTTTGCCTTGTGCGTTTTTTAATGAAATTTTTGCGGCTCTACTGATAGGAGCACTTACTCATTACGAGTATTACATTTATTTAATTATTACTTATATTTTAGTATTATGTCTTATAAAACGTTTATTGAGATAAAGTTACTTACTATTTACCATATAACTAACTTTTTATAAAGTATTCTATTTGTCTCTTAGTTTATAATAGGTAATGTTTTTTAACATATAGCTATTTAAAATTTCTTAAAAAATTTAATAAGTTTTTGCATTTGTTTACTTTAATGGTATTAAGTAATTAGCGACAATCGGACTTAACAAATGTTTTGTTAGTAATAATTACAATAATAACTTAAAAAAATTATAAAGAATTATAATTTATAAAGAAATATTATGATTATAATTTATTTATTAAAAATATTTTTAAACTTAGAGCAAATATTAATATTTTATATTTCTTTCTTGCTGCCGTTAGGTGGTTTCGCATGTCTCATGATCGTTTACGGTTTTATTTTCAGTATTACATACCAACGACTATTCAGTCTAAGATTAGTTCTTGTAAGTTTTCTTAAATACCTTTCTTATAAGTCATCTCTTGCTTTCGTATTTTGATGCTGATCCTAAGACAAATTTATGGTGTTGAAGATGTTTAACTGTAAGGAAAATAATGAGAAATATGAAATATATGTAGATAGGTATTTTAGGTCTGAATTAATAAGCATGATAAATAAGAATTTAAACGAAATGATGGATATTTTCTTAGAACTCCGGCGACAAAACCGCAAATCAAAGCCTGAAGCGTCGGTTTTATTTATTGCGAGGTATTTGAATTAGTTATAATCTCGTAGGCGTTGTCTACACCAATAAAAAGGATTTGAGTGAGTTTGCACGATTCTGAAAACTAATTCGATAATTTTCATAAAAATGTTTTAAAAAATGATTCACAAAATATTTCTTGCAAAATGATGAGCTGCCTGAAAAAGTGCAGCTTTAGCTTTAATGTAATAAAATGAGCTCAAACTCAAGATTTTGAATTGAAAATGAACAAATGTGGGCTACAGCCCATCTTTCATAAATTAGAAATACAATTTTTTATATTATATATATACATTATGACAAAAAAGCAACCGGAAATCGGAATTAAATTTCCCGAGTAAATGATATTTCAAAAAAAAATAATAATAATAATAATAACAGTAAATTGGTAGGACCTTAATTACAATGTCAAATACTTGTATGAACGCGAATTGTCAACCACTTTATTTACAGCAGCTGCTTAAGTCGGTACACCTCAGCAGTGCGTTGCAATTTTTACAATGGATAAAAATATCGTTCAAAGAATTTGTCTCAAATTTTGAATTTCTAACCAAATTTCGTGCGCGGAATCGTCGCGAATGTTGAAAAAGGCTTACGGTGATTAAATTTTTTCAAAAAGCACAAGTCTATGAGTGGTATAAAGCCTTTAAACATGGTCGAGAGATCATTGATGACATGCTTCGTTCTGGACGACCTTCAACCTCTTCAACTGATGAAAATATTAAAACAGTGAAGAATATGGTGCTTGGAAATCATCAGGCAAGTGTTAGAGAGATGGCTAGGGACCTCTAAATCTCTCGCCAGTCCGTTTGAATGATTTTGGTGGAGGATATTTTTGGTATGAAACGCATTCTTGTTCGACTCGTCCCAATAAAGCCGAATTTTTTTAAAAAAGGTTACTGTAAACATGTCTCTTTAAAAATATTTGATCGCACAAATTCTGATCTCACATTCATGGAGAGTATTACAACTGCCGATGAGATATGGGTTTATGAGTTTGACATGCAAACAAGTAAGCAAGGGGAAAAACGAGCCGAAAGCAAAAAAGCCACGCCAAAGCCACTCAAAAATTAAGGTGATACTCATTGTTTTTTTTCATACTAGTGGTTTGGTGCATCATGAATTTGTACCGGAGGGAAGTACGGACAAAAAGGAGTTCTGTTTTGAACATCCGCCGAAAGCGGCCAGAATAGTGCAAGAACAATTCATGGATTTTACACGTTGATATTGTACCAACTCATCGAGCCGCGATTGTGACCGAGTTTAAATCCAAAAACGCAATAAATACACCAACCAACCACCATATTAATCATATTTGCCTCCGTGGGCTTTTTTCTTGTTCTCCAAACTGAAATTTTTCTTAACTATTTTCAGACGATCGAAGACATATAAAAAAATTCGATGAAAGCGCTGAGGGCAAAAAGTGATTAAGAAAAGTGTTTTGAGGACTGGAAAATTCGTGTATTATATTTGGTCGGGAGTTTCATGAAGGTGACAAAATAAATATTAATGAATAATTAAATTTTTTTCGTTTCATTTACAATTTCCGGATACTTTTTTCTCACATGAAATACATTTTTTAATATACTTTATATGATTTTTTGATCTACATATATTGAATAAAGCAATATTAGTTGAAATCATAAAACTAGTAAAGGAACTCCCGATAGAATCCAGTTTAGATAAAAGCAAAATAGGTATTTATATAACAACGAAAGTGAATTGAAAAAAATATCTAAAATTTTCCTGTGGCCCAAATAATCTTCAAAATTAAAGTTTCTTATGAGAGATTTTCAAGGAAAATGGCAAAAAATCGTGTAAACTGTAACTATGGATTTATTTTCGTAATTTTTTATTTACCAAACTGGCGAGTAAGCATAAAAAATTATTGAGAGAGAGCACAAAAAAGAGATAAAAACATATTTTTTGAACATACATATAAGTATATATGTCGCATATACACCACATACCGTTACAACTGAATTTTCCGCATAGTTGAAGCGCAATTCCGATGTGTGCGAAGGTATGCAGCGAATAGTGGCTGAATTTATAGAAATCCAAACATTTGTGTGCGGATCTGCGCTTTGAATTGCCACAGTGGGCGAAAAAAGTATACGTGCAACGTGGCATTTAAGCACAAAAGCAATAAAAATACTGCAGAGTAGTTGCATGCGAAGGAAGTAAATAAATATAAAGGAAATAAAGTAGCGACTGTCAGCAAAGGGTGAAAATGGAAACGTTGAATAGAGAGAGAAGGGAAAGGGAAAAATCAGCAAAAATGCAAGCGCACGCATTCTGTGACGAAGCAAGCTAAAATGTAAAGAAACAGCACACACAAACACATTTCAATGAATTTCTGCAGTAAATGCGCATTAAGGCGTGCAACACATTGTCGTTGTTGTTGTTTGTTGATATTATATAGTTATAGTTATAGCATGCGCTGCATTTGCATTATCTGCCGTGCATCTATTTTTATATGCGTATATCTGAGTGCATACATATATGTATGTGGCAAGCACACTTTGTGGCAACAACAAATGCGTATTATATTTCCCCCGTCACAGCTTAAGCTTAAATATCATATTTATGTTTCTGGGTTAAGCACCTTATGCAAATTTATCGCAATTGTTGTTTTTTTTAAGCTGTTGTCCCTTGCGCTTGCAAATGCAGCTTAGCAGCGCAGATATATACCACATATACAGTTTCATCTACTCATATGTTATTCTTGAGTGCATTTATGCTTGTGTGTGCGCGCTTCCTGCGCGTTGACAGCTTGCGCTTCTCCGTTATATTTATTTACTTAGTTTGCACAACAAGCTTTCGCTATCCAAATGTGCTGACTGCGGCAATCACTGCGCTCGCTTGCTTATACCCCTGGACACACTTACAGCCAGCTGTATGGGTACAGCGCGGGTGTATCTTTGAACCATCTCTCGCATCACTGTCACCATTTCAACTGTCATTATTGACGTTTAACTACTCTCTTTACAGTGCTTTGATTTGTTGTTTGGTGAACAGTGGTGCATAAATGCCAGTTTGTTGCTAAATATTGCTCTCTTTGGAGGATAGTTTTTATTCAAGACGATTTTTTAGTGTTTTTATGATACAGCCTTATGAAAATTTGGTAGTAAATTAAAGACAGCCTACACATCGCCACCTATTGTTCAGAAAAATGAAACATATTGAAACCAAATTTGAGTTTTTTTTTTATAAAATTGATATTTATGACAGCGGAAGCTGAAAATTTAAAATATCATCCTCTCAAAGATTTTGAAGTTGTTGTCAAATAGCTAAAGTAATGACATTAAGGAACTCTACGATCCAGTTTTAAGAGAAATATTCTTTTGGAACATGTTACCATTTAGACTCCTACCAGTATTTCTAAAAATTTTTGACACTTTTTTATAACTATTGGTGAGAAGTTAAGCGACGAAACCTTCAATGAAATATTAATTTGAAATCAAAGGGAAAGACAGGTCAGGCCTCAACAATGATTTTTCGTAATGTACTGTAATGTTACTGGTCTTTTGCCTAAAAACTTCTCATAATACCTTTGAAGCTGGAAATTGGGAATTACTTTATGAACCTGAAAAATATGGACAATCTTAAATTCCTTTTTATGCCTCTAATTAAAAGACCCCTTTGATGAAAGTGCTTAAATAATAATACTATTTTGAGAAGTGTTAAAAACCTCAACTATTTTAAGATTCATTTTTCTTGTTTCTATCATTTTTTGGTACAACAACGCAACATCTATTAAAATGGAGCTCTAAGGTTGGAATATTGTATGGCTCGATATTCTCCCTTAAGGTTTAACTTGCTCAGTTATTTTCTGGGAAAATACGTTTCTGATTTGCGCAAATGTTTCCTGGCTAATAATCATGAAATACAAGAAGGAAGGGAATTTTGTTTCTCTATCCAAAAGGCTTGCAATAAGTCCCAAAAACAGTTTCATGGAATCTGTTTAGAAGCAACCGTTATAGTTCCAACTCCATAACTTTTATAGTCCGAGTTTTTTATTCATTAATATTTTTTCTCATATCTATTTTGAACTCAAGCGTTTAAATTATTTGAAAATCTAATATATATTTAATATTAATCTGTTACTTGTTGCTTTCATTCATTTTCTTAAAAAAAAAAAAAGTTTAACATTATTGTTTCTTTTCAAAATATTATTTAAGTACATATAATCAAGATCTACAATCAGGAATTGTAACTTGTAGAACAGATGGAATATTTTCAACAGAAGATTTTTAGAATCTCTTTCTTATACCTTCCTTACTTATAATTTAAATAATAGAGTAGAAAACATAAACAACACAATAATTAACGCATATTGCAATATAATATTTCCTATAGAAAATATAATTGTACTTACACATTGTACATGTATTCTAAGGGTGATGCAACATTTTTTCACAAAGAGGTTTTGAATAAAATTTAGGACAAAAAAGTTAGACTATACTTGCTATTACAAATATTTTAAGAACATATATGACAACCCCGCGACTTTTCTAGTTGGAAATATTTTAATATGAAAGCAACCGATTTAGCATTAAATTATACTTTTCTGAACTAGATACTTTGGAAGCGCTGCAGCAGTTGTTATTGCATTTGAACTGCTCATTGGTTTAAAATATGTAACAAGGGATGTAAGTTATAGTGTATATAGATGTTTATATTATACTTTTATATGTCAATGTTTGCATTCATTCACCTAAATACGATTGAAATATATAACTGAGAGCAGCGTTTTAAAATACAATGGCACAATAAACGCAGCAAAATCTCCCTGTCTGTTTTATTTACAAGAACCCTACAGTTGACTTACATTCTGCTGACATTTGCAATATGCTTGTATTCACTTTTGTCAATATAAGCACCGATTATCCTTGATAATATTTGCACACTGGCATATATTTATAGATTGAAAGGAAATATGAAATTTTACCCCATTGAATTAATGCAGATGTATAAGTAGTATAATGTATATCAATACATATATATTATAATGGCATCGGTTGTTTAGAATATTAAACGAAGTTTCAGAATTATGAGAAAATTGTGAGAATAATAATTGCAAATCCGAAGGTTGTTAATTTGTATTTAAGCATTTTGTTTCAACAACAGCTTACATATTTCTTTCCTTATATAAATCTAGTTTAATAATATTAATATCGAAATTATTCTAACAAAAAAGGATTGGGAAATAAGATGAAATTAAATCATTGTCTTTAATTAGTAAAATTTTGGCGAGTGGTGAATCGAACAAAGAATTGGTATAAATCGTAAAATCAAAATAGCTCGGAAGAGCTGTTCATTTGAACATAATAATGCGGCATCCATACACTCATTTAATAATAACTTAACTGTATAACTTTTTAGTAGATTTAAGAAACTATTTTTCAAGAGAGTAGGATTTAAGTAAGCTTGACGAACAGTGGCCAGAGGAAGACTGTTGGTACGTATATTTAAGACGAAATAAGTGAGTTTTTAGTTTTAATCATAAGCATAGGAATTTTGTTTATTTTTTAACATGAAAGGTAAGCGATTAAAATTATCTTATGACTTAGTTGAAGTTTTAATATACATTGAAATTGTTATACAAGATCTGGTAAAATAAATCCATTGTTTTTGGAATAAATAGCTTCAGAAATATGTATTTAGTACGAGTATAAGACAGTTAAAACGACACGATTTCTACCAAAACCAACTGAGGCAGACAGTTTTGTGATTATTTTAGAATCATCAGATTTTGGGAACTAAAGAAAAAAGAAAAAAAAAAAAGGAATGCATCAATTGTTTTGAAATTTTTGGGTATATTTGTTCATGTTTCAAAAATATTTAGTGAAATTTTTGAAATAGAAGAAATATGTTTTGAGTTACGTGAAATCTCCGACAACGCTAACAAAATGCTTTCATTACTGCAATTCTGTATAAATGAAATCTAAAAATAAGATCTCCTTAAACTAGAAGATATTCTTCGTACAATACTCTTTGATTAAAAATACAAGTCATAAGTTTTAATTCTAAATTTTACCCCTCATTTTAGTCGCTTTTGATATGACAAAATAGGATCATATCTAAAAATCGATAGGATATTGATGTAGTATTATTTAGGAAACAGGCAAAAACATGCAGTTTCGAGAAAAGCGCGAATCTGATTGAACTTAGTAGCTAGCCTTTAAATAGCTATAACTTAAAAGCTATTTGAGGTATCGACATGAAATTTCGGCATTTTATATTTTAAAATATAAATTAAGGAAATATGAGAAAAAAAGATTTCAGACTCGGTGAAATTGAAGAATTTCGGCTTCATGGATTTTGTTCCATTAATTTTGAAGTCAAGAAAGCACAACGATCTGAATGGTTAATTGTTGAATATATCATTCATATAAGGTTGGATACAAAAAAACAAAAAGGACAGTTCGATATATGGGTGCCACATGATTTAACTCGTCATGGACTGAAGCTTCATTTGCAAATCACTGCTGAGTCGCAATAAAATCGATCATTTTCATAAGCAAGTGGTTACCGGTGATTAAAATGGTAGGTCACTTACGACAACTTCATGCTAAAACGGTAGTGATGGAATCGAGGTGATCCTCAGCTAATAGGGACGAAGCGAGGATTGATGGAGCAGTCAGAAAGTTTTTGTTAAGTTTTTGGTGGGATTAGTGGCAAATCCCAAAATTGTAAGCACGACATATACGCTGAAAAATTATACCACCTAAAAAAGTAATCATCTAAAAGCATTAAGTTTTGACCAACAGGAGAATAATTATGTTTCACTAGTACCATGCTATGCCATACATCGGTTGTGACTGGGCAGATGAGTAGAGCGCTGCGTTGGAGCGTTTTATGCGTCTATATAATAGTTCTGACCTGGCATAAAGTGATTAGTACCTGTTCCTGTCTATGGCGAATGGTATTGTTGGTGAAAAAATTGCTTCAAGAGAAGATTGTGAAAACCGACTGTCCCAATTTTCTGCTAACAAGAGCGAGGATTTCCATGAATGAGATTTGTAATATGAAAATATGTTCTAAATGCCAAAGAGTAACTAAAAAACGCGACATATTTGACGTAAACTATGCTAAATAAGATCTTTCAATTTAAATTTATTTAGTTCAGTTCACTTTTTAGTTTATGGCAGTTATTTTGACTTTTCCCATTCACTTATTTTTAAGTTTTGAAAAAAATAAATCTTCGAAATGAAAAAAAAAAAAATAAATAGATAAAATATGTATAAGAAATTTTCTACTTACATTATAACAATATGTTTAACCGATTATTTTATTTTTACAATGTAAACGATTCTTTGTTTTTCTTTCACATTGAAAGACATCTTCAATTCTATTTTTAATTGCGGCGCACCTTTTACCCGTTTTTGATTTCCGCATGACTGCGCCATAAATCAGGGCGTGAAAGCATGAACCGTGGAGACCCCGATAAATTTAATGTCAATGAATTTTCTTCAAAGACATTTAATGACTCTTTCTTCGGAATCAAATTTTTTTCTAATAATTTTACGCTGATGGAGAACCCACCCTCCAAAGCGGAATCACGTCGGACACACCTCAATGAATCTAAAATGCACTGAAAATGATGTATGTGTGTGTGTGTATCTGTGTGTATGTATGATTGGAAGCATAAATTCGAGCTATAAAAATGCGTTTACAGCTTTTCGCCAGCGGCGCGATTGAATTACGATTATGCCACAAAAACATGCACATACATAAATACACATACATACATATACACATATATATATATATATATTAGCATATGATTGTGGAGATCATCGCATCCATTAAAGGTCAACTTTTATGGCAGGAAAATTAGTTTTATGCAACGGCTGTCTGCACAATCACAAGCCACCACTACACTCACTCGCCATCGCCACACAGCGTAATTTTTAGAAAGCCATCACAGGCCAAACGCAATGAATATTCATATTTTTATTGCATTTCCTATTTGCTTTATTTATTTTGGCTCGCATTTGAGTGGCACGCACCGAAATGCGCAGCGCTGATAGATTAATATGCCTCTAACACATGTGTGCGGCATGTTGCAAGTCTCAGCTCGGCGCAATAGCATGTACATTTGCTCCGATTTGTTGTTGTTGTTGGCCGCTTGTTGTCATCTATTGCGTTGGCCTTTTCCCATTTGCATTTATTTTATTTTTGTTGTTGCTGTTGCATGTGCTTGTGAAGAGCGCAGCGGTGGCACCGCAGGCAACTGACTATTATAAATCATATAAAATGTGCAACAGCAAATAAACGCAAATCGCTGAATGTCAAATGTGCCGCAGCGGCGATGCATCGTTTCCTGTCGTCCCACCAGCGCGTCGAGTCGCAATGCCGCTCGGCGCCCACTCTCCGCTGCCTGGGCACCTACTCGCGCGCCCAAGCCTAACTGTGGCGGATTTTCCATTTGCCACGCGCCTGCGATAGCATCACATGCACTTTGTGGGCCGTAGTTGCATGTTGCATGTATGCATATGTCATTTATTTACTCGCTCTTACTGAGGTGCGTGTGTGTGTGTGTGCTGGGTATCTCTTAATGGCAAGCGGTTCGAGCATTTGCGGCGCATTTGTTTAGCAAATTTCTGCAATAATATTTATTTCGTTGTTGTTTTTGTGCTTTTCATTTGTGTTCTTGTTGTTGTTGTTGGGCAAATGTCGAATTTTATGAGCCATGAAACTGTTTAAACATCTAGCAACAACAACAGCAAGCGCTGATACTTCTAATGCGCCGCTAAATTAAGCACTGCGCGGTCGCTGCGGCGGAAGCAACAAAGCCGTTGCCGCGTCGGTTCGCCGCGAAAAGTCGCGTGTTTGCTTTCCGCTGGCTTGTCAAAGCGTTTGGCGGTGTCTCTGTGGGCCGCATCTATTTCGGTTTTTCGGTATTTCGTGCGGGAGGGGGGAGCGCGGGTACACTTGTCGTCGCACTGGTTAACTGCTGTGGCAAATTGCTTGCTCATTTTTGTGCTGTGCTTTCGATTTGTCAGCCTACACGTGCCCGAAATGTGCTTTGCACCTTGTTGAGCATTAGGGTGGTTATATCAACATTTTAGTTATATATATATATATACCATATATACTATAGTACTTGGAAGCTCACAGTCTAAAGATAAAAAAATTCAGTGTAAAAGTGCTAGAAGAGATTCAAAACGTTTCTTTACGAATTTATTATTTTTCAAACAGATTTTTTTCAAATACCGACTTACTAATTCTCCGAACATTCAACATTTTAATTTAGCCTGAGCGTGGTCACAGCCGATTTTTTCATATTGATAAAGTGATTGTTTGGTTTAAAAAATTCAACTATTTTTTACTACAAACAACCTTTATGAGATCGAAAGTATAACTACTCTGTGCAACATATACAATTTCAGAATCCATACATTTTTACTACTTCTGATTTTCAAACATTAATCTCTAAAATTATTTCATTAATTACATAGCACCACCCTAATGTATATATATGCTAAATTTTGCAAATATTTTCCTAAAGCACGTGTTCATTGCTGACGTAAAGGTGCTCAAATCGTTTATCCTTGTTGTTTTTGCTTGTTTAGTTGTCGCTTTGTAGCATTTGTCGTTTGTTAGTTTTGGGTGGAGGTTTTCATTTTGGCAAAACAAATTTGTTTGACTGCGCATGCGCACCGTATTTAGCTAATATGGCTTGTTATGTTGGCTCAAATGGCTTTTGGACATTTGTGAATTCATTGACAGATATGGGCAGCAAATTGTGTGCATATATGTATATGTATGGACCAACATCCATAGGCATATTTGTGATATATGTTTGGTAGAGTGGGCTGATTTTTTACTATAAAATGCATGCGGGAAATGTTCTACGGATGATTCTGAACAACTTTGTTTAAGATACTTAATAAAACCTGGTACACTTTTACCACAGCACTTTGAGGACTTTGGTACTGTGGATGGGCGAAATCGGATTATGCCCACATATCGGGTAATGAAAACCAAGGTTGGTATATGATATTACAATGACTATCTTAAAATATATTGAAAGTAGGATAAATCGGTCGGCAAGACGCCTACTTCCCATATGATAAGCTGCAGCAAAGAAAATACCGATACACCTAATCCAATTATATATCTGATCATATTTGACTCGGACTGTAAAAAAAAAAACAAAATCACGTATTTTAAAACAATATTTTTCTATTGCTGTAGGCTTTTTATGAGGTAATAAAAGCATGTCTACACTTTATCCTATTTCCATACAATTTATATAGGTTTCGGCTGAAACGGTCATAAGTGACTTCAAATAATTTCGCTTTTATCGGCGTAGATCTTATGGCACTTAAACGATGCCAACACAATGATTTTCAAGCACCGTTTGCAAGATTTTCAAGGATCCAATAGTTTTGATTGCATTGAAGTCCCAAAATTTCATCAAATTTCTTGTTCAGTTTAATTATTCGATGGTAAAATCGCCAGAGCTGCTAAACACTAATTGACATATGGAATTTAAGCTTCGCACGAACTAAAAAATGGTTGAACAAATCTAGGAGAGAGTTTTTTTAACGATTTCTTTTGCGCACGTTTTTTAAGTCGGCTAGTCTAAGTCTGGTCTAAGTCAAATGTTATGGGTTAAAGGTCGACATCGGTCCGAAAATATTAGTGAACAGCGATATATCTGAGTGAAATTATGATTATAGTCTTAAAGATTGGTACATTGGTTGAACTCTTACCCAGCCATAGTATATTTAACTATTTACTAAGTTGTCTAACATTTTGATGGTTTTACACTGTATACATTTATGAATATTTAAAATGTCTTAACAAAATGAAATGAACGTACTATCATCGAAATATTATTGTTTAGTGCTGTAATTAAGTGATATCTATCCAATAATTACCTCAGGCATTAAACTTTATACCGAATACTTAGATAGGTTTGTATGTTGGTGTTATCTTTATAATATTACTTTTAAAATTTTTATAGTACATACTCTAAAATACTCCCTAAATGAAATCACTACAAACCTTTCACTTGCCTTAACCACAAATTGTCGTTTCAATGACTTTAAATGTCTGTGCTATTTTATAGAAATTAATTCATCAATTACAATTTTCAACTCCACTCAGTTGAGTTGAAGTTAATGCAATTCAATCTTATATCTACACAACTCTTTTTTGGTATTACGCATTTCAATGTCTATTATTCAGTCGAAATTTCATTGGTATTGCCAACTTTGAAACTGAACATATGACATAGAGTTAAACAACTGAAAATTTTCAGCTGACAAATCGATATAATTCAAATCCGTTATTGCTTACGAAAAAGTGAATAAAAATTAAAATTGACATTTGTTTCAATTTATATAACGAAAATAAAATGTTGGAACTTCCTAAGATCAAGTAAGTCAAAGTTTTATAGACAATTAAATTAATTTGAAATAATGTTGATGGAAAATGGAAAGTTTTTTCGTTTAAGTAAGAAATCAATTTTTTTACTAGCTCACATGAAGGAACATTATTACAATTTCTTCGTTTCCATGCTGACAGTAGCTACATGGCAACAGTTGTAATTTTTTGATACTCCAGTCAACCTTATTAGAGAGTTAAGTTGAAAACCGTAAGATTTACCATAAAAATGTTGAAGTTTGACAAAATTTCAATCAAAACTAATTTTAATGGGTTAGGTTGTCATCGATAGTTCATAAAAAATTATAACAAATTTCAAAACTTCAACCAAAATGCAGTTGAGTAATGGACGCCTAAGTACTATGTGTCAAATAATTTATTCTTTTTATATGTTTGTATTTATAACACTTTTAAAAAGAAAATCATTACAACGAGTTCTTTCTCTTTATTTTCAGGTAAGTTGCCGTGATCAGAATAATATTTAAAGGAATGGACACCGACTTGATAAGAAGTGTTGTATATGATCAAAATTGAATCGGAATCAGTGCTCAATCTTTTAACTATAACTATAAGAAAATGTATGCAGTGTATAATAAACTGCGTGTTTGTGGGTATTGTTTATTGCTCAAGACCAAAATGATCAATAAGCTTGACAGGGTACCTAAAACTATATCTGACATATGTATATACAGATTTCTCTTAATATAAACATTATATAACTCAGTTTCAGCTGGAAATCAAAATTACAAAAAAACTTTGTTCCCGAATATCAACAAATAACGAAAACGCGAGTGAATTTTGTACAGTGAATTTACCATGAAAATTCGACCGTCGTCCTAATTCTTCTGAAATTTTGTGACATATTACAATTGAAGAATGACTTCAAGGCAAAAATGACAAATAGAAGCAGAAATCTTCCAAAAATTTTGCAATGGCTTGAATGATGATTTCTGCCACCATATATTTGTTTCCCAAGACAAGCCATCACTCTTAAAAGAGCCTATAAATCGCCTTAAAATTCACGAATTTCCGTAATTTATTATGTTCAAATATGCCTTTAATTGAAATTTAATTCCCACTTTAGCCAACGTAATGCGCAAAAATGTGACAGGAAAATTTGTTGCCACTTTGTTGCCGGCGCAAGAGGCAATTGCAAAAGTTTATGAGACGCGTGTGCATGCAAATTGTGGCAAATTAATATATGCTGCAAGTCTGCTGTGCAACGTATGAGCAGCTTGCAAAGCAACTACGCTTGCCACACGCCCATATCAAGGAAGCTGAGCACACCCCACCAAGCTGTTGCAAGTAGTTTTCCGAACGCAGCTGTTTCTGCGCCATGTGCCACTCAAGCGCGCGCCCCACGCCACATTGCCGCCCAAGATTTGCTTGTTGTTGATTACTCTTAGCCGCGTGCTGCGCTGTGTGTGTGCTGCCTTCTGCTTGTTTTTGTGTGGCGACAAACTAGTGCCGCTGTTTGCCGTTACTTATGTACTCCGCGCGCTTGTTTGCTCTGTTGCTGTTGTTGCGCCAAAAAACAACTTGCTAAATTGGCAACCGAGTAAAGCAAGCAATTTGCAACATAAATATATATATGCAAGCACGTGTGCGCCTACTAGCTGCCTACTGCCATGTTGCAAGTTGCTTTGCATTTTGTTGCAAGTTTTGTTTGTTTTATGACAAACAGGCGGCTTTTGGATTTCATTTCATTTAGTGTTCAACGTTTTTCATGTTTTTTGTTTCGCATTTATTTGCTGGCAATTGCAGCGGTTGCCGCAACCGATTTCCCCCTAAGAGTCGGCAACAAATTGTGGCGCGTACGTGAAAAATCGCGTAGACGACGGACGGTAAAAACAAATAAGGCGGCGCAGTTGTGGCGGGCGCGTGGCAAGTCTAGCCTTCCGCTTTGGGTTGTTGTTGCGTGGTTGTTTTGCTTGTTGCCTGCCATATTTAGCTTTGCACAGGCGTATACATGGTCTCAGTTGCCTGACCTCGTTGTCCCCCCAGTGACTTTGTCGTTCAAATGCTTGCAGCGTGTTTTCTGTCTGCTCTGTTGCTAGTTTGTCGTTTGTTGCAAATTACATCCGCCCTGCCGATTTTCGCGTCTGAAGGTTGCAAACAATAATAGCAACAACAACAAGGCTGCCTTGTTTGCAAAGCTGCTGTAGCAAATGCGGCAACCAGGCGAAGTCCCAAAAGTCCCGTTGTTGCAGCGTCGCAGCGACAGGAACTAAAGCGGCCGCAACAACTCCGGGGAATTATTAAAGGCAGCGGAAGAAATGCGCGTCAGTCTGGTGACGCATAGTGTAGCGGAATTGCTTCTCGTAATAAGTGTCTCTAGGGACCCCAGTGACTTTTGTCGTATAATCTGGGGGTTGCTGAAGTAATTTAAATGAAGGACTTTCGATCTTCTATCTGCGCAAAAAATCATACTTTTGCTATTCATTCTAGTTTGTAATAATTTAAGATCTTTATTAAGTTCTCAATAATTGATATATTTTTGGGACCACTGTGATTTGTTGTAGCCAAAAATAAACTATGGAATCGATAACGATAAGCATTCAGTAAACGTTGTTCAGTCATTGAAAACTTATTTTCATAAGAGACGTCTGTCTATTAATAACATCGAAAGAAAACAGTGCTTGAAAATCGTCATGTTGGCTTCGGAAAGATATCAGAGGATCTAAATATATCGTATGGATCGACTGAATACATTTTGGTTAATGTTTTCGGTAGGAAGCATGTAATTTTGAATATTTTGCAAAAACGACGTAGAACCTATATTCTTTAATGGAATCATCACTAATGATTAAATGTGGGCTTAAGGATATGACGACGAAGCTTAAACCAATCTTAACTTAATCGAAACTTTAACTGAAAAATCAAAATTCGCTGAAGGCACTGAAAATCATCCCAGCCGAGGCTTATACTTATAACAGCTGTATTGAAAATTGGATTGATCATATACTTGTGTTGATGTAAAAGGAGACCATTTTGTAAGCTATTTATATTAAAATACTGGAAAATGTTGTTTTTTTAGCAGTCCGGTTTAAATTTGATCAGATGGTAGACGTCGTCGGTTCGTCATTTCTCCGCTTAGTATTTTATGTGCTGCTCTCTACTCATAAAAAATGTATTTATTGAAGCTCAAGTAAAGTTAGAGAGTTGCAGTTAATACAGAATTGTAAGCGGATACCTCATTAAAGTCGCACAATCGCTTTCTTCAATGTTGTCCAGCACCAAGTTGTATGGTTTGTTCGATTCGCTACACTCCAAAGTTTCAAGAAATTTTTACAGTCTATTGGTTTTCATAGAAAAGCATTGTAAGAAATCGATAAAACGGCGATCTTGCCGACAGACCATTTCTAAGAGAATGGGAGCAGATCGATGTTCCCGTGTCTTCTTGTGTTGTACTACTAATCAACTGGGCTTCGCGGAAACTTGGTCAATGCTGGGCCACCATCGGTACATGCACTATCGCAGAAGCCTTTTGGCCTAAGATCGATCGCAAGACATGTAGTAATCTCTTTACCTCAGTGAGGCTACCGTCTCCCTAATTTTGGGACTTTTAACGGGTCATTGCCCTATTGGCGACCGCGCAGGAAGGCTGTATGGAGAGATGAGAGATTGGCTACTAAGCGTTTCGCTCATTTGTAGTTCGAGCACAGGAGTTCTTCCTATCTATGGCCTCACGAAGGACCTTTGATCAGCCATATATCCTGCTAACCTAACCTAACCTAACCCAACAAGAAAAACTATTAATTTCGGTTGCTCCGAAGCTATAATACCATTCAGGACCAGTTTGCCTGGCAGCCTTATGCCATATTTGTTCGGAGATATCACAGCTGCCTGGGATAAAAGCCCATGCCAAAATTCCTGAAAATATCTCCCTACTTGTATTGGTCAGTTTGTGTGGCAGGTATATGCTATAGTGGTCCAATATCGGCGGTTCCAAAAAGTGAAGAGCTTCTTAGGGAAAAAGATGGTACGCAAAATTTCAAATCGAAATCTCAAAAACTGAAGGACTAGTTTGTGGAATTATCTAGTCATCTATTATACACGACAGGCAACCCGAAACCCTCGTATAAGTATGTTGCAACTAGAAAAGTTTTATAAGGAGACACTTATATGTAAGCTTACTTCCTAAAGTACAACATTATCTTCGGAGAGAACGCGTTTTTTAAGACTACAGCAACAGCTTGTGTCCCACTGTGTCATTTCAACCTTTTATAGGCTACCATCAAACTACTCTCCAACAGCTGTTGCATATTCCACACACAACCAACAACGTGCCACATGCAGAATCATGCGCCGACATCATGCTGTACTATTTTTGTGTTTTTTGTGCTAGACTCCCTTGACTTCGAATGCGTGCACCAAATTCGCCTTCACTACTGCCGCGTTTCTTGCTGTTGTTGTAGCATGACAACGCTTGTTTTAAGTTGTGTTGCCCGTTGTTGTGCATTTAATTTGCGCAGAGCACATACACACACATACACGTAAGAAAGTGTATAGTACTATTAAATTGCAACTTGCAACATGCGCAAAGACATTGCTGCCGCCGCTGTCGCTGCTGGTGGCAGGCAGCGCAACATTCGGTGAGGATGCGATTTTTGGATTTGCGCAATTTGTGCGCAAATTTGTGAATTGTGCGAGAAGTTGTCAGGCTGTCAGCAGGCTGGCGCGACGTGCTGCTTCCCGCCACCTCACCCCGTTTACCTCACGCTCCACTCGATATGTACTGTTAAGTGACAGCAAGTGCTGCTGCTGCACTTCGAAACAAAACAACGGCGGCTAAGGAAGTAAGTAGTTTGCAAGTTTGTTATTGGTGTTGTAATGGTTGTATGTTGTTATTGTTGCGTTGCCGTTGCTACTTTTGAAGGCCGCCTATTGTGCGCCGGCAGAGAGATAGTTTGCAAAGATTGATTTCTGCTGCACGATTTGTTGAATTTATGAAGAAAGTTGGTCGTCGCTCTGTGCGTGTGTGTGTGTGTCTGCAACTCATTTTGAGTTTTGCAAGTTAAAACGATTTCTGGCTTCCATCGAACTGCAGCTGATGGCCGACTGATGGAGCTGGTGAAGTGCTCGTGTGGCTCTGTGCTGGATGGCTCTATTGCATTTTCATGTTTTCGGTAAATGGAAAATTTGTTCGATTTCAAAATTGGCTGAATGAGAATTTAGTGAAATTCGTTGTATGTCTGGTGCAGCGGAGTGCACTTCTAGGAAGGAAACACATTTCGGCCGTGAAGTTGGCAAACGGCCTCAGGTTTGTGTTTGCGTTGAGTGCTTTCGATTGCAGATGGTGAGTACAGATTGATGTCTTACATTTGTTAAACGAGTATTCATCAATTATTTGCACTCAAATTTCAGTTATGCCCCAAGGCAGTGAATATTCAATGCTTTCATTTGCATAAATGACGTAAATCAATATTCATGGTTTTCTATTCTTGCTGGCAAAGACTCAAAGATTTTAGGAAGTGATGGAATATATAGTATTTTGTGAGGCTCAAAATAAAACAATTTCTATCGAATTAAAAAAAAAAAAAAATAAGATGATAGCTTTGACTGCTCCGAAGCTCTAAGGCCCTTCACAGATGGATTTCTTATATTATAAAGGAGTATAAAATGATCTTGATTAGATTGGATGGCAGCTACATGCTATGGTGGTCTGATTTAAATAATTAAGAGATTAGAATTCGACGATTGTTGCGCTGTCCTGGCTGGTTTGTGTGGCGCCTATATACTATAGTGGCCTGATATCGGCTATTCCGACAAATGAGCTACGTCACGAAGAGAAAACGACATATGCAATTTCAGATCGATATCTCGAAAACTAAAGTACTAGCTCACGAAGCTCTAGGTAGACGAACCTGTTTCAAACTACTTAGTTCGTCCTGCTGATTAGTTTCTTACATAATTTTTAAGGTTTCCAACGTTTCCTTCTAGGAATATATCCTGTTCAGTGTATAAACATGCTCGTATATATGTTTTACAAACCGTACCGTCCATATCGTCAAGTCCACGCGATTTTACATAAGTTTTTGGTGGGATTGGCAGAGAATCGTCTAATATGAGCTTCTCTGCTACGTTCAAACTCTTAATTCGGACCTGCGAAGTCTCAATAATTGGACCGTCTGAAAAATAAAGTATGTGCACGAAAAAAACTGGTCACATAGAAACCCGCACAGCTTAGAAATTTGTAACGGTAAAATCAAATTAAAATTTACACGCAAAGTTTAATACATTATCTAAATAATTGCTTTATATTTTTTTCAAAAATGTGGTTAGTGTAAAATTTGTCAGCAATGAATATACACGTTCGCGAATCGGTTTTGCGCAAAAAGCTGGAAAATCCAGGCATGTCCCACAGCGACATCGCCAAAAAATTAAAACTTGCAAAATCTTCGGTATCTTTTGTTCTTAAGAGATACAGTGACTCCTTATCATTGAATAGAAAAGCCGGTAGTGGTAGAAAACAAGGATTTGAATCTCCACTTATAGCAAAAAAAGTGTTGACCTATTTGAAACGAAATCCCGGACTTTCAGTTCGAGATGTCGCCAAAAAAGTTCAAATGTCACCTTCATATGTTCAGAAAGTACGCAAACGAAATGGATTACGTTCCTTCAAAGTGAATACAGCACCAAACCGCAATGATAAGCAACATTTTTTGGCAAAACGACGTGCTCGACAATTATATGACAAGTTCATGCCTAATTTTAACTGCGTTGTAATGGACGATGAATCCTATGTAAAAGCAGACTTTAAACAAATTCGAGGGCGACAATTTTACACAGCAAACAAAAGGGGGAATGTTTCTGATAAATTTAAAAATAAAAAGCTTGACAAGTTCCCAAAAAAATTTCTAGTATGGCAGGCGATTTGCCAGTGTGGTTTTAAAAGTGAACCTTTTATAGGCTATGGAACAATAAATCAAAAAATTTACGTTAATGAGTGCTTACAGAAACGTCTTTTGCCTTTATTTAAACTTCATAAGGATCCAGTACTCTTTTGGCCTGATCTTGCGACATGTCATTACGGAAAAACGGCTTTAAAGTGGTACCAAGACAATAGAGTGGTCGTTGTTCCTAAAGAGGTGAACCCTCCAAATTGCCCAGAGCTCAGGCCGATTGAAACTTATTGAGCCATTATTAAAGCGAAATTGTTAAAGACGCAGCATACAGTGAAAAATGAGAGGCAATTTAGAAATAAGTGGCGAAACGTCACTAAAGACTTCAATAAGGATTCTGTGCAAGCGCTTATGAAGGATGTCAAGTCTAAATTACGATTATTCGCTTATAAAAAAATATCCTGAATATTATATCTTGAATACGTATAAATCTACATATAAACTATAACTTGTATAAATATTTCTGAAATTAAATAATAAACATAAGTTTTATAACGTTATATGTTCGACCAATATTTTTCGTGCACATACTTTACATTCGTTCAGATGCGGTTAGATTCGGCCAATAAGAGAGCTATTCTGTTCCATCAAGACAACGACAGGTCGCACACATTGATAGTGACTCGGTGGAAGCCAGAGGTGCTTGGCTGGGTCCATATCTGGTACCAAGTGACTAATACCTGCTCATGTCTATTGAAAGGGGCTTTGTAGGTGAAAAGCTTGTGAAAATCAAATGCCACAATTTTTTGCCAACAAGGACGAAGGCTTTGGGAACGTGGCAACCAGTTGTCGAACAAAATGCTGTATATTTGACGTAAATCGGATCATTTTAATGAAATACAAACTTCGATTAAAACAAAATCTAGAATAGAAATCAAGTTGCATTCTTCAAATTGTAGGTTTTCTGTATCCGCACGGAGTGATTAAATCATGATTTCTATCTTCGCAAATCTATTCATTTGATAGCAAATTAACTAAAGCGACGGAGCTCATTTTTTCCACTGAAAGCTATAAATTTCTACGAGCTCTTGACCATTCATAATGAACCTCCAAAGCTACTTTGAAATCTAAAAACCTATATTCTGCCTGTAATTATAACTAGAGGCGAATTCGAGGACAATCTCTGTCATTTAGTATAAATGGGACTAAACCCGCCTAAGGGATGATGTAGTGAGGTTGAACTGAATATCAACCCCTCGAAGGCGACCATCGTCCCATTTACAAGACATAGATCCCTGTCTGGCCTCAGGAACCTAACCCTTGAAGGCAGAGAGTTAGAGATGACTAATATTGTCAAATATTTTGGTCTAACGCTGGATTTCACTCTGCAATGAAAGCAGCATGTTGACCTGACCTTAGTCAAAGCTACCAAAGCACTATTGGTACGCAATCGATTAGCTGGTAAATCCTGTAGCTGCTTGCAAGGTTGTACACCATGATCAAGGGACCGATTATAATTGGCTTGTGGCAGGGCTTCAACTATCGAAGCTGCAACGGCTTGCAAGCATCTGCGGCGGCACTTGAGGTCATGCTTGAACTCACAGTAACCGGTCAGGTAGACAAACACATACTACTTTAAATGACTACAGAAGGGTTTGTAAGAAGTACGGTAATCTCATCCCAACGTATGAAGAACTTAAGTGGTGAAATACCATTTTCTCTTCTCCAAAGGGATAGCATTACCAAAAAAGTGAACTTCACTAAGAAGTTCAAGTATCCTTAGTGGTAAGGCTGAATGGAATATTTCCAGGCTAGAGCTACTGCTTAGGGATAATACAATGAAGTTGAAAACGTCGGAGGATTGGTGAAGGAGTCGCAGAACCACGCACCAAACTCTCCATACTTATGGGAATTTTTCCGGACATATTTCAAGCAGAGGTCTTTTTCATAGATCGATGCGTAGAGATAAATCTCCAACGCAACTACTGCAGCGAATTATACCCATACTTAGTGACAGTCAAGCGGCACTTTAAGCTATCTGTGTTTACGAGATCAAATCGCTACTAGTGCAGGAGTGTATAAAACGGTTAAGCAGCCTATCGGAACGTAACCAAGTGCACAATATGTGGGTGCCCGGTCACAAAGGTATGAGCTGATGAGTTCGTCTGCTACGCAACATTCACTGATATGGTAGGACCTCAACATTTCCCCGCGATGAGTCCTCATACTATAAAGGAGCTGCTCCTTAAGGAAAAAGGAGTTGACAAGAAGAGGTATTGCCAATAAAACCAAGATATGCGCCATGCCATAATAACGGGGGTTACTACCTCAGCAGGTTTAAATTTGTAATGAACCTTCCAAGAGACAAATTCAGGCTACTTGTCGCATTCTACACTGGCAACATGTGCAATTAGCGGTTCTGCGATAGAGAGCCTGAAACTCCAGAGATCCTTGGATATATTTAATACTTTTGAGTTCTATTACTTCTTATTTCAATATAAAGTATGTTTATCTTTTCAATCTCAAAATCAGATTTCAACCGAGTTTTAGCAAAATTGTAGAAGATATACCTCCTTGTGTGTGTGTATATTAACACTCAACTAACTGTCACTACAGACTGATGTATCATTGTCAAAAGGGAAATGAGTGCAAAAATGTTAAATCCCGCCGTAAGGGGACTACCGAAACATGATATTATGTGAGTGCTTGTGCACAAATACATATTTATTTAAGTATGTATGAGAAATGTGTGCATTTTTCTGTGTAAGAGTTGAAAAATAACATATCCCTTAGTATGCCATTTGTCATTTTGAGCGAGTGACACCTCGCAAAACTCGCACGGATCCAGACACGCACTGACATACACACCTACACTGGCATAACTGTGCACTTGCGGCAGAATATGCTTATGCATTAATGGCAACACAACTGCGCTGACGTGGCGGGCATGTTGCACGTTTCAAAAAGTCAGCAATGAAAAACGTACCCACACACATCAGCACACGCGTACTTATCGCCAACAATGGCAGAGGGCATTGGCAAGCAGCGACAATGAGTCGAATGTTGTCAACGCCAACTAAATTGTCGCCCCAAGCGACAAATGCTCGACAACAGCGCTGACAACAAAACATTGTTGCAACGTACAGATAGCAAACGAGATAGGCGACAGAGAATCGTACGGAGAGACGGAACGACAGATAATATAAAAAGTGTAATAAATTGTAAAAGTGTGTTTTCTCAAGTGAAAAAATATTGGATAAAAAAAAAATAAATTTTGAAAAAATTAAAAAATTAATATATACTGGGAAATTCAAAAACACGGGAGAGCTATGTAAACTAAACTTATGAGCTGGATATCGGTTCAAGCTTTTATAGTAGGTGTCATGGGGTAACACTACTTTAGATGTGAATTAGGCCACTCAAAGTGGGTTTTTAATGAAAATTTTTTAATATGCTTATTATAAGTACAACAGAAAAGAGATATAATTTTCGCCATTGCTTGAAGAAAAAAAATGTTAAAAATTTACAAAATTTAAAATCGAGACAGTGAAACAAAAGAAGAGTAAAGAAAATTATTAATACTTCGAATCTTTAGCACATTATATATTTAGAATAAAAAGCGCATAGCTACTTAAAAGCCGAAATTTTTTCCAAAATAAAATTAGCTTTTCAAAAGAAAATAATTAAAGTTATGCCATTTAAAGGATACTATGAAGGATGTATGCCCCCGAAAGCGTCGATTGTAATATTTTAAAATCATGAATATTTTCTAAGAGCCACAGTAGATGAACCCAAGGTCTATTGTACACTCTCCTAAGTCACTACGACCCACATATTCCCAGCATATTGATAAATTCCAATATACTTCTTGGTGCTGGTGAGCCGATGTGATCCCTATTTGGAAACAAGGATCCAAAGGCCTTTATTCTGGGTCTGTCTATTTGTCGCAGAACCGACAATTCGCACAAGAAGCTAAGTCCATGGTATATAAATGCTTCTTGAGCACCAAGTAACCTGACTTTGTCCTTTGGGTGGTTATTATTATTTTAAGGTTGCTGAGGTTGTAATGAACCATTAGGAATTTGTCATGGCGTGTGCCTTGGAGTTGCTGCCAATACCTCTCTCTGCCTACTCATTCTTCCTTGCGGAGCATCTCTTTTATGGTATGAGGACCTACTTCATTGAAGGGTGCACTTGGTAACGTTCTTATAGACCATTCAATGTGTCAAAATACTTTAATAGTAGTTCCATAAGCACAAGCACAAGCATCTAGGATATGAAAACTTTAAAGTGTTTGAAACTGACTACTGTGATGAAAAAGTAAGGTGGAATACCCGGGCATTAGGGAGGCAGGTATTTAAGGCATGTATTTTTTAGGTTGGTAGTACTGTCTATAACAATTGTTAGGCACCATTTACAACAGGTTTATCTATCTTCCAGTTAACGTTCTTTTGTAAACAATTTTTCGAATTTTACCATGGTTGATTTTGTTGAGCAAAGAATTTGCTTAAAATTTTTGTTTGCGAAAAGAAAATTGTGTGGACACCTTAGAAATATACTGAAACGCCTAACTATGGTCCAACAAAAACTTTTTAACAGGTAGAATGTTGAAGTAGGCTGATAAAATGTTAAAAACGAACCGCGCTCTGCAAGAGCATCTTACCGGCAAAGGCCACGTCAAAAGACTCAAAGATTTTGTAGTTGAAAATCGTCAATAGATCATAAAGAGCTTCATTGGCTCAGCCCAATCATTTTGAGGAATGTTTTCTGTTTCAAACGCGCTAAGAGTCGATTATTGCCAAACCGCTCATATTGCATTGATTCTTCGCTACTTTTTTACCTAAACCTCGCTTCATTTGGCTCGGTGCGACTTCTGGCTATTCATCAAACCCAGAAAGTCAATGCAGGGTCTCCATTTTGACACAACTGAAGAGATAAAAAACGAAACGAAGAAGGTCTTGAATACTACTCGTATACCGGAAAACAGTATTCCAACTGCTTCGAAGACTGGAAAAAGTGTGAACAAAAATGCGTTTTATCGGACTGGAATCGCTTTGAAGGGGAGGAAATTAATTTAGAAGAATTTACATTTTATAAACAAATTCTTCTTGCTTTTGGATCAGAGTAGTAAAAACGTTATAGTTTGAAAATTCGCTTTCAGGATATACACGATGCTTGCTAAAAATTTTAATCCATAAGATAGTGGCAGTTAAAATATGTTGAGCGATTCACAAGAGACTCTACATATTACATTCTCATACCAACGGCATTTTTCTCAATGAAATCGTCATCGAAAATGGTAAATTGGTGGTTTAGAAGAGACAAGTATACACGGTCCTTACTGTATGCATAATGCCACTCAACTATCGGGTTTTTCGATATATAGAATCACCTTAGAAGACCAACATTAGTATGCATGAAAATAGTTTTTTCTACATTAAAAACAAAATTACACCACTGTTCTCCACAATGTGCCATTTTCGGATATTTATAAGCACAAGCTGTTTTCTCGCGTTTGTTGTGATTGTTAAATATATTTTCATTGCATGCGCTGTGTCAAGAAAACCGTGCGCTGTGCCCTTAACTGTAACTTTGTTGTTTTTAGTGGCTGTTGCAACATTGCATGCTTTTATTAGCAGCGTCTACTGCCACATCTGCTACTGAAGTACACATTCAACTTGAACTTGTCACAGCACTCATAATTCTTTTCTGCTTTCTTTGCGCTTGCCCCGCGCTGCTTTTATGATGTCCTTGCATGGCATGCACACACATTGACACGTTGTTGTGCGCATATTTTTCTATTTCACTGTCATCTGCTAATTTTTCACCCCTTTAGTGGAAATGTTATTTTGTATTTCTTCTCACTTTTTTATTTGTTGCTTTGCTACTATTTGCGCGCTCTAAAAAGCTGTGTAAACACTTGAAAAATGCAGCAACATTCTTTGCTAATTTGAGTGTGAAAAGCTTTGAGGCAAAGGAATTTTTAGGGTGCTTTCAAATAAAATTGTTTTTGTACGAGCTATTTGCATTCAGTTGAGAATTTTTATTATTTTTTGCTTTTGTTTTTATTTTATTTTTCAGAAGTGACGCACAGGGCGTATGAGTGACATTTTTGCACACAGTTTGTTTATGAAAAATGTGTTAACATTTTTCGCATTACTGTATTATTTTTTATTTCTAGTGTTATTGCGCTATCTTCCACATTTTTATGTCTCTTTGCATTTTTTAATTTTTATTTACACACCTAAGTATATCTAACTCGTCTGAAGAAGAGAGGGTGGGTGGTATGACTGTGAGTGTTTTTCTGCTTCCTTTATTTTACACAATAGATAGTCTAGTGTAAAAAAAACAATCTATGGCAAATTTCGTGAAGATATTTTGTCAAAAACCAAAACCTTTCCATACAGAATTTTTTTTAGATCGGCCAGTTTGTATGGCAGCTATAAGCTATAGTGATCCGAGATGAACATTTTTCATGGATAGTGAATTATTGATTCAGATAATAATCTATGCCAAATTTCGTGAAAATATCTTGTCAAACAAAAAACTTTTCCATACAAGAACTTTGTTTCGATCATCTAGCTTGTATGGCATTTATATGTTACAGTTATCCTATATAAGCGATTTCGAAAAATGAGCAACTTCTTGGTGAGAATAGGATGTGTGCGAAAATTTAGATCGATATCTGAGAGACTGAGGGTCAGCGTCCCACAGGGCGTGTGAGTAACATATTAAAGTGCATTTTTTTCTAGCAAATCTCTTCTTATACATCCTTTCTAATTTAAAATATATTCATTTTAACACTTTATGTTAAATTATTATATAAGAAAACTTTCAAATATACATATGTATATATACATTTACATCCCTCAAAAGTGAAATAGGAATTTAATTTTTTCCCTTTCATTTAAATTCTATCTATCTTTATGACTTTAAAATTTGTAAGCTTTACATGAGAAAATTCCAAAAAATTTTGCGTATTCAAATCACATTTTTATAACGAAAGTGAAAAGAAAAATTGCCTACCAAAACAAATAAATGTTTCCTTACAATAAAAATAGAAATTTTTCCCTCATATAAAAATTTATTTTCGCATAAAATCAAGAAACCTTCAAAGGGATGCTATCTTTTTGTAATATTTGCATTTCAATGTAAATATATGTGCGTTGCTTTTTAATGTGCAACCTTATTGCCGGCAGCATACCAGCTTTATCGCTTAAGCGAAGGCGTTTACAGCAAATGGTTTAGCACCTAATAATTTCGTGTGCACACAGAACTGCCAGCGAGCCATATCCCTAATGGGCTGACTATACGTAGGCATTAATATAGTATATACCCAATTTTATATGTGTATACGAGCATTGACGTTTATTTGTCTGCATGTGCGTTAAGCCAGTGGGGCAGTCAAAAAAGCTCGTAAACATTAAATTACAATGTGGCCGAAATCAAAAGTAACCCGAAATTGTTTTTCCCTGCTTTGTGTGTATTTATTAAAGAACTCACGTGTTGCACAGTTGAGCTTTTTAGATTAATTTTATGGTTCTTTAAAACGTATTTTAGGTTGAAATTTTAACTTAGAAATTTAAAATACATATAAGTAAGTCCCTGGAAAAATTTTACCCAGTTTAAAAATTAATATTAATCTGTAATAGCGAGAACAGCCACCATAAAGTTCCCAAATATTTTTTAGTTTCTTAGTTGAGCAGTAAAATTTGCACTAATTATGAATTTTTAGGAATCTATTGACGGTAGAAACACCCTCAAAACTTTGGGAGTGATCGATAGGAACTGAAACTATTTTGTGTATTAATCCAAATTCCGGTACTGGAGAGGTAACGCAATGACAGCTAGCAGATCATACTGTTGTTGAAAACAATAATACATTTTTTTTATAAGTGTAAAAATGTTCTTATAAAATTTAGACTCATCAGTTTGATAATAATATATTATAATTATATACATGAGTGCGTGACTGATTTGGAAAACTCTAGAAACTAAAAGGCACTCTATCTGTTGCAAACGTATATCTATATTCCTTTAGGCTATGTCAGAAAGACTGAAATTACGGTTAGACTGTAAGAAGCAAAAATATATAGAGAAGGACTGCAAACAAAATGTATAATTTACATATCACCCAAATTCTTAATAGAATCAAAATTTAGCATTGACTCGATAGAAACTTCGAGGGAGTCTTTTAGCTGACAAGAAATCATGATGATAGTATCGGTTTTATTGGTTATATCTTTGGTCAGAGCGGAATAAGAGTTTGGCCTAAGTTCATATGGTCATAACCGACCTACTGATTTTATAAAAGTTTAAGAAACTTTGCTAATTTTTGACATACATAAAGACTTCGAGAGTAGACAAAAGTAGTAGTGGTGAATATCAATATTTTAACACCATTTTGGAACGCTTTGAAATCTGCTACATCCATCTCTTCGCTATTAGAAAAATATTTTACCTTGCTACTAAATATAAAAATATAAATAATTGTGGTGGTGTGGTTTCAAAATCCCTGTTTTAAACACAATTTAAATTTATAGACGTCAGCTATCGATTCTTTTAAAGTTCTGAAAAATAAAAAAAAAAAATTATTCAAAGTGTTTTTTCTGCTTTTCATATCTGCGAAATACGAAGTAAGAAAAAAGCACCCGGAAATTGTTGAAATCGTTGAAAACATTCCTTGTTCTGGGAGACTTTCGACAACTGATGAAGATATTAAAAAGTGAAAGTAATGTGCTTGAGGATCATCAGGCAAATGTGAGAGAGATGGGAAGAGAGCTCGACTTCCCACGCGAGTCCGTTCAAATAGTTAAGGTGTATATTTTGGTTATGAATCGTGTTCTTGCTCGACTCGTCCCGATAAAGCAGAATTTTTTTCAAAAATTGTACTGTAAACAGGTCTCTTTGAATATGCTTGATCGTGCGAATTCCGATCCCACATTAACGAAGAGCATTATAATTGCCGATGAGGCATGGGTTTATGAGTTTGACATTCAAACAAGTCTAGAATCATTGGAATGAAGGGAAAAAACGAACTGAAACACAAAAAAAAAACTACTCCAAAGCCGCTTAAAAATCAAAGTGATGTTCATTGTTTTCTTTGATATTCGTGGTTTGTTTTCTTCGATATTCGTGGTCACAAATATGATCCGGAGATACAGACGGAGTTCTATTTTGTCTTATTGAGGCGTTTGCGTGAGAACATTTGTTAAAAACGGCCGAAATTGTGGAAGAAGAAGAAGAAACGATGATAAAGCAGCATCGCATCCAGCTACGAAGTTGTTCGAATTTAAAGCCACAAACGCAATGAATACCATCGATCAACCGTCGAATTCACCAGATTTGGCTCTCTGTGGTTTTTTCTTGTTTCCCAAACTGAAATTGCCGCTCCGAGGAACTCGTTTTCAGTCGATTGCAGGGATAAAGAAAATTCGCTGAAAGAGCTGAAGGTCATCCTAAAAAGGGCTTATGAAAAGTGTTTCGAGGTCTGGAAAAACGTTGGCATTTCATCTGGTGAGGATCACTTTGTAGCCACGAATTTTCACCTCGCTTTTGCTTTGGAAAAAGATTATGCCAGTACAATAATGACAGAATTTATAACCACCAAAATTTATAACCCTCCAAAGAGATATGGAGGGCTTTGATTATTTGAATCAATATTTCATGAGGTTTCAATTGGTCTTTGAAGGCTTCGAAAATATTGTGTTACGTTTTTCTTATATAATTTATAAAATCTGTAAGATAGTAAATATATTTTATAAAATATATAATATTTATTACTTTGTTATAAAGAATTCCTGAAAAGAATTCTTGTCTCTCTCGAAGATTTTTATTTCCCTAAAGATATTCTAGCAACGACCGCGAAAGTTCCTGTGCGACAAAAAATGACTTTTGAGAATATTTTTGTGGTTCCACGTCACTGTACATATAAAGTCTGTTTAACGATTTTCGTAATTCAAAGAAAATAATTTTTGTGTTTTCGCTGACGCCGCTATACAAGCTCATTGAAATTCACAACACAACTTGTCCGAAACGAGAATATGTAAAAAGGAGCTAACTAGACAGCCAACGAGCCAGAATATTGGCTATAGCAATAAAAAATAAATCCCAAAGCAATATTGCACACACTTTTATAAAAGTGAAATTTTGAATAAAACACGTTTACAATAACAGCAGAAATAATATAAGGGCGTTAAAATCTGCCGACCTAAGACCGAAGCGGCAATATGATGGAAAATAATCAGGAGACACAAAAAACAAAGAAAAAATTAAATGACTTAAATGTTGAAATAAGTAAAAAATGCTAAAATTTTTATATACTATTTTATAATATCGCATATATATGTACGAGTATGTAAGTAAGCATTTGCAGAAGCTGTGCGCCGCATTTATTTGAATTTGTGAGAAATCTGCAACACACAGCAGGTGAAAATGGTGGCGCATAAGTCGCGTTCTTGACATTTTTATGACCGGCATAAAGGCGAAAAATTATGGCAAATGCGCGCGATGGCCTCGTTGGCCGCGACGTACATGCCACAGCCGGCGGCAAAGCGGTCAGCGGTCACACACACACAGCTAAGTAAGCGACTAGCTGTGTTCTAGTCAACAGCTTGTTTAGTTGCTGAAATGCACATGTTTATAAAATTTGTAAAATATGCCAATAAGTGTTGAACGCACTTTAAATTAATAACACAGCGCTGCCATTTATCTCGTCCGCAACTAGCGAGGTGCAACGTGGCGACCCCCGTTGGCAATTGGTTATTCACACTTGCGTTGTTCTCGTCGTTGTTACTTTTTGTGGTTGTTGTTATTTTAAAGTGTTTGTTGTTGTTTTAGCGCATTTTTTATTGTTTTTTCAAAGTGGTTGTTGTTGTTTTATGCCGTTTATTGTCGCTTCTTGTGTTTGTTGTTGCTTCTAAGTGTTTGTTGTTATCTTTTGAAGTTGTTTTCAAATTTTTGTTGTTGTTGTTTCTAAACTTTTGTTGTTGTTGTTGCAAGTTGCGATTTTTATTGTTTAAATTTTTTTGTTGTAATTCTTGGGTTTTTGTTGATTCTATTTTTTTTTGTTGTTGTTGTTACAAACTGCTACATTTTTTGTTTGTTTTTGTTAGTGCTGCCTAAGATTTCTTCTCTCCACACACTATCATTACTTTTTATTTGCCGCTGCAATCTTCATTTCGCGCCACATACTAGTGGCATGTAACATACGTTTCCTTGTGTTGCGCCACAAAGCGCTGTTGGCCATGTGCGTGGGCCATGTGCCGGGCGCGTTGCGATTGAGACATGGTAATAATATTTTATAGTCAACTATTTTTATGTTAGGCAAACAGCCAGTCAATTGACTGCAAAACACTTAAGCTCGAACATCAACACAACAACACCAACACACATACACACACGTTTAGTTGAGTAGCAATCACACTTCGTGCCATTTGCATTTGAATCGGCGCATTTTTGCCCGCTGGCTGCCACAAAATTACAAGCTGGTGGGCTGCGCTCGCAGTTGACGCCCACTTTTTCGCACATCATTTCGCCGAATGACTCCGTTTTCCACATCACACACACACACTTATGTACGAGTATATGCAGTGTTTGTCTATTTTATTGCGCCTCCATTTAATAGTTTGGCTTCGCATATTTTGGTTGCCACAAAGTGATTACGCTTCATTCACAATCGCACTCGTCCGTAGATTTACCGTAATTTATGCACGATTTACATGGCAAATATGAAAGTTTAAACACTTTGTTGGCTAGTGTTTTTTTTTCTGGTGAACTTTCAGTTATGTGGCATTGCAGCTGCCATTATGAGATGCTTGCTGTGGCAGGCAGACACATATTGCATGCCACATAAATCAAAGGAGCAGTGTGCAAAGTACAAAAGACCCAAACGGTAAATGTGTATACAAATGTCTTAAGATTTGTATTCATATTCATAAATGTATGTATATCAGCATAAGGGTGGATCTTAAATGTTTAAAAAAGTTTCTTCAGAGAATTTCCTCAATTTTACACTCTACTTTGGCACTAAATAAAGTATGTATACTACGCATAAACATGCACATAATATATAACATGTTCTTCCTGCTAGCGCTCCTTGAACTTTGACCTCTATGCCCCGCCCTAATCACTTCCAATTTGACCAAAAGTATATTTTTAACTCCCTCAACCCCTTTTTTACTGCTTCCGACAACAAAATGTTCAATATTTTCAACACTTAAGAACCACCCTAAAGTCTAAAACTGCAGTTTCTCTTCTTTATGACCCTCTCAATGCATTTTCTCTTACTGACTCTCGAAGAAGTCTCTTAGAAATCGAGAGAAGAGCACCTTGAACTCTGACCTCTACGCCATACCCTAATCACTTCCAATTTTACTAGAATCATATTTATAACTTCCTTAATCAAAGTATTACAGCTTACAACAACAAAATAAACAATAATTTGATGTTTTAAGAACCACCTTAATAACTGAAAACTTGCAATTTCCCCACTTTATGCCCCTCTCAATGCATTTACTTGTGCTCACTCTCGAAGAAGTCTCTTCGAAAGCGAGTTGCTGTTTTCATTGCCTCAACCAAGAGTATTCAAATTGGCAAAAGTGTGCCAAAAGTTTGCTCGCCGCCTATCAAATGTGGGCTATCAAAATGGCTATCAAAATTGTGCAGCAAATTTGTTCAAAAGTTTTTGGCTCAATTTGATTAAACGAAAACAGTTGTAGGTTGATTGGAAAAACGAGAATGAAAAATGTGGCAGGAAAATGGCTTACTCATAAATCTAATTTGTGTGGAGGAAGAAATTATAAGTTTATTTTTTTTTGTTATACTCAATGGACACCATATGGGAAGTTTGGTGAGTAAGTGCGATAATAGTCGAAAAAAATTATCACATTTTTAATAGTAAAAACAAAAATTTAGCTGATATTTTTACTTAGGATTGATTAAAAAGGTAAAAATTAAAATTATATTTATTATACAAAAGGGTATTGATAGAAGTATGGACCATACCACAGTTGCTTTTTATATTTCTATGGTTGGAATTTTCCAGTATTGGCAGATTAAAGTGCGCTCCAAGGCTCAGTGAAGCTGAGTATATGAACGGATCCGAACAGGGACACGCCCAAATTCCATCCTCCCTGAACTTAGACAATTGTCTTGTAGAGGCTATTAAAGTGGCTGTAGTCGTGCTGCTGCGAAGTATAGCCTCTTTTAGGAAGGTAAGCATTCACTTCGACAGCACAGCGGCAATACTATTGCTGAACTCGCTAATTGTGTGCTCAAAGCAATGAATGCCAGTCCTCACTAGAAATAGAAAAAAGCTGCTTTCTCATCATAATCGTTGGGTACCCGCTTATAGCATAATCGCTGGTAACTACAAAGCCGATGAGGTAGCCGCCGCTGACGTCGAAAAGAGACCGAGTTGGCTTATGTGCAACAGCGAGATTCTGCTGGCCTAAAGTAGACCGCAGGAGATCTGCTCAGCTACTGGTATTTAGCAAAGTTCATTTTACCGCAGTGGTAGTAGTTCTTTCTACGGATTCTCGCGGCGAAGCTAAAAATCTTGGTGGATGCTGGTTAGAAAAGTTATAAGGGAAAGAGTGAGGTGGAAACATTCAGGCACTTTATCCTTAACTGTGCAGCCTTTGCAAGACTTAGGCTGAAACATTATAAGAGTTTCAGGTACCACAACGAACTGGCGTTCTAAGCTGTACCAGTGAGAATCCTGTTTGGCTCGACCTCTTAACTTATTCCAACGAGATGCCCTACTTCAATCTGATATTTCCATCAAAACCTTTGCTTTACCAATATTTTACCAGTTTTTGAATAAATTTTGATGGATAAGCTAACATACATATATTCGAAAAAATATGAATTAAGCCGAAAATACTCGTATTTTGATGTGATGATGTTTGAAATTTTTTGGAAAACACAAAAATTCATTGGTGCCTACCACCAACATTATCAACATAAAAATCGGTTATCGAGTGAATATTAGATAATTAGAATTTCTTACAGAAGCAGCTGATAAATCAGCTCTCAAAATAAACACATGTTTTTGACATTTGTATTCTATATACCTAAGAAGTTATCATGAATAATGTTTGTGGAATGCTTAAAATCCAACAAAGCATCTTAAGGCATAGTCAAAATCATACCTAAGTTGGAAGATCATCGCCAGGCAAGTGTATGTACTATAAGTAATAAATAAAAGCTAAACGATTCCGGCAGGCATCATAAATTTTGAAGACAAACTTTAGGTAACCGAAACATATCAAGGAATGAATTGAATAATTGAGCCTTTAGGTTATGTGATTTGATTCCCATGCATTGATTGATTGAAGGGGTATGTCAAGGCAATAAACAAGTGTTAACTGGTTACTTTCTTTTTGGGTCAATGCATTATTGCCGAGCTAAAAATAACAAGAACTTAGACTGACTGAAACATAGGACTAGAGTGGAGTCATGTGTAAAAGTTCACGCAAGTGAGGAAAGGTATCTGAGCGCCATTTACTTGGGAGTGGCCAGAAACGATTCTTTTACATATGGTTCACGACTTCCGGTCTTATATCAAGTGTCCTCTAGGTTGCCAAAGAACATTCAGTTGAAGGCGAGCTATAATAAAAAAAGCTAACCACAGAGTTGTGAGCAGCTTTTGGTACCCGCCACGTGAAAACACCCCCAGTAAAAACGAAACAACAGTCTTGGATAAGAGACCCGCTTTTTGCGGCTATAACCTCGAAAGCGGTATCTACGTCAAGAAGAAGAATCATAGAACTCAGTCGGTGAGCTTTTTAGTTCTGATTAATATTAATATTAATATAACTATTACACACCTCTAAAGAAACTCTGTTACCTGTCCATGCTGTGGTGAATACAAAATACTTTCTAAGACATTATAAGATAATAATTTGACATTTCATATAGAGACACTTACAAACACTGAGTTAGTGACATAAATAAACCCACTTTTATAACAAAAAAAAAAATTCTAAGAATATTTGTGATAATTTCCGACATGTCCTTGGCGTTAATTGGATAAATTACTGACGCAATTAAACCGCCGCACAATGACACGGCACCCACCGCACCCCACTCACTCATTTTAAAAGCTGTCATAAATATTTTTAAATCTTGGAAAATTTCATTTTTGAGCATACAAACGATATACAATCTTGTGCACCATTCAAATGGAGAACACAAATATTTACCACTAAATAGACTACAACAACACTACATGCATATTACTTTAGCAGCGCTGTTGGCTTCAGCTTGCTGCCTCGTAATTTTTCAGTGTCAACAAGTCATTTGAGGAAGCACTGAATTTAGTGGCAAGAAATGTGAGGCGTTGGCGCGCACACTTACACAATATCCGCTGCCTATTAGCGGCAAGCCGAGCGCGCCGGTGTGTTGAGTTGTTGAGCGAATTTATGTAGTTGCTTGTGATGCGGCATTTGTGCGCGATTAAGTGGCTTCCGCTCGTTTCGGTTAGTCAATGCATTACATTTCAAGCATTTTATATTTATGTATGTGCAGCTGTGTATAACATACTGTGTATAATATACTGTGTATATGAATTTGTGCTGCCATAAATGTTTCCATTAAGAAATATTAAAAGTGTTTAATATAGTAGTTTTGAAATTTTAGTCGGATTATTGAGTGCAATTTTAGAATTTTCGAAATATGTAGTTTTGAAAGACAAATTTATTTTTAATAATTTTTAAATGCAACTTTTAGCATTTTTAATGTATGTCATACTTGTAAAATAATTTTAAAATTTTTGGTAATTCTTAAGAAATTCTTTTTTTTTTTGAGTTAAAATTAAATTTTGTTTATTTTGCGTATAACTAATATATTTTACTAAGTTCTTGCTGAATTTTATTATAAGGAAATGGTGACAAATGAATTATTCGAATCGTTTATCGCTAGTCACTACGCGATCCAAGAATCAAGCCATTTTTCCCTGATCCAGACCATGCGCCATTGAACGAAACAAATAATAAACGCACAGTGCAATATCTAAGGTATATAGCGGGCTAGTTAAGAGTTCCCATTTAAGGGTTTTCAGTAGGTTTTAATTGGGTGAGACCGAGCGTTGTCATGCAACAGAATCAGTTTTCGTACCTCTCCTAGTTTTGAGCTCTTAAAGAACCACATTTCCTTGATTCTGAAATATTCGACTCCCAATGCTGAAGCAAGCTCCACATGAAGCACTGTCTCCAAGTCACCGTCTTCGAAGGTTTTTGGCCTTCCTTCACGCGGACGGTCGTTCATATTGAAATCACCGCCTAAGAAGCGACGAAAACAATCACGGTACGATGTTTCACTGTGGACAGCACCTCAGTACATTTTTGGGAGTTCTCGATGTGTTTAAGTCGCCGATTGCTTTGACTGAAAGAAGAAAATCAAAACTCCCCGCAAATGACGAGTATTTCACAAAAATAGTCCCCTGGAATATGTGGAGCCAGAATTCAAAAAATGAAGCAGGTGACGGCAAAACAAAAAAACGTAAGCCTAGGTGCAGCGCAGTTGGAAGAGCTTTTCGATATAAAAAGTCACCGAAGGAACTGGATGATGTGGGAGAAGAAATCGCAGCCAATAGATGAAATCAACAACCAAAAGATGGCACGGCTCAGGACAACACATTTAAACGATGAGCCACCAGTTCTCCAGGAATGTGTTACGCCACATGTCCATGAAATGGAAAAATTGAATAGTTGAAAATAGTTCTGCTGCGGAAAATGCGAGGAAGCTCCACGAGCGTCAAAAACCGACAAAAGGTACCACAAAAACTGACGACTCAGGAAAGACAACAGAAAAGGTTAACACCAAAAACAGGCCAAAAAACCAATCGGAAACTGTCATTATAAAAACAACAATAGAAAACAGTTACACAGACGTTTTCAAGGATAGCAAAAGGAATTTAAGTCCCGATAAAACAGAAGACGACATAAGGAGAAATCGGAAACCAAGGGCAGGCTCACCTTTACTGGAGCTGAAAAGGGGCCCGAATCCCGAAATTCCAAACTTCTTCGAAACTCCAAAGAGCACAATAAAAGAGACCACATAGGTAACCGACCTTAAACCAAAGGTCACGCTGGCGATTATAGACCTCAATTCGCTAACGATAGAAGAAGAAGTAATTGAAACAATAGAAGCACGCTTGGAGAATCTGATCCCAAATTAAACATCTCGCCACTCAACTTTAGAGAACAGGTCGGAGCGAGGTAAAGCAGTTATACTTCATGGACAGAGGAGAGATCAGTTGCAGGGTACAACTAAAATATATTGTTAAAAAAAAAAGTTTACGGCGGGTTGGATATTGTAAGGAACCAGATAGAAGAAGGCACGATGCAGGTATAAAATGCAGCCAATCGGGATTTTTAAATGCGAAATTTCCATTTCATACTTTTTATTATTCCTACAACTTTCTGTCTTCTATCAAATTTAGTGCCTGTTCATAATTTGTTTGACTGGAGTTGAACTTAATTAGGCCATGTGTGTGCAGCGCAAACAATCGGCCATTCGATCACCGCTAGGGCACGGACTAACGGTGGAGTTGTGAGGCAATTTAGTCCCAGCGCGTTCACGTGGCAGCGCTGGTATGCGTGTGTTCGCAATTAGGCCTCGGCATGTTTAGCTAATTACAACAACAATACATTGCTTTCGCACTGCCAACGCATAAACGTCACAAATGAGTGGCAGAATCGAGAAATACTGCACCGGGTACGGTTATTCTAACCACATACACATAGACCTGTGCGCTTGTGGGGTTGTGGGTGCGTGAAATTAATTACGGTCGCATTTATCACAACAACACACGGCGTGTTCACGTTAAAACAAAGCAATTTGCATCCGCCACTTGCCCAACACTTGCAACATTTGCATTTTGAGGCAATTTCACTTGAGCTCACGTCGTCAGTCAGCCCCCAGTTGCAGTTGCTGTTGCCGTTTCTGTTTCCTGTCAATTTGTCTTTCTGAATTTCGAGCGAACTTTTATTTTTATTTTTGTGTTTGCTGTTGTTGTAAATAAACTTGCGCTCACACCTTTTAAAGCATTTTGCGGTTTGTTTATGCCCGCTATAATTTTTTCGTCTGTTGCATGTCTGTTGGCGGCGACTGCGGCGGTGGCAGGCAGCATATCCCGCTGTGTGGCAATTGTCATAAATTGTCTGCGGTCTTTATGGCTCCATATGACTCGCCAGCCAGCAGCTTGCGTCGAAAAGGTTAATAGCGAGCGCACAAGTGCAAGCAAGCAGATGCTTGCAACATACGTGCATAATATAAAAACGCACAGCAAGTGACCTGTTGCGTGCGGCAATGTGGCATTATCATTCGCACTTTCATTTGGTGCCTCGAATGAATGCCTTTGTTTTGCAAATAATGACCCATATATGCCAAACAAATGCGAATTATAATAGCCGTGTGGTGCGCTGGTCGTAAGCTTGCGTTGTCTGTGGTGTCTTCCACCTGAGCATTATTTGACTTGCTTCATTCTTAATAGATGGCGGATCGTACATTTTTATGCCTAAATTTAACCGCAAATTTAATATTTCCTGCTGTGAGGTAAACACAATAAAAATATTTTAGGAAAATTTGAGGCAGCTGTTAAGGATCGTGATTATTGGAATTGCCTAGAATGGTTTAATAAAGCAAAAGCACTTTTTTTTTTAATATTGGAACGAAAACAATGATACTGTTTGGCAGATAAATAATAGTTTTTAAAGTCAGGTTTCAAGCGATGAATGATAACGATAAGACTACCAGGACTCAAGTCTTTGAAAAGATTAAGAAAGTAAAAATTGATTTCTTTCACGAATTAATCTCTAACCTTTTATTGTGTGAAATATATTGTAATTTGTGTTAGTTTAAAATTTTGTCACCTTATTTTGACTTGTTATCTGAAAAGGGCCCTAAGCCGAAAATATTCAAGTCAAACAATCGGTAAGCATTTTCTTTGTTAAAATCACTACTTTTTGATGATATAATAAATATAAACAATCCTTTGATTTACTTCTGAGAAAATGCAAAAAAAAAAAAAAACACACCAAACGATTTAATCTTTATTTTCCTTAGAGCTCCTACTATGTAATAATCTAAAAAAGCACTCTGAAAGTTCTCTGAGCGCTATTCACTTGGAAGTGACCAGAAGCAATTCGTTTACATATGGGTCAAGTAACTCATGACTTGCGGACTTAGACCAAGCGTTCCCTGTATAGACAAAAAACAACCGATTAAAGGTGAGCTAAAGTGAGATGGCGGAACACCAATCCCCAGAGTTATGCACTGGGTTTGGGAGCTGCCACAAAACAGCCTCGGATGATAACCGCATAAGCGCTGTATACGCCAATAAAGAACTAAAAAAGCATACATTATCTAAATTGGTTTACTACTGAAAATATATTTAACCAAAATTTTGTATCAAAGATCTTCGAGATCAGTTTTAAAAACCTTGTAGGATTGGATGTACTCTGACGACCAATCTGTTCGACTACTGCATTCGTTGGTTCGCAGCTTTTCTCATATCTTTCAAAATCTCATATTGATTTTTCGAAGGCTTTGTTTACAAAGACATGTATTTACATAAGCAAGCCTTAAGTTATGCTATTTAGACAAGGTGAGACCCCACAATCTGCGACTAACGTGGAATAAGGCTCCTCAATATCGCATGTAAAGTTCTATCGAGCGTAGTGTGTGAAAGATTAAAGTCCACCGTCAACAAACTGACTGGGCCTCATTCGCCAAGTCTTGGAAAAGACCTGTGAAAAAGGGATTGACACACACCACCTCTTTGTCGATTTCAAAGCTGATTTTTATAACAAGGAAAGGCTTTATGCAAAACTAATATGGATGTGGAAACTGACGTTGAGCAACACCAAAAGCTCCATTAGAATCGGGAAGGACCTCTCCGAGCCGTTTGATACCACTGCTCTACTACTGGAGAATTAATTCGAGCTGCAGCTCTGAATAGAGAAAGCACAATCTTCCACAAGAGTGTGTAACTGTTGGCGTACGCCACTGGCATCATATTGATATGGCCATGTTGGCCTAGCAACCACGCTGTTTGTTCTGCTTTCTCCAGACTGGATAAGGAAGCGAAGCAAATGGGTATGGTAGTGAACGAGGGCAAAACAAAATATCTGCCGTCATCAAACAAACAGTCATCGCACTCGCGACTTTGGTTGGCAAAATACCGCTATTGGTGGAACTATGCGACGACGTTGACATTTGGTAGTTCAACGAATTTAAAGACAGTGGCTGTGCTCGCTAGGTCATGTCATCCGAATGGATGAAAACACCCCAGCTCTGGTAATATTCGACGCAGTACCCGCCGGGGAAGTCAAGGAAGGGGAAGACCTCCACTCTGTTCGAAGGACCAGGTGGAGGAGGGCCTGGCTTCGCTTGGATTGCCCAATTGGCGCCACCTTGCGAAAAGAAGAAATGACTGGCACGCTGTTGTAAGCTGGGTATAGCCCGCGAAAGTGATGTCTACGCCAATAAAGAAGAAGAATAAGATATTGTACGTAAAGCCCTTCATTTTGGAATTTCTGTAAAACCAGTGAAGGACCGATACGGACATCATCACTTACTCAATTTTGCACAGCAAATTCGAGAATCGATCGAAATATTTATATGGAATCAAAAGAATACTTGTATATAGTTGGAAATTTGAAAACCGCAGCGTTGATCTTATCGCTGAAGTCTGGAATCGTGTCTTTCACACAGATACGAGCGTGTCAAAAGTGTATCTGCTTTTGTTTTCAAAGGGATTTTGAAGACGGTCTAATTGAGAATAGGAGTACCATTCAAAATGAATACAGATTCAATTGTAGAAAGAAAATTTATATGAAGCGAAGAGGGGCTTCTCTTAAACGGTAAGCATTTTGCTGGATGTTTCAAATTCCGAAGAATCAGAAGTGTCGTTCTTATTAAATGTCATGTCATGACATTTGCAGCTACAAATACTCTCAGCTTCAGGGTTCTTAAGGAAAATTTATTGAGTTTGGACTCAAAGAACCTAAGTTTTATTTATTATTTTTATTTATAGTTTACATTGTAAGGAGCGTCTAGATTTCAGGTTTTCACAGATATTTTTATGGTATTTCCTTTTTCAAAGTCCAGAAACAAAGTACGATTGTGTTGTGAGAAAGATAATTCTAAAATAAATTCTACGATTAGAATTGTTATGGATGCCTTTGTGGTTCTGGAGTATAAAAATGTTGGTATACTTAAACTCTAAACAAGCTATATTTAGTTTGCCAAAAAGTTGATAACACCCAGAAAAAAAACGTTGGAGATACTATAAAATATATAGTACATAAATGACTATACGAAGAGCGGTGTCGATACAGTCATGTCTGTATGTCCGTCTATCTGTCTGAGTGTGCATTAGCGAACTAGTCCCTCAGTTTTTCGACATATTGATTGACATTAGATTGGATTAAAATAAGCTTGGATGAGTTTGTTTATCCAATCCACCAGTATACCAATACCAGTATCTAAAGCCAACTTTTTCCCTCACTTTTGCCTCAAATTAAAACCTGTATAAGTATGCGCAGACATATTTTGCCGGCTATTATCTTTTACCGCCATCACATTGGCTCATAACAATAATCATAACAATGAAATTTCATGGCATGATTTGCGATTTTACATTTCACATTATTGATGATGACTTTTATATGCGCATTGCCAACTTTTATGGCTATTTACGGGCAAACACCTTTGCCGGTTTGCCAACAACAAAAAAAGCCGGCAACAACGAGCAAATAAACCGAAGTACAAAACATGAGCACGAGCAGAAATCGCAACGCAATAACAATAAAAACCATTAAAATTGTTAGTGACACCAGCGCGAGCGATCTAAGAGCAGTGTAGGCCGGTTAAATGGCGAAATATTGAATCGAATTGCCAGTTGAAAAACGAGAATGCGAATAATAACGCTTACGGACGAGTCAGAGCTGGCATTTAAAATGGATAAAAATCACTTAAGTCGTTTTGTTGCAATTTATTAATAGAATTTTGAGGTTAACAGCTGGAGAATAATGATAAGCTGCTTAGGACGATTAAGTGAGTGTAACGTTTAAACTGAAAAATGAAGAAAAAAATTAAAAAAAAAAAATATGTAAGTCTCAGCTAATCCATAATCATTATTTTAGTGATCACACACTGTTATCGATTATTATTATTTGCCTCAAGTGATGAATTTCATCTCTTCATTCTTGCCGCAATTACTGTGCTTTCCATAACGTGTCTACTCGCATGAAAAGCAATTCTCTTTTAGTGTCAATTACTATCATCATTACTCCTCTTTATTATTATTGACATAATTATAATGTATTGCACAATAATATGTAATAAAAACGCAAAACTAGTAATGACAGTGGCTCCTCGCTGAAGCTAGAGCAAACTGCAAAATAATTCATGGCATTTTTATGTGAAGCCCCTCACTACGCCTCTTCTCCTAAATAATAATATTTTTATGCTTTTTCGCTGCTGTCTAACTGTCAGCAAAAACAAATGTTGTAGACACTACATGGACAGCTTACAGACACTGCAGATAAACGTTAACACCAAGAAATAGTTGTAGAATAGCGGAGAAAGAGAAATTCAATAAATCCAGACAGCTGCATAAAGATGAAATTGCCAGAATATTGGATGAAAGCGTGAAAGCACTTGAAAATGTTTGCAAAAATATGTGAACAATATAATAGCATGAGCTCAACGGATTTCTTATGCATGTTGACGCATTAAAACGCTTGGAAAAAGTTAGAATTTAGTTTCTGAAATATTTTTGGCAAAAGTTTTGAGCAAACAAGGTCTTTTATATACTGTTTTGCTTAGAAACGCATGTAAGCGCATGAAAACGCATGGCGAGTAAGTCAGAATTAAACTTCTGAAATTAATTTTGCTGGAATTTTGAACAAAGGAAGTGTTTACGAGACGGTTCTGTTATGGAACGCAGATAAACGCATGAAAACGCAAAGCAAAAAAATTAATTGTTGAGTTTCCAAGTAATTTTTTCCAAAAAAATGCTTTGAAGTCAGAAAGTAAATTTGCTTTTAATATTTGAAAACGCATACAAACGCATGTGTTCTGAAGTCACATGCTTAATTGTTTGATAATAAAAATAAATTTCGAAAATAGAAATCCGTAGAAACGCATAAGAACGCACGTAAACGCATGACAACGCACGGAAAAAATTGCAATTTTCAACAACCCCACACACATTCTAAACGTATAACTCACATAAGTACACCGTAAAGTATGAAACGCAGCAAATATGCAATAAATTCTTAAGAAACCTTTTGTTGTTGCACATACACATTACATAAACCAACTAAAGTAGCGGCCATCAACCGACACTACAGCGCTACAACAGAATCTACTCAAATTCCATTATTTGTTATCTTTGTTGGCATTACTATCGACAGTATTGTTGTGCTACATAAGGATAACAATAACAATGACAATAAAGTATGAATGGCAACCTTGCTACAAACGCAAGGAAAGTATCGGCTACTGCAGATAACTGTCATGCCAGGGATATATGTAAATGTGTGGGCGTACACGTGGGCGTCTGAAGTTTAACACTTACATATATACGGAGAAGAGCATGGACTGTGGCGCGGGAGCGACCGTGAAAGCGAATTGGCGAAGGAGCTGCCAATAAGTCTGCGAAGCAATTTCGAGCCGACACAGCGAAGCCGAGAAGACAGTATATCGCAAGAATGCAATAAATAACAGTTAAATGGCATTGTGAGCATTTCTTACCACCCAACAAGGAACCAGCAAACGGACAGACAAACAAGCAAACGCAGAATGCACAGAGGGTCTTAAAGAGTTTGGGTGTATTTGCTTGCGAAGGGTGAGAGCCACTTTTGGCCAGCGCACGAATGATATCGTAATGAATTCGCTCTTCACCCAACAATTTCTGGCAGCAAATAATAATTGAACTCGAAGTAAGAATTCATAATTCCAACGTACGACTCAGACAACAATAACAGCAACAATAAAAGCAACACAATATTAATACTATTAAGTGGGGGCTTATGTGGTCATTAAATGAGCGCAGCACACCCACTAGTAACCGCCGAAGTAGTGGGTCAGCATATTAAATGCATATCGACGTTAAAGTGTGGCAAGCACTTGTAGTCGTACGGAGTTGACACCACCAGCTTACCAACTTAAGGAGCAGCCGCAACGGAACTTCAATGGTCGAGCAGAAAAAAAGTTGCTACGAAATGAGTGAAATTAGTTAATTTGTTTGCTGACCGGGGAGTCTCATAAATTTCATATTCATTGCAACAGCGAAATTGTGATATTTGGAAAGTCCCGAATGATGGTCGCAAGTCATTAGCGCTTTTGGGGGTGGCTAGTAAATGATATTTATGGAGAAATGGTTTGTGTTGGCGATAATGTGCTTTAGGGCGTAAAAAACGTTGTTTCTTACATTGTAATAATTGTTTGTGTAGTGTAGAGTGCTACTGGAACTAAAATATTTATTCTCTCTAAAAAAAAAATGATAATTAAATATATTTAAGTTGCAAAAATTATATAACTCATGCTCGATATTTTGCTTCGATATATATTTAAACGACGAAAAAGTTTTAGAAAAGTTGACTTGGTCTTCCTATGCAAGAGCGCTTCTTTACAAGCTCTTTTTAAGACCACTCGTAAGTCTATAAATGGGCGGGTCCATACTTATTTACACAAATTACCAAACAATTTACTAACTTGTATTTACCCATTTAAGTACAAAATGGTTCTTAAATTATTTTCATATTCAATTCTTTCAACTCTCATAAGCTATTTGTCCCAATACCTCACTCAATATTATTTTTTTTAAAAGTAGGTTGAGGTTTAGCTTTCGAAAATTCCTTAAAGTTAGTATCTAAATGCATTTGGATATTTCATATATTTGGGACTTTTATTAAATCTGGTAATCCTATAAGAAATAACAATCCTATTATTGGTTTAACGGAACAGCTAGGAGGTCTTGCGACTTACTTTGGGACTCGTGGAACTCACGTAAGCTCAGCGGCATTTTATGATGTATCAATACTTGTTCCATAGGTGGAAAGCGTCTACCGCAATTCTTACTTTCAGTCAGACTTTTCTATATAATTCTTCTTGCTCACCACTTTCCAATTAACACACATATACTAAGACTGAATAATATTCCGAAATTACTTATCGACATATTAACATAAGGAGCGGTGGTATGGTGGTCAACATTATCGAAAAAATGTCGTATTAAATCACAGATCCGACGGGCCTGCTTGTTGTGGATTAATGCAACGAAAGCTACGTCAACAAAGGCTTTGGAGGCCTCGATATCCGACCAATATACATACAAGCAAAGTATGAGATAATCCTTACGAAAAACTGAAGCAATATTGGAAAAGTGGATTCGGCGGAATGCTAAGCATTATTTATCAGAATGCACGGTCTTCAGCTGGATGAGGCAGCTGTGGTGTAAAAAACAGATTTATATTTACTAAAAACAGTGAGTTACTAGATAAGGCTGAATTTGGCTAGCACTCGGGAGTACAATGGGCCTAATGGTGGCCTAAGTGCGGCCGTCTGCGGTCTGGCCCTCATGCGCCTCCCTCTTCAACCAACCATTTGCTTAAATTGTCTGGAGAAGGGCGTGGTAGATTAATCATTGATGTTATATTTAACTGGGTAGATTTGAAACAAAGGATATAAGGATGATTGTGAAACTAAGGATAAAACTATTTGGCTGTCTGACTTCTTGACCTCACTCGAAATTAATCGTCTTACCAGATTTGTCACAAATTAATTACTCCTTGATAAGATCTGATTTTAAATATGCAATTACGACGACCGGGAACGGGACTTAACCATACGAAACATTATGCTCATTATTGCATGTAAATTCATATCTTTCAAATTATTTTGATTTGTTTTTTTTTGGTAGGTTATGGAAAAATAAAAGAATATAAAGTTCTCCGAAGTTTCTTCTTTTCCCAAAATGTTGTTTGGATCTGGAGATTATGTTATGATTTTCATTTGAACCTTATTTCTGAAGGTTCAATTTGCAAGACTTGGAAAGCTATTTTGTAACGATGATGAACATACACTTGTTTCCTTAGTATTTAGAAATAGAGAAAATCGGTCAAAAGACGAACTTGCCTTGACTAAATAATCGACAAGTAACACTTTCTAATATATTTATGAAAATCAAGGTCAATCTGGGAATCAAAATCTACAATATTGATCTTTTATATTTAGTTAGTGAGACCTAAGAATAACATATACTTGGTGGTCCAAGTTAAGGTATTGTTTTAATAGCCTTTCTTCGGCCTTAGAGCAAAACCTCACGTGTGTTATTCGCCAGTTATCGGTTGAAATGCTCAAAGGAATCATCGAAAATTGAACTCAACGGATGGGCCATCAGAGACGTAGCAGCGGCCAACATTTGAAAGAGACAATCTTCAAAAAATTAATGCCAAAGAATGTTCTTTCGTCTGTGTTTTATCTTTAAAAAGGTAGGAAACCTCAAAATGGGCCACCCTTTATGACAACATAACGAAACTCGTTATTTGATTGACACTTCCTGATAATATATTCGGTCGACATCTTGAAACCTGGTACTCAATTTTTGAATTGGTATACAAAACACAAGCATACCCTACCTTAGGCTCTCTCTTTTCCTAAATGAAACCCATTACGCTGTCAGTTGCATTTCTATATCTTACATCTTATGTAATAACCATAACTCCAAAAACTAATATTGTTTTCTATTTTTGGGGCAAATTAATTAGGCTGCGACCATAACGACGTGCTTATCAGCCAATTGTTATTCAATTTGTCCTTAACGCATTGAACCAGCAAAATATGGCATGAGTGACTCCACCAGGCAATCCTTTTAGTGTCACGTTTATTTTCTTTCTGCCACACTCCTGTCATTGAATTATTATTTGCCTGCCTTTTTGTATTCGCCAGCCTAGAAAAAGTGGTTTTGCCACCATTTATAACATGCAAAGCCGAATTTTTTTGTGGTTGCCTAAGTAGACGGAGTAGTCAATTTGTCATCAACGCACATCAATCATAATTTGCTACGTTTTTTATTATTACTCAACAGCTCGTAACCATAATACTCATAAGAAGTGCCGAGAAAAGGACTGTGAGGGTTTTAAAAGCGCGTCAGCACAGGCTAACCAGTAGTTATGATGTTTATATGTATGTATGGGTATACGGTAAATAAAAGGCAGCGGAAACATGAAAAAACTAAATGAGCGACAACGTCAATATGCAACTTTTCAAGTTCAAACTTTGGTGTCCTTAGTCGCCTGCTCAGGCGTTCAGGTGCTCGCTCGCCCCTCAGTTGCTCAATCAGTTTTCTTTTCGCTTTCTTTCTTTACTTTTCCGGGTTTTCCCACTTTGCTGTGTGCCTTTCCGGTTCTTATGTGGCATTTTCGGCAGTTACTTACTGCCTAGTCTGCCAAGACGAGAGTCTGAATAAAAGTGAGTAAAATTGATGAGTTCTCTGTACAATTTTGCATTTTTAATAAAGTCACAGTGGGCGATGGGCCGACGTACCGACCGTGTGACAGCACGACGAAGCGACGGCGCTTAAAAATATGCAACTAACTTTGTCTGTGGAGTGTCCGTTGCATGTGTTGAGCTGCGTGTGTGTGGGTTTGAGTTAAGTAGCAAATGGATTATGCCACGTTCAACCGTTATCCTTTTTCACTGTTGCTTTTCTCTCTCCATTTTCCATGCAAATGCTCACTGAAGTGTGGATTTTATTTCCCACTCGCTTTCGCTTCACGCCATACACTCACACATACATATATATTTTTGGGTGCTGGTAAGTGGTAAGCGGTTATTGATTTTATTGTTGGTATATTTTTTATGCTGGCCAAAATAACTATTCCGGTCCTGTGACCCTTCCGTCTACTTATCATGCACAGAATCTGTTTTTGTTTTCTTTTTTTCACATAGATACATTTGTCTTTTGGGGCGTTAGAAACTAGTTTTTATGCGTGTATATGCATTAGTTTGTTTTTGTATGTAAATATATGTTATCCTTAGGTAATTGCCGGGCTGTCACTTTTTGGGCGAAATTAACAAGATAAATGATTTTTTGGACAAATTGCTGTACATTCTTTTTATTTCGTGCTTTTATTACAGTTTTGGGGTCCAAAGGGACAAAATATAAGCACATGAACATGAATGCGTAAGTACACTATATATGTAAAAGTGATTTTGAGCTTTGATTAGGAAGTAGGTGGGACCATGCAAACATATATTTATGAAAATTCTTCATATACTCGTATGTATATATGATTGCTAAAGCCTATCCTCGTTTATTCGAGCCATATTTGTTGTGAACTCCATTAAAAATGGTATTATAATATAAAGGAAATGATCGCTTATCTTTATACTAAATTATTAACGGAGCTAGTAGCGTCTAAAAAGTACTAATTTTGGGTAACCTACGACCACTTGATAAAAAAATACAATTATGTGACCTCGGCAATAACTAGCCTAACTTACCTCGAAACGTTGCGTAACATAATTGCTACAACAACAAAACGTTCATAGGAAAATACGACTCAGCTCTTACAGGAACTATAACTTGTTCTCTTGTAAATTAGTGGTTCTGCTCATAAGGCAACCGAAATCAACAAGTTAATGAAATCTCAATTCTTCTCTAAGCGATTAATAATTGTTTTATTAACTATTATTCACGTTCTAGTGGCAACTTTATTAGTGACTTCCCTTTTTTAGTCCACAAAATTCGAAAAACAGTAGCCATGAACCCAGAAAAATAAATTGTCAAAAACATCAACTCAATGAAAAGATACTTTTAGGGCGGAGCTAAGTTCCGTCCCCGCAAAACTAAACGGCTATGTAAACTAATGTTGAGCAATACCAAAAGCTCCGTCAGGATCGAGAAGGACCTCTTCAAGTCGTTCGACACCAAACGAGGTTTAAGACAAAGCGACTCCCAATCATGCGATTACTACTACTGTAGAAAATAATTCGAGCTGCAGAGCTGGATCGAGCATATACTATCCTCCATAAGAGTGAACCATGCTGGCGTACGGCGATGACATTGATAACATAAGCCATAACAACCAAGCTCTTAGTATTGCTTTCTCCAGGTTGGACAAAAAAGCGAAGCAAATGGGTCTGACAGTGAACGAGGGCAGGACGATGGTCGCACTCGCAATTAACCTCCCACGTCACTGCTGACAGTCATAATTTCTAAATCGTAGATAATTTCGTCTATATTGGACCCAGCATTAACTGCAACTACAACGTCAGCTTCGAAGTCCAACGCAGATTAACTCTTGCCAATAGGTGCTACTTTGGACTGAGTAGGCAATTGAGAAATAAAGTCCTCAATCGACGAACAAAGACCAAATTCTAAAAGTCACTCATCATCCCCGTCCTGTTATATGGTGCAGAGGCGTGGACGATGATCACATCTACTGAGTCGGCGTTACGAGTTTTCGAGAGAAAGGTTCTACGAAAGATTTATGGTCCTTTGCACATTGAACACGGCGAATATCGCATTCGATGGAACGATGAGCTGTATGAGGTATACGACGACATTGACATAGTTCAGGGAATTAAGAGACATGGGTTTCTCTGGCTAGATCATGTCGTCCGAATGGGTAAAAACACCGAAGCTCTGAGAGTAATCAACGCAGTACCTGCCGAGGGAAGCAGATAAAGATCTCCACTCCGTTGGAAAGACCAGGTTTGACACCAAACAGAACCAAAAGAAGGAACGACTGGCGCGATGTTGTAAACTCGGCTATAACCGCGTAAGCGGTGTCTACGCCAATAAAGAAGAAGCATTTCCTTCTTGTACTGACTAAGAGTTAATGAGAGGTCTCTTCTCGGCTTCGTCTTAGCCAATGAAAAGATTTAAAGACTGTCAACCGAGGTCGATCGGTATCTTTGTATGAAATATTAACTTCTTTATCATCACATATTTAGTTCCTAACTGCTTTAAGCTCATGCTGAAATATTTAGTAACTAAGAGGTTTGCTATTGCTCTCACAAAATATCTTATTCACAGATTATAGTCAGAGCAAAAGGGACAAATTTCGTCAACTAGTGGTAGAAATTGAACGTAATTGCAGGTTCAAGAAACACATTGCCAATATGAATACAGGCCCTTGTGCAAACTGTCGGAAATGGGGCCACATGCTTCTAGATGGTACAGCAATCTGCAGATGCAAATCGAAGTCCTGAGAGTCATATATTTGAAAAGGAAGCACCTTAAATCAATAGAGCTCAGCAAGATCCTGAAAATCTTCAGAGTGCTTGGCCATTGTGAGTCCGTTTTAAATAGGAGCGGGCACAATAAACTCTAGGTCGCAATAAAAGCCTCAATTTATGTTATTCTATCCATTCTTTAAATAAAAATGTGTAATTTGATTCGACGGTGAACTATTTTTGATAATATCCCAATGATAATCAGTGTAATATGTTCACATTACAAATCTTTACGTTTCAAAATTAATAATAATAAATACTGCATAGCATAGATAACACGACCTTTCTTATTGACATTTCCAGTAAATGTGTGGAACACTATTTCCCGCGAATATACCAGTATTAAAGCACAGATAAGCATTTATTTCCCACCAACAAATTGCCAGTCGCCAAATACCTGCTTCAATGCACCCAATCACTGAATTGCGAAAATGTCAAAATCAATGATTATATAGATACATACATATATATCAATGAGCTCTAATACACTATACACACATACATATACAAGAATATGTGACTTTCAAAGTTAAATCTGTTACATTCGTAGAAGCGAGGTTACAGCGCTAAGTATTCTTACACACACCTACCCAACTTCATATCGACATATGTATTAATGTGTGCATTTGCGAGTACTTTCACGTGTGTAAACGTTGAGGGAATGCTCACACAGCTATCACACAACACCCATTGCCTTGGCTTTCAACGTTTACTTTACGTTTCTTCGCTTTCGCCGCTGGTTGCCAAGGATGCCAGCGCACGCAAAGATTCCTTTAAGCGCGTGTTTGTTAGTTTTCTTAATCTCCTCGCAAATCCTCGTTGATTTTAATGTTATTTTATGTGCACGTGTGGAACATCTTCCAGCATTTTCTAGAAGTTAAATATAAAGTTTAACAGCAATTGTCGAACTGGTTGCTGACTCAGACCGGAGAGAGTGTGATGTTATCGCAAAATGAGTGTAATTTTGTTTGATCAAATCTTAGTATCTCACTAAAGTGGTTTTATTTTCGTCAATTATGGACACTTTGAGGTGGAATGAGGTGATATTTGACCACCGTAAATATCTGTTGCACTATCGCAAGATAGTTTTGGGTAAAAAAATCTGACATTAGATTTTAAACCGAGGAAAGAACGATTACAATGTGGAGCTATGTATATTTAGCTGTCTTTGTTTTAGTCTAAGTCAATATAAATATAATAACGGGTGGGCCATCTAACGTTTTAAATTTGAATTATCTGTATTTCGACATTGGAAACGTCAAATACCAATCGGAAAGTGACAGATATTCAGCAAAAAATCTAAAGTTTACGAAATGGATAGCTATTCACTAGAAGAAAACCGGGAAATATTGAAAACTTTTTTCCATAGTGGTGAGTCTTCAACCCAAACTGTGAGAATCAATTTTACCGAAAAATCACCTTTTCGGACGAGGCTCATTTCCACCTCGATGGTTACGTTAACAAGCAGAATTGTCGCGTTTTGGAGCACAAAAAATTCGCACGTAATCGTCGAGAAGCCAATGCACCCAGCGCGAATCACTGTATGGTGCGGATTTTGTTCTGGTGGAATCAACGGCCCATTTTTCTTCGAAAATGAAGAAGGAACCGCCGTAACTATCAATGGTGAGCGATATCACGCAATGTTAACCGAATTTTTCTTCAAGCAAATTGAAGAGGAAAACTTGGACAACATTTGGTTCCAGCAAGACAGCGCTACGTGCTATACAGCAAACGCTACACTCAACTTTTTACGCCCTATCTTCGAAAATCGCATAATTAGCAAAAGAGGTGATGTGAATTGGCCTCTCAAAAGCTGCGATTTACCTCCGTTGGACTATTTTCTGTGGGGAACTGTTAAAGATAAAAGTCATGCCAACCATCCAGAAACCATTCAAGATCTAAAGTACGAGATTCAAGCTGCTGTAGCTGCCATAAGGCCTGAAACCCTCGAGAAAGTACTCCAAAATTGGGTGGATCGGATAAGCTACTGTAAACTCAGCCATGGTGGTCATTTGTCCGAAATTGCTTTCCACAAATAAATTTCATAAAACAACCTTTTAAATAAATGTTAGACCTTTGAAAAATATCAAGCCGTTTTTTTATTGACTTTTTAAATTTAAAATCTTATGTGGCCCACCCTGTATTTTGTAAAGAGAATAAGAAAAAAAGAAAAAAAGTAAAAGAGATAAAGCATATCTTGTAAACAATAGATACTCGTAATTATGATGTTAATTATTCAAAACATTTAATTTTAACAAAATTTTAACTTAACGGGTTACAATATTAAAATCAGCACATTAACAAACAACCAATCAGCTCTCATATATCTCAAGAAGAAGGGTTTGTCAAGGTCACTGCAGAAAGCTCATTCTAGAATTAGTGACAGTTTTAGATTTACTCTATGAGTATAAAGATAAAGCCGTTGTTTTTTAAAACGATATTTTTAGATTTGCGAATATCAAGTTCGATTCCTTAAGAGATAAAGAAATGGAGTAAGAGAGGGAAAGAAAGAAAGAAAAAGAGTTTATTGATGGCCAAAGTTGCCTTACTGTGAGTCTTACATTCCCCATTGGTTAGATTGGAATTTATTTGATAAGTTGTCATGACTCCAGCTTTGAGTAAACTGTAGTATGTCATAGACCTAGTTAGTTCTTCAGTTTTTTCTTAAATTTCTCGCTTATTTTGACCACTGAACTTGAAGTTAGAGTGAAGAAAGTTGCAGTAATTACTAATAGGTTACTTACAAAATAGTAACATAAACTGCTGACTAAAAACTATTTTCCAATCATATTAATTTTGATAAATACTTGTAACTCATTAATTTCAGGAAATCTTTGACTAACAAAACAAAATATAGTTACATATCCTTGCATTAGTCATCAAGAAAGCTGCCCACTTATTCGATTGAAACGCAGAAAAATAATTAATGAATATTTTTTAAAATTTCATTCTACAAAATTTCAGAATTGTAGTCACTTCATTTCTAAGCCACATTGTTCTTTACTCGCAATATGTAAAGCTTTGATCAAGTTTACCAATTTAATTATCTTTTAATTTCTAAGTAACTACGTCTACTCCATTATAGCAATTATTACCGCTGGTTTTGGCTACGAACTCGATGATTTTAAATTGATAGAATCATATCTTAAAATTCAATCAAATAAATTTAAGCAAATCATTCGCAAATTTGAAAGAGTAATCCACCTTGTCAAGCGAACATATGACATTTTTTACAGCTCATTTTTCAGCGGCTCAACAAACCCTTTCACGAGCGCAAGTGAAGTGTTGGCAAAACACGAAAATGCCATCAAAATAAGAGCGATCGTGAACAGTATGTGGCACTCAAATGGATATGCACACATATAGCATACATATGTACATAAATACAGTTGTAAAGATAGCCCAGCATAAAAGTCCATTAGATCTAAACTGATGAAAGCGAATAGCAAAATTTCGTCTATATTTTCGAGTTACGAGAATTGACAGAAGAATATAAGGATAGAAAAGTGCATTAAGTTGGTGAAAGGCGTGTGGGTATGGTGTGAAATTCGTCTTAGAAAAATTAATATATAAAACAAAAAATATATTAAAAACAAATTTAAAAAATTCGAAAATATTTTTGAAAAAAGATATATCCATTACAAAATAAATCGTAAATAAAGAGCTACACTTTAAGTAATTAATTTTAATTAAATATTTGGTTAAGAAAAATTATTAAAAATTAAATAAAAAAAAATTAAAAAGTTGAAAACAATCTTTTCTTAAATAATCGAAATAGTTTCTGATTAAAAATTTATCAGCAATCCATAGCAAGACATGTCGAAAATTACTAACCAAGCTTCGAATAACTAATTATGTAACTGGTATGATTTTAGTTACCATCCTACCAGTTCCCAATCGGTTTCACTCCCACTTAGTTCTCGCATAAGCGAAAAAACGTTACTTTTACTACTGTCACACATTATTCGTTGCAGTTCGACATTTTTGGAGCACTTTTCAAATCTACTCTGACATATAATTCCATACATTCTTTCTCCGGCCCTCCTCTTTCATCTCTTGCCCACACAGCGCGAGTGATGTCGAATTGTGTGAGCGTGTCTATGCGATTGTCGATTTGAAAATCGAATCGCAAAATCAGTTGTGTACACTTTTTTATTATTCTCCACTTTTGAAAGGACATGCTACGCACACATTTCCTGTTCTACCATAGAATTTTATGTTTTTTAGTCGTTTTAGGTTCAAGTGCTAGAAAGAAGCGCACATAAAATGAAAGGGCGCTGAGCAAGGTTGTTTTACAAGTGCATGTATGTATGTGTGTTAACATATGAATTTCTAGGGGTTTATTATAGTTTCAAGTGCCATTTTTATGTGCGCTGGTGCCTTCTAAAATGTGGGCAATCGCTAGATTCGTACATTTTTTAACCGCACTCATATGAATGTATGTAGGTTGGTACGTCTCAAACTCTATTTGAAAAGGATTTGAAGCTGTCAAAACAAACGCACGAAACAATAGAAATTCTTTGGTGAAATGTTTGAGGAATAGTTTGAGGAGCGTTGAATTTTAATATATCACAAATTTGGAAAAAATGGTAGCATATGTTTAGGCGTTTAACCGATGTATTTTGAAAAATAGTAGCATACCTTTAAGCGTTTAGCCGAATTTGTAATTGACTTTACCGTTGAGTCAAAATGATGGTCTTGTTGTGTTTGAAACCAAACATAAAAAATACTATTCCCCAAGTTCTTTCGTTTTTTTTTTTTTTTGGTTTAAACATGAAATTTTTAGGCTTTCGAAAGTTCAACATTCTAGCATTATAGTGGACTTTTAAGCAAAAAAATGTATAAACTCGTTTTAGATAACATGTTTTCGAAGATTTTCTTAATTTTTAAACAATTTACTGACTAACATTTTTAAGGATTTTTTTCTAGAGAATATACAGATTTATTTTGCACCGATTTTTATCTTTTTTAAGACTTCTGCATATTGGTAGTCAAACTCAGATAGAACTTCAATTGGATGTAAGAGCACTTCATTAAGGGGGACAGACTAACAAAAAGAATGAAACCTACAACCAAATCGAACAACGACCAAACCATCCAACACAGTCCAATACATTGCACTCGGCTGGAAAATCACGAATGCTTCTGGAACTTAAGCTCCAGAATTAACCAATAGTTTCATATAAATTGCCGTATATCTACCATATTTACAGTCTATATGTATTTCAAAAAACCCAAAAAAAATTGAAGTGAAAAATTGACAGCTCAATTCAGACATATTCCCAGCTCAATATCAAACTTGCAGCAAAAAAATTAAAAGTTTGTATTGAAAAAAAATATATATTTTTTTGGGTGAAATTTTCGTAGGAAAAAGTATTGAAAATTGAGTGCGTAAAAAATTGAGCTGCAGACGGGAATAACTTAACTAACAGACAGCCACTGCAGGGTATTCAACAGTAAATTGCCTCAATGTGCTTGACCACCAAAGGGCTTGAGTTTCAATATATACATATGTATGTATGAAGTTAAATTCGTGCAGCTATGTAATATGTGCTGATATTTTGCACTGACCCTGTGGGAAAAATTTACAAAACGCAAATTATTGATTTCAAAGCAATACTCTGTAAGAAAAGTGGATACAAATTGCATGGAATGGTAAATTCCGATAGTCCCTTGATGACCAGAGAGAACATATGAACTTTATCTTTGAATGCCAATGTTCTGTAGTGCATGTTAACTACACCTGTTGACCCGGTAGTAGTATTAACGTGATCAGAATGAGTCTATGTTGAAGTAAACATGGTTAAAACTTTCAAAACTATTTCGAAAACAACTTAAGCTCTTCTAAAGCTATGCAAACTACTTAGGAAAAATGTCTGTCTGGTTCTAAAATTACATAATTTCGAAACTCTAACTAAGGACAAAGTATAATCTCACTAGCAGCAGCATACACCTAACATATTAAACTTGTTTGAGAGCCTGGCTATAGCAGAATCGACGAAAATTGTTAAGCTAATGAATTTTCAAGCAAAGGCACTCACTCGAATTCTATCAAAATGGGAAAAAGCAGGAGTTCCACCGTCTTCGTGCATTCAGGCGCTGAATCCACAGACCTCGCGTGAGATCAGTAAGCGTTGCTCAGCAGCCAGCACTTGTGGAGTTATGAAAACCTTTTGGATCGAAGTGGAACACAAAAGGTCCATTGAACTGCTAGCTCTCAGCAAAGCTCACATCGTCAATAGATCAGGACACTGCTTCATTGGCACTTACGTGGTGAGGCTATAGATTTTCGAGGATACAAAAATCAAAGTGTCAATGTTGCAATAAGGAAGATGAGATTGAAAAATTTAGACACTTTTTTTTTCATTATCAAGCTTTCAGCAGACTAAAATTGAAGTATCTCGGTTATGACGCTTCTTGCCAATCTAGTTAATTAAATGGAGTTGATAGTCGTTTTTTTGATAAGCGAAGGTCCTTTAGATCCATACCTAGTACTTTTGGGCATAATAATGGACAGTTGTTTCTAGCTGTCCAAGTCGGATTATTCGCAACCTCACGAGAAATTAGCGCATTTACCTAACCTAACCTAACTAAAAACGGAGATACACTTGAAGAAAAAACTGTGTAGAAGGAACAATATGTATGAATAATGCTGAAGAGCCGATATATAAATATTTCACTTTCGTTTGCTTATAATTTTGATCCGGTTAACTCAAATGAATGTAATGACTAGGATAGGTTAGCGATAACCAGTTCGTTTATGGCCCTTACTCAACATTATTTTACGAAATTACGGAATTTTCTAACTAAAAGAGATATTATAAAAAACCTAAACCAAAAAACTTGAAATCGAGCAATAAGAATCGGTAAAAATATTTACTTTAGTTCGAACAATTTCCTTCGCAGTCTCGAAATTAACTCGAATGTCAAAAGTAGTGTTACCAGACTGTGAAAATTTATTTAATTAATATTAAGATTGTGTTTAAGAACCACCATTTGAAAAATTCTATGAGTAACAACTCATCAATGTTTTTTCGGCGCTAAATAACTTTCCTACAGGGCACAACAACCTTTTACCCATAAATATGTAGTGAAGTTTCGGCATCCATTGGTCATCACAGTTCGAACTGCTGTTTAATGTTGTGCAGCTTTTGTTGCTTTTGTTGGCCGCCACTTGCCAATGGAATTGTGGTTGCAAAATTGAATTACACCTACATATTTCATGCTCACCTTTCATTACCAACAAAGTGCTATAAACTACGAGTGACTGCGCAACTGAAACAATTCAGCCAATAACAACTACAGCAACAAAAACAGCAGCAATTCGGTGCAAAAGCATAAATGCCGGAAATGTGGCAAATATATGGAGCAGCTGTGTATTAAATAACCACCGTTTGGCACCACTGTTCGGTCGCGGACATAATTAATGGTTGTAAATGCCAATTCTTTTGTTGTTCGCTGAACTTTGTTGTATTTGAAGCAGAGGAATGTGTTATGGTTTCAGTTTTTTGCATTACTTCATTACTGGTTATCTATTTACAGATATTTTTGTAATAACAGCTTGTGGAACAATGAAAGTTTTACTATTGTCGATGACGTAGGATTCCCAAATAGATATGACAATTCTTCGTACACTCTAGTTTGGCTTATATCTACATCGTCTCACTAGCACCTGGCAGTATATTGAACTTTATCAGTATACTGTGGCTATATGAGTATTTGTGGTTTAGAAGAAGGCATAATAGACCTAAGGTCGCGGTACAATCCTTATCTTATCTAAGTGTACTATATCTCTTTCCAAGGAAACTAACCAAAAAATTGTACCTAAAACAATATCATATTTCTAAATACTACTGCATATAATTTCAACCATTCTTAACATCTCCTTTTTATGCTTTTTAAATTTCCAGTGTGTCAATGCAATGGACATGCTAGACGCTGCCGCTTCAATTTGGAATTATACAAGCTATCGGGCCGCATCTCGGGCGGTGTCTGCTATAACTGTCAACATGACACAACCGGCCGTTATTGCCATTACTGCCGCGAGGGCTTTTACAGAGATGCCACAAAGGCTTTGAATAATCGCAAAGTATGCAAACGTAAGTAAAAGAATAAAGAAAAAAGTTTAAAACAGACCGTGAAATATAATCTTTAAGATATAACTCATAAAAAATACTAGTTGTAGATAAAAAGTGTTTTGTATAGTATATGTTCTAAGACTTTGAACTGACAACCACAACTTAAAAAAAAATTAACTAAAGCTGAATCGACGGGAATGAAAAGCTGCAAGGACTCATAGCCTTTGAGACAGAAAATAGAGTTTGATATTTTCGAGAGTGAAAGTTATATTATTGCTTTCCTTTAAACTCGATTCGACTTATTAATCTTAAGCCTAAAACCTCTCGACATTTCCTGTTCTATATGACATAGTATCGATAATGAGTAAATAATGTTTAAAAAACCGATTTTCTTGTAGTCGCTTGTGAATATATACAGTATATACTTGTATCCACATATTGTTAGCATAACTTTGTTGTCTGTCTCTATGACTCCATGTAAATCTTGAAAGTTTTAAAAGAATAAAGTTGATTTGAACTTTACTTTAATAGAGACCATAGGGAAGACGCTAGCTACCGACACTTTTCTCGACCGATTCAACTACTTTTGCAAGTTTTCTTTCACAAAAATTTATAGAACCTCAACGGAATACAGCCTAAGCTCATAGAGGCCATAAAAAGAATAATTTGAAGGAATTCTTGAATAAACTGACTGATTGAGAAGAAGTATTAAGTAAGTAAGTAAAAAGTTGTTGTATACTTATTTGAGTTTCGGACGTTGGTTGTTAGAATATAAAAAGTTACATATGCATCTAGTAAAATTCTGAACCAGCCCGATTCAAATGTATAAATCAGAATAAATTCCCCAAGGTTAAAGAGCATACTCTCTAGACGTGAATGGAGAAGAAATTTAGCAGGGGAGGATCACATTACTTCAATCTATAATCTATATCGACCAAACGGACCAGGTGTAGGGCCGAGGGATCCTGATATCTCTCTCTTTTTTGGGTCTATCAAATTCAGATAGCACCTTCCTAGCAGAACTACTGGGCATAAAGAAGGCCTGTTCTACGAAATAACTACAGGAGGGTAGTGAAAGAGGCATTTACACAAACAGCTAGACGGACTTATTTGCGTTGTCGTCGCCAAAGTTCAATTCAAGCGTACTAAAAGAGAAAGGTGTAAGAAGGTTGTCTATAATTTGGGTCCTCGGTCACATGAACATTTTCGGCAGCGAAAACACAAACGAGGCCAAGTTAGGAGACTAATCTGAGGAAGAGATATTATTGTGCAGGGAACAATCAAAAGGGAGCTCAACACGCAATTAGAACAAAGAACTCACAATATATAGAAATCTTACAAGATAGTGAAACAAATATGACCAAAATATGACAAGCAGAAACTAAGAACTTATTAAACAGGTCCAGGATATGTATAACGGAGCATTGGCTATTTGGAGAAAATATGTGAAATATGGGAATGCCCTATAACAAAACTTGCCACAGTTGCAAGCCCGAAGGGGAGAAAGGAAACGGTTCTACACTTCGTCTTTGAGTGCCCAGCTCTATCACAAACCAGGCGTCGAACTCCTGAAATTCATCAGATATCTAAGCTTGATCTCAATTTGCAAAAATATATATTGAAGATAAGTAGTATCATTGAGAGCAACAAATGGTTTGAACACATATATAAAGAACTTAGGCTGCACTCTTACCTAACTACCAAAGCAAAATTTAACCAAAACTATTTTAAATTAAAGAAAAAAAACGCAGCTATCATAAAGATACCTTCTCAAATATATTTATAATAGTATTATAAGTCGGAAAGTATTATTAGCTGCAAGCCATCTTCAAAAAAACTTAAAAGTTCTACGTCTCTAAACTCTACTAACAACCTCTAGATAGAGTATACCTAAAGATTGAATTGGTGAACGTGACGAAAGCTTGACTCAAAATTCAAGTAATGTAAAGCGTACCTATTCTCCTGGAGAATAGAGTTGATAACTATATACATCTATGTATAATATGAAGATGTGTATATATAAAAAAAGCTATCGCACATTTTGTTACTTGTGAGTTAGTTTTCATCGCATTATAGTTTCCACTATTGACAAGTCAAAAGACCGCTCCTTCGTTTGGTTTTCGAACAATGAGCTAATCAAGACGAAATGTCGCTACAAATCCAAGATAATCGCGTGTGTTGAACAAATTACAAGTTGTTGATGACATTCCTTAAATTCACCCACAAAACAATTACCCACCAACACTAACACTAACAACATGCCTACAAGTAAACCCTCATCTAAGAATAAATTCTTATGCATGTCGCATTGAAAAGCAGTTTCCTGAAAAATTGTTGTTCGATTCGTCACGATAGCTCACTCAACAACAAATACAAAATCTCACACGTCAGTGAAGGCTTTCGAATTAGACGTTGTCATCATTGAAAACATTATCGAAACAAGTAATACTAGGCAACCCCATAAGCTCATACGTATATGGTAGATACATATAAACCTTCAAACATACATACACACATCGATACCAGAACTTCTTTGTAATGGAATTGAGAATGTGATGCGCAAGTATTTGCGGCGTAAAGTTTTGTTGTTAGCAATGAAGGATTTTCCTTTTCAATTTCAAAGCTGGTAATCCATCAGACAACAGTTTTTTTCGCACTAGCACCCAACCATACCAATACCAATAGTAACAAATATAACAACAACAACTACAAAAGTACTGGGAACTTTGTTCCCTGTTGATGAGTTGAAGTGCTGGAGTGACAGCGATTAAGACGGTTCGAGTGGAATTTCATTCAATAATCCCACAAACGAACAACAGCAACAAAAACCATGTGTAAGCTCACCTTTTCGAAATATTCTATGGAATGTAGATGAAATAGAGTATAGTGCTGAGAAAGGGAGGAGATCTGGTTCACTGAAAAGTTTTTCGTGAAAATAAATTCAAAAGAAAGATATTCAAGATATCTTTTTCTTACGACTTTATTCCTCATAGTATTGTTTGAAAGCAGTAGATAGCCTGAAGACAAGTGTGGTACTTGAAATAATGAGAAGTATAGGGTTGACAAGAGAATTTAAAATATCTTTATATAGGATGAGTTTGTAAATTTTATGAAACTCATGACTGAGAATCGTGCGATTGCTGAGAGTGATGCGTAAGACAAAAACTCGATCAGTGGGGAGGAGCACTGTGTTCTACATACCATTTGTTATTAACTTTCTGAAGGTTGTCTTACGGTATCATAAAATATCGATGAGACATTTCAGCAATGCTTTTCTAGCAAAATTTTCTGAAGGAGAAGAGTTAAAAAGGGGTTAAAAAACTGAAACCTTCAGCTTCCGTTTCGAATCCTCACCATAAGTGTTGGCCGATAGCTTCAGCTCCCCATTTTCTACTCAGATGTTCCCATATTTGTGTCCGGTTAAGGATTGTTAACTCGACTACTATTATAACAAAAACTCTTCTTGAATTCTATTGAATAAATATCTCGAGACTTTCAGTCTTCTATTTAAAGATACATGTACAAGTCATAAAAGAGATCATCCAACCCACCTTCGTCTACGATTTTATTTATTTATTTTCCATTCGGTATAGAACTCAAAAATACGTCTAAGATTCTATATCTCGAACGAAACTCTATCCGTTAAATGGCTTTAATAAAATATCAGCGCGATGACCTGAGTCGGTGAAACCATGTCGGTCTATCTAACTACTCTTCAGTTTTTGAGATATTGATCTGAAATTTTATAAGCGCCCTTTTCTCACTAAGAAGCTGCTCATTTGTCGGAACCGCTGATAAGACACTACTGTAAGATATATCTCCAATTCAAGCTGATCAATCGAAATCAAGTTCTTGTATGAAAAATCATCGCGTAACAAGTTTTCACATCGGACTGATCAAAATCAATATACTCGTAAATACCTTTTTATACCCTTATGCTATGAGGAGTGCACCTGTGAAAGTATTATAGTTTCGATGCCGAAGTTAACTTTTTCACGTAACGTCCTTACTTAGAAAACATATTATTCATATAAAGGAACATGGTTTAAGCAAACACTTCAGTATAGATGTCGCTATTGTCGCAATTTAATACCATTATCCACAGCGAAGACTGTACTCCTAATGATTTTTACATAACCGAAAGAAAGTTACTAATCTAAAAAAAATTGATAGCAAGAAAAAATCTGATTTTATATTACAGATTTTCAAAACAAAGTTTTTTCTTTAGCTTCAAAACATTTCCTCAACACTGTTTTCCATAGTGCGCCACACATGGAGTATACGCGCCAAAGAAAAACTTGTATCTAAAAGCACCGCAAAGCGTATTTTACGAGTCGCTATCTCAATTACCTCGCCTTTTATTGTTATTGCTAGCAATTTTATTTTATTTGTATGTAATCTATTCCCGAAGTCTCTTTCAATAGTTTCATTTGCCGCTTTCGGTTTTAGGCGCTTAAGCGTGGCATCGCTGCCATTCACTTGCTATCTGCGGCCCTTCCTACATGAATATTATGAGTTTGCGCCGAAATTGAGTTCTCGTTCTCCATTTAGTGGAGGCGACTTCACTTTTTCGATTGCTTATGCATTGATTTTGTCTGTTTCGGCTTGCGCTTTTGTTTTTTGGTCATTATTGTGTGCCCACAATAAGCCCTACGCGCTCGCCGCCGCTATTCAACTTTGCTGTGGCGGTGGGAATGGGCAATAAAAACGCATAAAAGCATCAAAATCGTAATTTAATTGATTTTAAATTACTTGCATTTTTCGTGTTTACGAAAAATAAAAAACAGATTTCATTTGAGTTCAATGCATTGATGATGATTTGATGGCGTTTCCTTAAGTGACTTGCGACAGAGAAACGTGGGAGATCAAAAAGAAGCAGATATGCGAAGAAGTAACTGTTTGGATTTTAGAGTTTTAAATGGTTTTTGAACTTTTGAAAGTTGTTTTTCAATTTTAACTATTACTATGGCATGAAAAAATCAATACTTTTTCAAAAAAGTTTCAATTTTCATATAATTTACTATAATTTAAGGGCTTTAATCCGGAGTAGAGTTAATTATGCCAAGAAAGCTAATAACGAGAAAACTGACGAATAGTGTGCAGAGAGACTACTAAGAGATCCTTAGTAGTGAGGGTTATTAATAAAATAACAAATGTTACGTTCATCACAAATATTTAAAAAAAAAATTGGGAAGACATTATCGGACTCTGCTCACTATTTTTGAGTTTTGCTGAAGAGATTTGATGAGTTTTTATTAAATTAATATAATTGCTTGTTATTGTATCATTCTTATATTATAGCAGTCTTAGCAATATAACAAGTAAATTGAAAAGTCCTCGGCCTGACACTTAAAAGGCGCTCCTACAATTAAATCCATGTGAGTTTTAGATAGCACTAACCTCTAAAAACTGAACCTCCTATGAAGTTGACAGCTGTCGGATCATTAGTTTGTGAATTATATCATTTTGAGTGACGCAACTTTTATTATTGAGAAAAAAATGGATAAAAAGGAATTTTTTGTGTTGATAAAATATTGCTTTTTAAAACGAGAAAATACAGTGGAAGCGAAATCTTGGCTTGATAAAGAGTTTGCGAACACTGCCTTTGGAAAATCAACCATCAAAGATTAATATGTTAAGTTGAGACGTGGTGAAAAAGGCACCGAAGACGATGAACACAGCGAACGCCCAAAAGATGTTCTTACCGACGACAATATAAACAAGTCCATAAAATAGTTTTGGATGACCATAAAGTGAAGTTGTTCGAGATAGTAAATACTCTGAAAATATCAACTGAACGTGTGCTTCATATTATTCACGAATGTTTGGGTATGAGAAAGCTCTGTGCAAAGTGGGTGTCGCGTGAGCTCACTTTTGACCAAAAACAATCACGAGTTGATGATTTGGAGCAGTATTTGGAGATGGCTTAGCGCAGTAAATCCGAGTTTCATGGTTTCATAATTTCACTCTGAAACCCAGTCGACAGTAAATTGAGAGGACGGCACAAGATGAATTCTGACCAAAAGCAATAATGAATTGATGATTCGGACCAGTATTTGAAGATGCTTAAGCGTAATAAACCCGAGTTTTTGCGTCTATTAGTGACAATGGATGAACCATGGTTCCACAATTTCACACTACATTGGATGAACCCGCTCCGAAGCGTGGAAAAACTCAACAGACAAGGTTATGGCATTTGTCTTTTGGGATTCGTTCGGAACCAATTTTATTGAGTACTTTAAAAAGGAAGAACCATTAACAGCTACTACTACAAAGCATTACTGGATCGTTTAATGGACGAAATCGCAGAAAAACATCCGCATTTGCAGAAATACAAGGTATTGTTTCATCAAAAATCAGTGAAAATTATGGTAAAAATCCATGAATTGGGCTTCGAATTACTTCCGCATCTACTGTAATCTTCAGATCTGGCCCTTAGCGACTATTTCCTGTTCTCGGAACTCAAAATAATGCTCGCTGGGAAGAAATTTTCCTCCAATGAAGAGAACCCGATGATCGTCGCAACATAGGCCTATTTTGAAGCAAAGGACAAATCGTGATAAAAAATTGTATTGGAACGTAGGAGGGTGACTATAATCAGTATATCATCCTTGAAGGAAACTATGTTGAATAGAAAGAACATTAATTTTGCCTAAAAAATGCTTTTACATATGCTAGAACGAGGACTTTTCAATTGACCTGTTAGATAATTCAAATAAGAAAACTCTATAAAATTTTCAGTTAAATTGATCGAGTAAAATCTGAGGACTTTTCAATTGTTAGAAAAGTGCATAAAGATTCTCTAAAATATTAGTTTAATAAGTTTGGTTAAATAAAGTTAAATCGGTCCAGTAGAATTTGAGATATCGTGGATCTCGTTTTGGAAAAGACAGTTTCGGGAAAAACTCGTTGAATGTTTCAGTACCGCCCAAACCAGCTTGAACAGAATTTGAATTTTGCAAAATCCTCTTACAGGCATATTCTGGATTAGTTAAACTTTGAAACCAAAACAAAAAAAAATATTTCTGGACGAAAAGTCTCCTTAATGTCTATAGATACAAGATTTCCAGTTTTGATTTCAAGTATGCAACAAGTTTTGATTTGTATCTTTAAGCTCTCGAGAAAAAAGTTTGGTAATTAATTGCAAAACTGCTAATGTCTGAAATACTTGTATATAGACCAGAATAGCAATATCTCTTTTCACTATTTCAAAGTTTCCTAGAACTAAATTTGAACCCCTGACCCTGAGAACGGTAATCATATAATTATTGAAGTATTTTATCGACAACTACGTTCACTGACTTATAAATTTCAGAAAAATCTCTTATAATTTTAAATAATAAATATATATAAAATATTTTAGTTAAATTAATACAGACTTACCGCCCTTTATATTCATGTTTTTCACTGCTTTTTCCTTAATTTCAGGCTGCGACTGTCATCCTGTTGGTTCTACCGGCAAAACTTGCAATCATTTGAGCGGTCAGTGCCCCTGCAAAGAGGGCGTAACCGGACTGACGTGCAATCGCTGTGCGCGCGGTTATCAGCAAACACGTTCGCATGTGGCACCCTGTATAAGTAAGTAGATAAAAGAAAATAAAATTAGTAAATATTTAAGTCAATATAAGCCAACTAATATAAATTATTTCCAACCACAATAGAATTACCGTCAAAAGCGAATATGATTCAAGCGGAGAGTGCGGTTAGCGAGTACCGAGAACCCGCTGGACCCGATGACGAAATGAAAAAATGTAAGTATATAGCACAGATAAACTAATTTACTATGAGGTGGTATTAAAATAGTTTTGGGTGCGCAGTGAAAAAAGGGGTGACCGCAGTAATTTCGTGGAGTGGCGCCGTAAAGTGTGAGAGCTAGTGTCAAAATAGAGTCGAATAAGTTGCGCTGTGGCATTGCTGCGGTTTGAGTTTGCCAAATTTGCATTGTAATAATCAACTAACGGCAAAGGCAACCCTTTTTTCACTACTCACTCGCAGTGCTGCGTTGAGGTTAGGTTGAGTGCCAACAAACACACACGCACGAAATGAAATGTAATTTACACTTGTAATCAAATTTTCATTGCAAATTTAGTGCTTAGAGTGCATTTCACTTTAATGAAATTTGCCGAATTCCCAACGCGACAAACTAATTTCATTACAAACACACACACATCCATATAAAAACATATTTACATAGTCATACATGAGTCATTGTGCGGGTGTTCGGTGGTGCGGTGTCATGTGTTCATCGAACTGTCCGGCTCAGTGCATTGGAGTTTGAAATTTAATTAACTTTTATTTAATATTCAACAGATTGCGGCAAATGCAAGGCCAGCCCGAAAAAACTCAATTTGAATAAATTCTGCATGGAGGATTACGGTACGTATGAGTTACCTTAGCGCATAGGAGTGGCGCTATTTGCTATTGTAGATGTTGTTGTTTTTGCCTATCGTTTTGTAATTTTCTAATGAATTTCATGCATGCATGCATTCATGCCCTCGGGCCATTACAATTTTAATTGTATTTATGCTGACTCCAACGTTTCATTTTTCCACCTTTCTCTTTTCTCTTTCATGTTTTTTTTTTTTGCAATTTCCCGCAATTGCAGCCATTTTAGCAAAAGTCATTGGGCATGACCGCGCTTCGCAGGACATCAATACGGAGAAATTTTCGATTGAACGACAAAATGAAATTTTCAAATACGAAATAAATATACAGACGATTTTTAAGCGCAACCCTTTGCAGGGCACAACGAGTTCGCTGCTGGGCAGGGGGCATATGATGTGGCTGGTGCCGCGCAAGAGCCTCGAATGCCAGTGCCCCAAAATTAAGTTGAACAAGTGAGTGTTGAAATTTTATCACCAACATTATTATATATGTCTCTGCCAACACAAGTTATTTTCTAGTTTTGGGCTATTAAGTAAGAAATATATAACTTTATGCATAAAGTGATATTTCAGCAAATTTTATTACTTTGATTGGGTATATGATTAAGAAAACCTAATTGTCAGAAGTCATTATTATAATAAAATGATCATATTATTATATTACTGTTATTTATATTTGTATTTTTATACAACATATGAGATTTTGTATAGCGGAAACATGTTCCTAGACATTAATCGACTGGTTGACAGACCGCGCTAATATTTGGCATATTAAATTAAAGACAGTCCTACCAATTTAGCAAAGTACAGTCTGTCAAGTGAGAGGTAGTCGACTTTACCGACAGTTAATGAAAGATTTCGCTCTAATTCCTTCGCGAGCCGATAGAAGGAAGCTTTGTTCTTGATGCATTGTCAACAAAGTTTCAGTTGTCGTTGATCTTTTGAAAGATAATCACGTTAAACGCCATGAGTGATAAGTACGCGTCGCGCTACGAGGCTGTGTTCCTTTGCATCTACCCGAAAGGTCCCAACATGTCGCAATCAGCGACTGCTAAATATATGAGAAAGTCGAAGGCATTGTACAGAAGTGGATAGAGCGATATATATTGGCTAAAAATGTCGATGATTTACCAGAACGTGGTTCGATAGGAAAAGTGAACAAAAAGATGAAAAAAGAATAGTGTATCTGTTTTCGCGGAATCCTGCTTTAGCAGGACACAGCGGCAAGGACGAGCAAAATTAATGGCAAACGGTTTAGATATATCCTACGAAACTATCCGAACCCTTCTTCATACTCAGGATATGAAATGGCGCAACACAATCGTCGGATCTGGAGATCCTTGCCACTAGAATACGCCGTCAAATTAGTAGAAAGCACGTCTCGGTGATGCCAGGCAATTATCGGCGCCGGTAGTGACTGGACATATTATTGACCAAATTAAATCATTGTTTGTAATGTGTACAATGTATATATAAATAAGAAAGTTTCAGAAAATATTTTTGTTTTATAAATAAACACGACCACGCTCTTACTTGACAGACTGTAAAAATTTTTGAAATAATGTTCACCCGGGGAATTTAATTATAATTTTCGGGAGATTTTTTACCACTATCTATACACAAAACAATATAGAGTAATATGCAAGATGTCTTAATAGTTTTTCGCTCCATTCTTTATATTCCTATTCCGAATTATTTTTAGGTTTATTGTTTCTGTCCTTCTTTTCGTCTAATCTAATCTGTGGATCTCCAGTGAGTTCGGCAAGCGTTGGTCAACAACCAGAACTTGTGCGATCTCTTGCGAGATCATACTGGCCTGAAGTATACCATGAGATATTCTCCGAACTACTTGCACTTGGGAAAGTCAATCTCGCCGCTATTATAGGTGTTCTGAGTTCACACTGTCCAATAGGTACCCACGCGGTGCGACTAAACATTTTGTACGATGCTCTTTCCCAAGTTAGATAGATTTGAAGTACTACTTTATCACAATTTTATGAAGAGATTTCCCTACACCGTTGTAACAACCGTTGAGGTCTATTACGGTTTTGCAGAATATTTTTGTCGAAGTACTTAGGAACTGTTCCATCAATTTTAACTCGTAATATCGCCCATGCTTCTTCCTAATATCGGAATGTACGGAGCTGTAGATATCATTATTAACATATATTATATCCATTGTGACATGATTTACTTCTGAATCACCTCTTTAGCCCATAGTAGGTGTATACATCTTTTGGGGAATATTAATGCTAACTTCAAAGCATTCTTTTGTATTCATTCGCGTTCTAATATAGATGAAATTGTGTACAAAAACCTGCGGAAGTTAATTGTGTCTTTTTTCTAAGAGGCTGAGTATCTCTGAGTGTTCATTCGTTGGAACGAGACTGTGACAGTTGATCATATGCTGACAGTACCATTAAGCACACTCCCTTAAAGTTCTATCGCAAAAATCGAAATGAAAAGGAAATCTAATCTGCAGATGACATTTTATTCCATAATCTGATCCGTGAAATTCAAAAAAAAAAAGAAGAAAGCAGTCGTTTAATATAATTTATCAGCGTTCCTTAACCATATAATCTGCACCGCGTTAGAAGACATAACTTTCGTCGGACAGTTTGACGTGATCTAATTTCAAAACTCTTCGCGAGCTGGCCCATAATAAAGACTCGATTCATTAACAGTACTTTATACACTACATTTCACTGAATATTTAAGTTGTCTGAGCGAAGCCTAGATGTCGAAGAATATAATCAAATGCAATTGTCACATTCTCTATAAAAGGCCTGCTTGTAATTTAACTCGATAGGAACTACTATATCAGCTCCTCTCTATAATAATTTATTTTAGAAATGTCTAAACAGATATGTCATCTTCCTCCACTTTTTTATACCCCTTTTCACGAAGCGCTTTCATATAAGGTATTGTCTTTCTACCACATCAAATCTTGTCAAACTTAAAATATCAATGATTTGTGTTTTCAGTCTGAATTCTGTGCTTTCCTCTATATTCTTAAAGCCGTATGGAGGAAGATGAGGTGAACACATCTAGACGATTTCTCATCCAGTATCCGGATTTTGTTAGACTTAAGTTTATTTTTCTAAAGATCTCGAAAGTCATACCTTCTAAGAAATAGACGAATTACTAGAATTGAATCGAGGCGACTAATCGACACATTTGTGACAGGTTCAAAGCGCTTTGCCGACATGCTACGGCCTTTTTGATCAATTCTTAGGATTAAGCAGGCTACAAAATGTGTTTTTTTTTTTCGATATTTAGCCAAAAATTTTGTTGTTATTTGCCTTTTTAACCGTTAAGTTTGGCATTTTTGTACATTTTATGTACTAAAGGTGAAGGCTCTTAAGAAACAACGACTTAAGGTTTTTTATCACCAATTAATTAAGTAGGGTTACAGATTTTGCTTAGAGATCTAATATAACATTAAAAAAATAGTTTATGTTTCAGAAATCTCTTAGTATAATTTTATAAATTAACCAATTCCTTATATCTTTTCTCTTTTCCTACCACCTCATTTTCAGATCATATCTAATACTTGGACGTGATTCGGAGGCCGCACCCGGCTACTTGGCCATCGGACCCAGTTCGGTGGTGCTCGAATGGAAGGACGAATGGTCGTTGCGCATGAAACGTTTCCAGCGGCGAGCGCGTAAATGTAGTTGAATCGAACCGGAAACGGAATATGTCAGAACGGATTTCAATTTCGTACACTTGGATCGATATCGTTTCTTGTATAAATTGTACAGTTTACTCAAATTTTTGACATTCTTCGGTATTATGCTATAAACAACTAATAAACAACAAACAAAAAAGTAACAAAGAACGTAAGATACATACAAACATATAAAGTAAAAAAACAAAAACAACAACTATAACAAAATTATAATGAACATAATACATATAAACACAAACAAAGTCATATTTATGCAGCAAACAGGAAAAACACTCAAACACACAGACACATACATATATGAATGGCGTATAAAAATTATTAGCAAAATGTGAGGCGAGTGGTGGAAGTGGTGGAGTGAATTCATTTCATTGCGGTGTAGTGAAAACAATCGATTTAATAAATATGACTTTAATGATTTATAAACCTGATTAAGCTGATTGGGGGCACACACATATATACATATATGTACATGACTATTTTTTATATACCCTGAACACAGTAAATTAAGTTTGCCGTCTGTCCACAGTTTTTCAGCTATCGCTCTGAAATTTTGCACACGTTCTTTTCTATCTGAGAAGCTGCTCATAAATTGCAACCGCCGAAATCAGACGACTATAGCATATAGCTGTTATACAAGCTGAACGATCAAAACCAAGTTCTTGTATGGAAAACTTTTATTTTTCAATATATTTTCCCTAAATTTTGCGTGGATAATTTTCCAAAATAATGGCACAATCTGTGAAAAAAATTTTCAGATCGGACAACTATATCATATGGCTGCCATACAAACAACATGAAGCTTTTGTATGGAATCTTTTATATATGTGAAGGATATTGTGCTTCGATGCAGTCGAAGAGAACATTTTTCCTGAATTTTATTAAATTTAAATCATTTTTAAATCTGGCAACACATTTTTGCATAAGTCAGCGTTTCTGAATGCTTTTCTGTTCACTTGCATTACATTTAATTTTCGCAAAACTATTTCATTGCATTTTTATTCCAATTTTATATTGCAAATGCTGATAAATGATCATACTTTTTTTCCGAATGCTTTTTTTTTTTGCAATCTCATATATTTTTTCTCAACCACTTAATTGTGATTGATTTGTTTATTTGTCACAGCGCTAACCGGCCACTCGCGCGCGTTTAATGAGTTCGCTTGATTAAGCAAATAATCTTTGTGATTGCGGCAGTTAATTTAAAAGCATATTATGCAATCACTACTTGTATTTGCATACAGATACAGGTGTGTGTGTGTGGGGCCATGATAATCGTGCTTCACGCTTGCCAGTCGCGTAGTTATTGGTTAGTTTTACTCCCTTTTTTGCTATTTTTGTTTTTGTAATTTATTAATATTCATTTGAGCGTTGATTTTGCATGCGCACCGTGTCAGCTTGACAAAGTAGCTGCTGTTTAAGCGATTTAAATATTTAATTGCGTGGATAACAAGGTGTAAAAGTGTGGCTAATCACATCAGCCAGCATTTCGAATTAATTTTTTAATATCGTGTATTGATAATTAAAGTCATTCGTTTCAATAGCAGCGCAAGATAGTGGAAACCGTTAAAATGTGTCTCAAGATTTAATTACAGTTATTAATTTTCATTAAAGGAACATGCTCTAAATATCAGACGAGTCAAATGTTAGCGTGGTTGTAATTTGTAGTTGGAAAAAATATTTTTTTGCAATAATTTGTCATTTTATAATATTTTAAAAGATTGTGAAAGGAAATATGAACATAAAATAGTATTTTTGCTTCCTTATTTTTTTGAAAAATGCTTTTCCCAAACTTCGGTTAAACTCAATCAAATAAAGTAGAGCAGTTTTTCTGGAGAAGAAGAGTTGAGCATTCTTTCTTAAAAAAAGTAAAATAATTGAAAATTTTTTCAATAAAAATTTTCGGAAAAACTGTTCAGATAAAAATAAAGAAAATGATATATATTTTTTTAAATTTTTCGAAATTTTAGCCTTTAAAAAATATTTCAAAAAATAAATTTTTAAATTTATTGAAATATTTTTGAAATTTTTTTTAGTTTTTCAATAAAAGCTGTCGAAAGTTGTCGTTTAGCTCGTAACAATTTCAAAAAAAGCCAAAATTGTAGATTTTTCTATTTTAAATATTTAAGATAAATTTTCGAAATTTAACTTTTAAGAAAAATATTTAAAATTTGTTTTCGCTTTTGTTTTAATTTTTTCAATAATTTTTAAAATTTTAATGAAATTTTTCGAAATTCTAACTGTTTGGAAACATTTCAAAAAGATTTTTTGAACTTTTTTTTTTAATTTTTCAGTAAAAATTTTCAAAAGTTAAACTTTTAACAATTTCAAAAAATCGAAATTTTTTTGGTTTAAATATTTAATAACAAATTTTCAAATTTTAACTGTTAAAAATATTTGAAGATTTTTTTTTACATTTTTTCAATATTTTGTTTTTTTTTTAATTTGAGAATTTTGAAAGAAAATAAAGGTTAAGGAGTAAGAAAAAACATAAAAAAATTGCAATAAAAACTTTTTGATAGATTTTTTCTTAATTCTCAATATAAAATTTCGAAATTTTAACTCTAGAAAACATTTCAAAATTATTGTTTTAAAAAGTCATATACTTCAAAAAACGACTTTTAATAATTTTTTGATAAGAATTTTAGAAAATTTAATAATAATTAAATAATTTAATAATTTGCAAAAACTCACTCATAAGAACGACATTTGAAATTTTTTTAGATTTTTTATAACATTTTCGATAATTTTTTTTTTTTTTAATTTGAAAAATTTTAAAGGAAATAATCTTTGAGTAATATTTTCTGAAAATTTTTCAAAGATTTTATGCGGTACAGTGTGACACAAATAATCAAAATGACACTACCATTGACTATCTTGGCCATTTTGAATGACTATGTGGCTTTTAATAATCTTTTTTTTCCAGAAATCTCAGAACTTCAAAATTTTAACATGTAATGTAAAATGTCAAATATTGTGTTCAATTCATTCAAAATATTTATTTTACTTTAAAATTAAAACTACTCGAAAAGCGATTTTCAAATTTATAAATCAACAGCTGACATTCGAACATGAAACAGGGAAATAGAAAGAGCATAGAATTAAGACAAATAACCCAAACAATATAGAAGATATGTATATTGAACAACGAAATCACAGAAATACATTTATAACAAATAACGACAGCTAAAAGCCAAATAACAAGCACAACAGCAACAAAAGCTCAACAACAGCAACAATTTAAATGTTAACTGTCAGCGAGCGTAGCCAATGTTATGAATAGCCAAAGTGGGCGTTCAAACAGGCGACCGACCAACATGATTTACAGCATCACGGTCATGGTCACACGACTGACAGTTATACGCCGACATGCCAGATTACTTATATTTATATAATATATACATTTACATATATAAATATGTATAGTAAGTGGAGCAGTGGCACGTATGCTTGCATCGCGATATGAGCTGTGCGGCACCGACTTAAAATGCCACGAAATTTACGCCGAAATTCGAGAAATCGAGTGCAGCGGCAACGTTCAACCGGCATTTACCGATTTCAGATAGCGGAAAATTGGAGCACCCGCTTCTGGCATGCAGCAGAGGCTACTCTGTGTAACTTGCTTTGCTTGGCTTGGCTGGACTGGTTTAGCTTGGCTTTGTAGCTACAACAAAAGTTACCTAGATTTTTGGAATTTCTGCTGTAAAATTTTCATGTTGTGTTGTTGTTGTGCGATGTCATGTGTTGCATGTGCGACCACCGAAAGCGTTTATTTTCATCTTAATTTAATAGATCTTTAACATATTTGGGCTTAGGTTGTTGTTGTTTGTTACAATTTGACTTTGGTTGTTGTTATTATTATTTTTGTAAATGCATCTGTTAAGAGTTATTGTTGTAATACAATGAAAGTGATTTGTTGCCGAGATTTTTGGTGTTATAGTACCTTATTTGTTGTGTAGGAAGTATGGGTAGGGTTGCCGCAGCGCACAAATTTTGTAAAAGATTTTATTATTTAATGAAATTATACTCAAATAATCTGAAATATATAATTATAGAAACCTCAATTCTAAATTCTATGTTTCTATGTTTTCCGTGTTTAGTCTAAGTTAAAATTAGAGGTTATGGTTGAACAGTCATGCATGAAACCGAACTGAAATGGCTTTGTAAAGTAATAGAGCTCATTAATATCAAAAATGTAAATTCTAGAAACAAAATTCTATGTTTCTGTGACCTCCATATTAATAATGTATTTATCATTTGAGGTCATGGTTGAACAGTCATGACTGAAATTGAACTGGAATTGTCCTGTAAAAGAATAAAGCTCGAATATTACGATACTATTTTAAAAATTTGTAAAAAATAAATTCTATATTTCTATGTTTTTGCTTTAAGAAAGAAATAAAAACTTGAGGTTAGCATTGATCGGCCATGACTGGTATAAACTCTTGGCTGAAGTATTTTTCTTATGTTTTGGATAAATAGAAGTAAATATAAAATATAAAATTCTGTGAAAAACAATTTTCAATATATTATTCTTTGTTTAGGGAACCTACGAGTACATCACTCCAGTTTCGCTACAACACACATATATAGTACCTCTTTCAAATATTACACACCCAGACAATCTCCTATAAAAAGTCATTCAAATTTTTGATGTTAACTTTTACAATGCACACAAATTCGATATGCGACAATCAACATAATTTATGTTCCAATTGAGCCGATTTGACAATCACTTTGACAGTTGTGGCAACTGTAGCGCTTTGTGCTGCAACAAATGCATCAATAACAATTCCGCTTACAATATATTGTCAAGTGGTGAATTGTCATATATTTTATTTACATCTTTGTAATGAGACACCAGCTGCAATAAGCGCTTATCTCATACTGTCATCTAGCATTGTCGACAAAGTGTCAAAGTTATGCAAAGGTGTGCTTGAGATATGCGCCATTTTCATAAGTGTGTTAATTAGATACCAATTTGGAAATGAAAAAGACATATTAACATTTTTCAACACAAGTTAACAGCTTGTTGCATAACTCAAAGTCGTTTGAATTTGATATGTGAATGAAACAAATCGATGTGGCTGTAATTTTTGACATATTTCAGACGTTTGCAATTCAATCTGAGTTGAGTTGAGTTGAGTGTGTGTGTAATGCGGTGCTATAAGCATAAATTAACACATATTTATGTGGAAATAAAAATTATTTTCAATTTGTGTAGTGTAGTAGGTGTAAAACTTAAAATAGCAGACTTGACTTCAGCTAGCTGTTATTGATCTTTACAAAGTTGTTTGTATATATTTGTTTTGTTTTTTTGCACGATTTTTACAATATGGTGGAATGTGACTAGCAGCGCCAAGGTTGATGCATTCAAATCAATTTTTTACTGCTTTAATCAGAAATATTTTGAAAATTTTAAAAATTCCATTAACACACACATTTTCAGCATTTTTTTAGAATATTCTTTTTCCAAAGCTTACATAAAACAGTCCTATTTTCTGGTGCTAAGAATTTATTGTATCGAAGTTTTGGTATGAAGTCAAAGCTAGTTGAAGCATATAATTTTGTATAAAAATATTGTTGTAGCTGCAGAATTTTGCCGGTTACATAGACCCGACAGTTGTGAGAAAGGAGAAGCCTTGAAATCCTTATCGGAAGCTTGATTTTAAATGTTGATCAGCGTTCCATAATTTTCTTTACCAATTTTGTTGAGTAAATTATTCTAAGCCCTTCATATGACATCTTTCTTATGCAAAGCTGGACTGCCTGGCTCTGGCTTATGTGGACCTTGATTTTAAAGGAGCCGCAAAAATTTGTTTAACCATTAATGAATATCTGTTGAGGGCTTAAATACTGGTCTTTTATACGATTGCCGCTAAAAATAGCTTTTCGTCCGAACGCAGCGTAAACAACAGGTAGGGATGGGCACAAGGAAATGAAAAAATCTTGTCGCCTAAATACTGTGAGAATTGCATATAATACATGGACAAGGAAATTGAGAGGATTGTGCTTTGCAAGTTTTGACTTTTTGGTATATTTTTCTTTTGTTCTAACAGGCACACCTAGTGTGACAGCTTGAGAAAATTCAATTTTTAGGTATTAAAAAACTATTTTATCAAGGCTTTAAAGTGTAAATTTTGTCACATTTTATGATTATGATATTAAAAAAAAAAATAAATAATTAAATATTTATCGAGTTTCACGCGGTTTCCGACGGAGTCTGCCTGAAGTGATTGCGCCCTTACCTTTCAATAATACCTAAAAAAAAGAGTTCTCGCATAGAAGATTTTGTGCACACAATGATCTAAGATCAAAAAAATCAATAACTCACAAAGTCAAAAAAAAAATTGACTTTTACTCAAACTTTTGATAATTTTTGAGGATTTGAGTAGCTATAGAAGTACACATACATATGTATGTAAAGACAACATGCAGAAAAAAACTAAAAAAAAAATAATAAAAACAAATTTTCTGTCACCGAATAATGACTGTGGAAAATGCTATTTCGAGAAAACCCCATTTGAAGATAAATTGATTGGTTACATAGACTATTGATAGCTAAATAATTAGTGCGAAATTTCAAAAAAAAAAAAAAAACTTTAATGAATCGATAGTCCTCAAATATTTGTATGTTAAACGCAAGAATAAAAAATTTGTTTTGCTTCGCACTCAGTGTGCTTCCTAAGTGTTTCTAAAAGTATATTTTCTTCATGGTTTCAAATATATACATTCAATATTGAGACACAGGCATAATTCGCTCTTAGATAACTTGTAATAAATAATAACTAAAAAATTAACTAAAGCCTTTTGGAAACCAATAAACAGAGATTTTATGAAAGTGGGTAGAAAGGTTTATAAGAACATATTAGAATGAGGTTCTAAGGTAAAATGCCGATATTATCTTACGGATACATTTCCAGAACATTCAACCTTCAACTAGGAATTCTGCGTTGAAACCGAACTAGCCAGAAATTTTTTGGATCAACGCTATCTTTTTCAATTTTTGCTCTGATAGAGAGGGAGTAGTACATTAAAATGATGAGGCTAGATACAAAATGTAACTATATTTGCAAGATATATATGCAGTTTAAATATCTAACTGAAAACAAAAGGATCGCGTAATAAGTAATTTTTTTGACCAGTGCTCTTACTAGATACTCTATCTAAAACAGTATTTTTACATGTTCGTTTGATGACCGGCTGACTAATTTAAAATGTGAGGCGCAAGAGCGCCTGACCGTAATCGGCCATATTTAAGGGGAGGGGACAACTCTAGCATCGTCAAAAAAGGCAACTTTTTCTAATTTTATCATAGGTGAATAAAACCCGATCCCATCCAATTTTTTGCATATATAGTAAGAGGTATTATTATTATTACAAAATAAAAATTAATTAATGTCAAAAAAAAAAAAAAAAAAAAATAAAAATAAAAAAAACATGGCCGAAATATTAACGACCTCGTTGATTGACATTTTTTGCGGCCGTCAACTTCCTGACTAGGCTTCCTATCTAAAATAAAAAAAATAATTTTTTTATCAAGTGCAAAGTAGAGAATTGGGGATGTAAGCCTGGATTTTCTGCCATTGTTCTTGGAAAAGCTCGCTATCACGCACTTGAGTATAAAATTTTCTATAAAACTCGCTTTAGTTCAAGTAAATCGGTTAAATAATTCGCTCGCAATTTTGATGGTCGGATACATATACAGCCACTGCATGAAGTGCAGTGGTTCTGGGGCCTATTTATTCGAAAATATTCGAAGCATACCAGTGAAACTTAGGGGGTATATTTTTGAATAGTTTTCCAATTGATTAGAGCGAAACATTTTTTTCAATTTTTTAAAAATTCTAAAGGTATCTCCTCCCTTAAGGCAATATTCGACCTATATCAGCACAATAGGTTGCCATGAGGAAACCAATTTTCATCTCGTCGAACCTCAATACATAAAAGGTATCAAGTATTTTTCTGGACAAAAGATTGTCGAATGACTAGTTGGGTCTTAGAGTCATACTAGTTTTAAGCAAGGTAGTACTATAACTACTAAACTAGTTGACTTCACTGTGGGGTTACAATATGCAGGCAAATACCTGCTAATATACCTCTTTAAAGACACCAGCTTCAATTATTTTGCTGCAAAAATTATTAAAATTTAAATTTTTTGCCAGCCAACGGACAAATAGATGCAATAAATATATATAAAGCACCAGCAACATGCACACACACAAATTTTTTATGCATACACACATTCACATACATAACCACTCGCTAAATTTACATGTTATTTTGCAATTTATTAAATGTAATTACAGCATTTAGTTGCCATTTAAAACAGGCAAACGTATTTTGTTCCAAAAACAAACAACAACAAAAACAAAGACAAAAAAATAACAAAAAATAATAATAAAATTATAAAACCAAAAAAAGTTGTAAAAAACTGCAAATGAATAAAATTAAAAATGCATTAAGTTAATTTCGCTACCGTTATTTCCTGCCAAGCCGCACCGCACCATTGTTGTTGGCACCTGCTTGAGTCGCAACATTTCGTGTACGCGCAATTCCAACTGTCAGCGGCATACGCCACGGCAGCAATTGAACACATGCAGTTACATATTTATATATCTCTATGTGTCCATGTGTATGTGTATGTAGTGGCACATAAATTTATGCAACAAATAGAGCACTCTCGCATACAAATGCACATTTGTTACAAATTTATTGTGTCTACGTTTATTAATAAGTGCAACAAAAACAAGAAAAAAACATACGCAACAACAAGAAAAAAACAAAAAAAAACAATAAAATGGTACAGCAACAATAAAAACGCATAAAAATCCATTGTAACATGAAAACGCGTGTTACTCATCGGTGGCATGTCGGCATTCGGTGCGATTTTCATTCGATTTATTAACGTTGACTGTATTCTGTGTAGTTGCTGCTGTTGTTGCTGTAAGCGTATTTGTGGTTAATGTGGCTACTCGTTGGGAATATGCCATTTGCACGCTTTTTTCAAGTGTTCTCGTACATGTATGTATGTGTATATGTTTTTGTCAACATATATATGTATGTGTGTATAGGTGTGCGCGTCTGACAGCTGCTGATGTGACAGCTGGGGCTGCGCAAATGAAATTAATAACTTTAACTGACAGCAGACAATGTCACACCGTTGCCAGATCAAATGTTGCACTCGCATGTTGTGCGTGGCATACATATGTATGTATTTATATGTGTGTGTGTGTGAATGCAATTTGCCAGTGTCACGATGTCAAGATTTATTACAGTTCAATTTTCAAGTAACTTCCTGTTGCCAGATCGATTGGTTAATTTTAATAAGAAATACGGAGGTAACTGTGGCATTATTATGACTACTTTTAAGAATTAACCGTTTCTACGTACTTTTGGTTTTATACCTGAAAATTTTACCAGAATTCTACCCTAAATATAACTCAAAAATTAACCAGAATTTCAACTTAAATGTTTGCAATCAAATTTCTCTTTATTTGAGATGTTAGCTCTATGTTCTTCAAACTCTGTTAAAAACCTGAATTTTGATATTTGAGGACCTGCGATTTTTTCTTTAATTTACTAGTAAATCTTAGGAATTACTGTCCCTAGCTAGCCTAAAATCTTCAACTAAGGATGAAAAAGATCCAAAAACCATACTAGGGATTACAAATTATGCCGGAAAGGCCCGTTACGTAAATGAAGTTTATAAAATAACAAAGTTTTAACAAAAGATTATATTTTCTGTAGCATACTTTTAGGGTTTCAAAAGTATAACTTCTCTAATTGCGAGACTACAGCAAGGGAAGAAATATTTATATATAATTGAAATATAGACATAAAGCTTCGGAATATTCCGAAGAAAAGTTTAACAGAACAAAACTTTAAGATCTCTAAGTTCATATCCTTTGAAGCATACCTTTAGGGTTTGAAATCTATAGTTTTTCTGAACTCCGAAACTACAGGAGGGGAGAAACAAATAAATGAAACATAGCCATTTCAGTCAGTGAATATTTGAAAGAAAAATTTCTTTAACAGACTTAAAATTGTACAATTTTTAAACCGAACAGCGAGGCTTGTACTATTCGTACGGAAGACATTCTACGGTTAGACGAAGTGTTGATTGCTTACAAAAGTGTACACATATTGATAAAATTACAAAATTTTAACACAAGTTCATATATCATATAACATAATTTTAGGGTTTCACTCCGAAGCGCTGCGAAACTACAGGAAGGAGAGAAAAATAACTCAATAAGTATAAAAATTTTCAAAAATAATAGTAAAGGCATTTCGAAACTAATCCTTTTATGGCAAAATTTGTTCAGAACTGAAAATATACATTTTCTAATACGAATATAAATCTTGCTGAAATGTATATTGACTAAAATAATGAAATTTAGTATGACTTTAATATACCTTAAATTACTGTAAAACCGACATACAAGGTGCGTCATCAAGTGGCTCCTTATTTGGCCAAGCAAGAAGAAGGAGAGTTCAATAAGTCCTTCACAAATCTTCACTTGTGTACTCGACAGCTTCGATTTCAACAAATTTCATATCAAATGCATGCCTTGAGTTTAGCAATGAGCCGAGTATTGTTTGTCTTTGCATAGCCTTTTGAATAATTCTAAAGAAATGAATCAGATGAAGTAAAACCTAAAATTTTTGTAGGTTATTATATGTCTTTTGTCAGCTAATATTAGATTAAGTTCCGTGGAAATTTGAAGGTCGTCATCCAATATTTTTTATCTGAATTTCATCATATGTTGAAATAAATTCATATAGTGCTTCAAAGTGCAACACAAAATCTGAAATCGAAACACACTCGCCGACAGCTACTGTCAATTCTCTGGAACATTTTGTTTGTTAATGAACGGCATATTAATGATCTCTCATCTACTTCAAACTACGAATGCATACGGACTGTGTCTATTAGTCGCGAAATTTTCGAAGAATACTCGACCAAAAATTTTCAAAAAATTTGAGATTATTTGGAGTTTAGGGAAAAATCAATTTTTGGTCAAAGTTGTACTGTGTTGAGGCATTCTAAATTTGATTAACCAACTCAATCCGCCGAAAAAATAAATATTAAATACTAGCAGATCACTCCATTTACCCGCGCACTTGAGGAAAGAAGACCATACAAACGATGAAATGTGGACAGCGAACTTTTAACATTATTAATATGTGAAGACATTGCTTCGTAGTAATGGTCGATTTTTTTGTTTCATGATATAGGCCACTCTATCATGGTCTATAGTTGCCTACATCGTATATTATGTTGAGACCACTCGACTGTTTTAAAATATATATTTTTTTTATCTAGGGCTACATTATTGGTTTTATGGTAAGATTCCTTAGTATTTTCCGAGATATAATATATCTGTAAGAATTTTTAAATTCGTCAAGTTCAAGCTTCGCAGCCACCCTATATTTTTTAAATATTTGCATAAACTAATAAAAAAAACATATAATACCACAGGAACTTTTTATCAGCGCAAATTTTAAATCACCATTACGCAACGCTAATATCTAAATACTTATGACGGACCATTACGCCATTTTTTCGCTAAGCACTTTTTATCGGCGCCACACGCGCTCACAACTAAAATAATTTAATCCATGACTCTGCAACTTTGATGGCAAAATGGATAATTTTTTATGAAACGAAAGTGGAAAAACCAATTTAAATGAAATGACTGGAAAAATTAGCGAAAACTATTAAAGTCATGCAAATGAAGAGCGCTGTTTAATTTATGGCGTTTAAATTGAATATTTTCGTATACAAAAATTATATAAATAATTTTTGAATATAGTTATTTTTTTATTTTCCCCAGCTCATTTGCACTAATTTCAATGTGTTTATTTTCTTTCATATTTATTTGTGAAATTCAATAAATTTGTTGATTTTTTCATATTAATGACTCGACTGCGTGTGGAATTAAAAGTTTTGAATTAATTTGCGGCGTTTCTAATTAGTGGTCAATGCCAAATGAGTTATTTACATTGTATGTGTGTATAAGTGTGTGCTGCCGTTCAAATTCAGTTTATAAATTAACAACTAGTGTATTAAAAATATAGAAAAAAATATAATAAAATAAAATTAACAACAAATATAAAGCAGCAAACGAAATAGCGTTCATATATCGAATGAGAGAAAGAAAGAGAGAGTAGACAAAAAGTATGTAGAGACTCACTAAAACCACATAAAAAAACAAGCAGAAAACGAAACACAAATCCATAACTGACATATAACTTCCGTTTCCGTTAAAACAATTGTAACTGTAACTCGAATATGTTATTTAGTAGTTATGTAATGCATATATTTTAATTAAAATAAATGCAATTAAATGCTGTAGTGAATGGAAGAGGCCCGAGTGAGTAGAGAGGAAATAAAGAAGAGGAAAGAACGAAAACGCGGTAAGAGCGAAGTAAGAAGAGTAAAAAGCAAAGGGAAGAGAGCAGGCAAGCGAGCTAAGAAGTTGAAATCAAATAATAGAACTAGTTGCATAGTAAAAGCAGCACTGTCGAGCAAAATTCTGGAAGTTTAAAATATAAAATTTTTTTGCACAAAATTTTTTTTTAAATAAAACTATTTTGAAGTGCAAAATATATCTTCCAATAATTCTATAATCAAAATTTTTTTAGTTAGAGATTTTAGTTCGATTTTTTAAACGAATTTTATTTTTATAATTTTTGTTTTAAATATATCTAAATTTTTTTATTTATTATATGTGACCTGGTCTACGGAAAGGGAGCTTAGGTGTCAAAAAATAACGAGAAGATAACGAGAAACTGACGAAACGAGTTTTTTATTTTTAACAGCTTTTTCCCAGAAAACTACATAGTTAACACGTTAGCTCCCTTTTCGTAGACCAGGTCACATATATGTTTACATATTTAAATTTTTTATACTTAATTTTTATTTTAAGACTATATATGGTAATTTTTGTAAAAAAAAAAAAATACTGTTAAAAATTGCATATGCATAATTTTTTAGAAAAAAATATTTTCATTAACAGAGAAAACTGTAAATTTAATATTTATTTAAAAAAATTATTTGTTATTTTATTGATTTTTTGACAGTTCATAATATATTATATTTTATTAATTTTTAATACTTATTTATTTAAAACTTTATTTTCTTTAATATTAAGTTTTTTAAAATTTTTGTTTATAAATTTATTTCAACTCCTTTTTTAATAGCAATGTATTTTAAAATATTTATTTATACAAAATTTTAATTTTTTTAAATCTTTATTTAAGTAAAATAAAAATTTTTTAAATTTGATTATTTCAAATTTTACTTTTTAAAATTTATTTATTTAATATTTTTTATTTAATTTTTTTAATTTATTTATTATTTTTGGTTCACGTATATTTTTTCTTTAGTTGTGCTAATTTTTTTTTATATTTAGTATGCTTTTTACTTAAAAAAATTGTAGTTTGAAGCATTTCAAACAAATTTTATTTACAGCAACTTTCGATATTTTAATATTTTTCAAAAATTTCCTGAATGGCAACTCGTGCAGCTGCTGCTGATAAGTGATATTTATTAATTTAATTAATATTTAAATTAAACTTAGTATTTGCATTGTAAATCTATTTTGCCATTTTGTAACTAACTTGTAATAAATTTGTGTTTAAGCAGAAAATTAGACATAAACATACACATATGCACATATATTTAATACATAAGTTGAAAATGTAGCAAACAAATATATATTATACCACTACAATAACAACACCTACACACCACAGAACATAAGTTTAAGAGTAAACTTAAGAAACAAAATTTTAAAATAAAAAAATAAAAATAATAATAAAAAACTATAAAAAGGGAAAGGAAAAACATAAATGAATGAGTTAAATTAAAAAAAATTTGATAAATAAATGAGTAAAACTAAAAAATAAAAACTAATATGTAGAAGATTAAACAAATACTGATAATAAAATATAAATAAAAAAAATTGTAAGTGAAGTAAATTGAAAAAATATCGCAGCACAATTTGGATTAAAAAAATTTAATATTTATTTTTAATTAAAAAAATGTATTAAAATTTTTATTAAAAAAAAATGTATTAAAAAATTTTAATATTTATTTTTGATTAAAATGTTTATTATTACAAAAAATATTGGTCGTTTTCGAAGTGCTGTTTTTACGAAATTTAAATTATGTAAATATAATTTATCCTTAAAATATCCTTTTCTTCCTGATCATTATTTAGCGCATGTGTTATATCCAAAAAAATATATATTATATAAAAAAGTGAAGTAAAAATAATAAAAAATGCTATTAAAATATTAAAACTAATACACAAACACATATCCATTGTAACGAAAATTAAATTAAAATTATTACAAGCAATTGGATTTAAGCGAACTTTTTCCTTAATTTCTAATATAAACTTAATTATAATATATTGTAGTATATTATTAAAATATTTGCCAAATTTTTTCGAGATTTTTAAACTTTCTATGTATTTGGACATTAAACTGTGGTTTAGAAGTTGAAAAAATATGTTCAGCAAGAGTACAGTGCTTAAATTTATCAGCAAAATATTTTAAAGCATTTTATAGGAAATAAATAAATAAAGAAAATATTTCAAATTTATTTGAAATTAAGTCTTAAAGCGATATCCGACAATTTTATATATGTAAAAAATTTGTTTCAACAGCTTAGTATGAGAGTTTTCAAACAATTGAATCACATAGCCGCGCATACCAATGTTCAATCAAAGTACCACACTGCGGATACTTAACGTATGATTACACTGTTGAAGCCATACCAGGCTATGCTTCACCGAGTAATTTTAAAAATTTTTGCCTACAAAAAGGCAGTCTCGTGTGACTATAAAGTTAATCATTCATAATAATATTCAATAACAAAAATTCCCATTTCAAAAAAAAACTTAAAAAGAATCCAAAACACCAATTTCTAAACCACGGTTTATACCCAATATTTCCTTTGTAAATATCACAAAAAATATATATATATCAAATCTTATATTAGCACTTGTTTAATTATAATAAATTAAGCGTATTGTACTTAAAGAAAAAAAAATATACCTATAAACAATTAAAAAAAATATAAACAAATAACTAAAACCTAAAAATAAATAAATACTAATAATAAACTAAAAATTATACTTATTACTTAAATTTAATTAACTGTAATGTATTGTATTGTATTTAATCCAAATGTGCAACAAATGTATACCCCTACCTAACCTTAACCTTACTTTTGTAAAGGCGTGAAATTAAAGAATAAAAAATATACTAATTATTATTATATTCGAGTATATATTTACTTATTACTTTAAATATTAAAAAAAAAAAGTGATTATAGAAATTGAGTATTTATTCCAAAAGTAATACTTAATAAAGAAGAACCTGAAATATGGATTAGATGTCATATACCAGATATGTATGTATAAACAATAAATAATGTGGCACTCAACATATACATATATATGTATATTTATGGCAAGCGCATGAAATGTATGAAAATGCAAATGTATTAAAAACGACAAATAAATATTGACGAAAAATTAAAAATAAAAATGTTTTTTTAATATCCCAAGACTCTTGATTTGTGAGAAGGTAAGTATATATTGTATAAAAAGACTAAGTTTAAGTTAAGTGAGGTTGGAAATGATGAGTAAGACCTTAGATAATGTATTAAGTATATATACTAAAGTTTAAAATATAAAGTTTAGCTAAAGTTTAGCTAAATTCGATTCGTCAATCGCTAGAGATCAAATACAGCAAAAGATCCTGAAAAGCAAGCATTCATAACACTTTAAAGGGTTACATGGATTTCCTAGAGTAAAAAATAGCATTTTTTCAAGAATATTTTTCTCGCATTAAAAATTAAATATTTTATTAGAATTTTTTATTGTTACAAACATAAATTATTAACAAAGAAATTCTGAAAATTAAAAAAAAATTTTAACTCTGCCATTGCGACGCCATTTCCGGTGACACCTCAGAAAAAAATACGCCCTTACAGGATCAGTACCTTAATTTAGAACTTGGTCGAAGAAAAAAAATTAAAATCAGATTTTTGGCAGTCACTTTAAGAAACAAAAAAAAAACCAAAATTTCCGTGAAAATTTCAAATAGTTGTACTCAAAAAAAAAAAAAAAAAACATTGGAATCCAAGTTTTTAGGTTTTTATTTTCAGATTGATGAGATCGAAACTGTCCAACAATCTAGCTAACGGCGCTTTAAAATTGAATCGAGACCACAGAAAACAAAATTCGCTGCAGGCACTGAAGGCCATCACAGTCGAGGCTAATAGCAAGTATATATAAAATTGGATTAAGTGTTAATATATTTGTATTCGCTCAAGACGAAGTGGAAAATAAAGGGTTTATACTAAAAGACGAGAAAATGTAGTAGATGGAAAACTAGTGTGTTTAGCTCTGAATGAGTGAAAGATGAAATATTATCATTAAATAAAAAAAGGCTTTACTTAATATCGAAAGGGCCCTTAAATATAAGGAATATGCTCATTGAGCATTCCTGGACATTTCTGGAGCGTTCAACAACGTCTCTATGAAATCAATTCTAAATAGTATCCAGGGAATAGGTGTTGATTCTCCGATAAAACACTGGAGCAAAAACCTTTTAACCTTTAGACGGATAAAAGCAGAATTAAACGACACTAAAGTGATCAACATATAAAAAGATGGCTGGCGTAAAGGTATGTTAGCTAAGCGCAACACTCTAAACATCTATACGGATGGCTCGAAAATGAACGACGCATTGGCAAGACTATGCTGTAAGCATCTGGGGTCTCCACGGTATGATAAACTGGAGTAGGTATCGACAGAGAGGCTGCAGAGTGTGTTAACTTTCGTGTCAAGCGCAGCCATCCTAAAGGGTGACTACTCCACTGAGATCTAGAGACTGAACTCCATCTGGTATCATAAAGACCAGGTCTATGCATGGCTTCCTGGCCATTAACCCAACCTAATTTCTCGTTCTTCTGTCCTGAAATCAACATAAATCTTTAGTTTCAATAAACAATAAAGAATCACCCAAATCTACTGTTTTGGACGACTTGGTAAAGAGTTCAGGGTTTTTTTTTTAAGTATGCTCTTGAAAAGCGTCATTCCTTAAACATTCTTAAACATAATGCTATTATAGCAAAAGCCGTAGTTAAGCAAAATAATCACCCTTTCAGGTTATTAACCCCTCTTGGCCTTCCGAAACATGCGATATATGAATCAATTCGAGTGCATGTATGTCGGAGCGTGTCTAAGGTGAGTTTAATTGACGCTCATATATTATGAGCACAAAACAACTGCAAGAACATCAGCAACAACAACAAATTTATACAACTACAACAACACTTCTAGCAATTGTGCTATGCATATACGAACAACAATTGTAGGCTTCCACAAACACACGCACACTCAGCCACATACACTCGCCAGCCTCAGCGGCATCTTCGCCGCTGCCTCAACTTGTGTCTGGGCCATTAGAAACTAGACACCCATTATTGGGAGCAGGTTCGTAATTAACTTTATGTACGCCATACTAATTAAGACGTTTAACAAGGATAAAATTACCTTTTAACGGCAGCGTGTTGGCGGCGCTTGCTGCCGCTGCTGTACAACAACAATAGCAACAATGCGTGAAAATAATAACACAAAATATGTATGTTTGGTGGAACATTAAGCTGGAAATAACGGTGCGCAGACTTATATTATTACATTGAAGGTCAGTGAGAATGGCAGCTAAAGCGGAGGAGGAGGGAAGCAAGCGAAGGAAAATCAAGAAAAACGCTTAATATTAAAGCGTTAAGAAAGGGTGTTGTGCGGCTGTTGTGAGTGTGGGAGGAGGTTAAACATATTTATGGCTATATGCATACATAACAGTATATTTGCTTCGTTTAGCATCTCAGTAGGTATTCAATTAACGCGGATATTACGCAGCAGGAAGCATTCAAGATTTGACTTCTCGATGGCCAATTAAAGGCGTGTGAAGGCGTTAAACTAAAGAAGCGAAGCATAACTGCTAAGCGCCGTTAAAGTTATACCGCTTACGAGTGAAACGCAGTCTCAATTGGGGGATGTTGTAAAAAGTACATAAGAAATGCTTACATAAATACATACAAGCACTTTATACAAAATATACATATGTAGGCAACACAACTTACCCTAATCAATACAAAGTCCTCTCACCGCCGTTCCGCGACTGCAAAAAGAAAAAAGAAAGGGAGTATTATGAAAATTTAGTATTTAATAAAGTTAAATTAAAAAACGTAAATCACAAAAGTCGATGTTGTTTATTAAGGCGCAGCCGCCTACGAAAGGTCAGCAGGTGAAAATAACGATGCAATTTATTTATACACAATATTTATGTGGCATTGCGACCTTTTGTTGCTTTCATTAGTCTTCATTAGCGCGCAATAAAGCTTTGAAATGCGATAAATTCTGCTTTTTTACACTTTCATTGCATACCTCCAGGCGTCTGGGCTAGCAAAAGGTACATTCAGCCATACAAACAGCAGCATGTGTTGACGTTAGTAGCAAATGGTTTAATTTAAAAATAAAGCAGTTCATAAATTATTGCTTTGACTGTTAAAATGTCTAATTCAAAATATAATAGGACGGACACAATTTACCAATTTCGTTTTATTTAAAAACTTTCGTATATTATACTGAGGTTTAAATTATCAGTTGTTTTTATTAAAGCGAAATATTTATTGCTTTAAACTTTGTTGAAAACTTTTTAAGGTCTAAAATATATTGACAATAGAAACCCTTATTGCCAGCCCAGGAGCGACCATTATTCGAAAAAAATATTTGTTTTTGATATTCAGCGGAAACTTAAGCTATATCGTATGGCTTCCGAAGACAAGGGTTATATTCTAGTATACTTTCATTATAGAGATAGCTGAAAATTGACTTTCTGTTTATAACTTAAAAGTAAGGGCGCGTAAAGCACACAAGAGAGCAATGGAAGAATTAATTGTTTGGATATCCAATTCGGTGTCGTCAGTCTTAAATCTTCTGCAAAGTTTGATAAAGAACATTATAGGACATTCACTTCAAGCAATTCGATAAAACACCCTTAATATAAAAAAAAAAACAAATTATTTTATTAAACGATGGGGAAGGTATTTTATATGTGAAAAACATGTACAAAGTTTGAAATGAATTGTTCAAGTAGTTTTGAAATGACAGTGAACACGGACTTTCAAAAAGTAGTTTTGAGTAAAATGCGTCTAAAGAGGTTATGAAAAAATGACCCTATCTATATTGTCAAAAGTATGCTCAACATTGTAAAAAAGGTCCGAATAAAATTACTCAATATTTAAGAAATAAATTCGCAAAAAAAGTAATTTTTTTAACCATGAAAACCTTACTCCCCCATAACATATATTGCCAATTTCAGAGTTCGAGTTAGGGAAGTTCAACTGTATTTAGACAATCTTTGTTTACCGCAGTATTGCTCATTTTTCAGAACGACTACAGTTGAATTCAGCCACAAAAACTGTTCGAACGCTTTCGCAAGAATAAATATGTCGATGTGATCTATGAAAAGACTCATTTGAGATGATTTTCTGACAACGCTCTTGAAGCAAATTAGGCTCAACAGAAGCGAGTGTCACGCAATCAACAATCATGAAAGTATACCAGATGAGAAAATTTTCATTGTTGAAAAATTTTTAAAAAGCAAATGGACAAAATCTGCGCTAAAACTTCTAAACACCCAAAAAACTTGCATTTCAATGGTTCAGCGGTGACCACAAACACCCCATAATTTGTTGTCAAAAGTTGCCAATTTCGAACAAATTTTCGTATATTGCTCACTCAATATATACACTATTAATTAACTTTATTAAAAAAAATGTATTTTAGATTTATTTTTATAATAGGCTGACTTTGCAACAGAGCCTATGACAGAACAAAGTGCTATGTGAATTTCAGTGCTCAAAGGGTTATGTGGGTTTGAAAATTTCAAAAAATCGATATTTTGTCTATTAAATAGTACGGTAAGTTTAAAATGTTCTCCCAAAATTTTAAATCGATCCGAGTAAAGTTTTAAGAGATAGACCCTTCGAAAGTTCCGCCCATCAGGCCACATCGGTGTAGAGCACCGCAGGTATAATGCGTTTTTCTCAAAACTCCATTTTTGAAGTCGCTGGAAAAGCGATGGAATGTTTTAGTTAACATTTTGTACACATTTTAAAAATAACATTATTTAGTTATTGAATGAAGGATTTTTTTTTGTTTTCTTTACAACTTTTTTTAAGCCAATAAATGGCGAAAATTTGACAAGGAAATGAGAATTTTTGTTCAAAGTCTGGGAAATAATTAAAATTTTGTTTTATTTCCTTCGTTCAATGTGATATATGATATGAATTATAGCATCAACATTTCAGGAGACATTATTCAAAGATATACCTTTGATTCTTTACATTAAAAAACAGAAAAATACCTTTTTTGTGCCTCTGAAACTCACCTAACCCTTTAATGAGATATTATAGCAGAAACGCAGGGAGACAATTAATATCTTCTTCTAGCTTTAAATAAATATTAATTTCGATTTAATGTATTTAATTAAGAAAGCAGGTATATTAGCCTTAGCATAATCCAATTAGTATCATAATTTGTTTCTAATAATGACTGCTTAAATCGGTTGCAACGCTTTTCAAATCAAAATTATACAAACGTTTCGAACAATTCCACAAAATTGTCGCTCGAACTTACCCCTCATTAATTTTTTCATATTTCTATACGTATTCTTTTCAATATTATTTGAAGAAATTAAAAAAATACCAATTTATCATAGGAAAGTTTAAACTTTTCAAGTTCATAAAAAGTTCCATGAACTAATTTTGAATCCAACCTGTCTTCGCATTCATCAGACAACAGTGGCCTTCACCTTTAACACAATTTCGAATTTCCTTGAATCAATATTTTCACCTTCAACGGCGTCAGCTAATTAATGTCTACCCTTTGTGGCAACAAGAACTTCGACAAAACAATTAAAGTGAGGCTCTTTTGAGGCCTTTTTGAGCCGAGCACGTGCCCACGAAGTGAAAAGTTCATAATTAAATTTGATATTTTGCAGATAAAAAAAAAATTATTTTGATTTAATTAGGGTGGGCGCAGCAGACGCTGAAGACGCTACCATAAAATGTTTTTGGTTACTTAAAGCGGGTGAAAATAACTTGCCATTGTTATTGTTAGATTTTTGGAGCGAAATACCAGCAGTCGGGTATTTAAGGCGCCGTCGCTGGTTCGGTGCAGGTGGCAGAGGCTATCAAGTTGCCAGTTTGCTAGTGGCAACCACCCGGTCGAAACCGCAAAGTGCGCAGCGCAGAAGGAGCGTTAAAGCGACAAAGCGTTTGGCGCCACAAACTTCTCCGCTTTCACTTAACGCTGACCGCTGCTGCTGGACAGTGTTTCTGTGAGCCTGTGCATGAAGAAAGGGGCACTTGTTTTTGCTGGTGTGTTGTTGTTTTTGGCTTACTTCACTGTCTTTTGCGAGCAGTGCGTCCATCACTTCGCGCAATTTGAAATTTGTTAAGTTGTTGTTTGTTTTTGTTTCTGTTTTTTCTACTGCCCCTTCTTCCTCAACTCAACTGTTTGCGCTCAAGTTTCAGCGCAATTTTGTGGTTGCCACCGCAAGGGTTGGAAGGTGCCGTGTATCCTTTGCTGTTTGCCGCCTGCACTCATAACTTTTCAAATGTGGGAAGGCGAAGGGAGGTTAGGGGAGACATGTTATCTACATACATGTAAGAACATACAAACATATACATATATACCAGTCTACATATACATACGCACCAATTTGTGCGCTCGACAGCCAAACATTGTTCCGCTCCACAAGCGCAACAAATGAATTTTAATTCAATTAAAGGGCAAATTGTAAATTCGCTTATTCGCCCAGTGCTCCACCTCCTCTTGCTATATCTTCTATATAAATATATATATAGACTATGCAGAAATGTATTTATTCGCCACTCAGCCGGTAAACAGCTCGATTTAGGGGAGATTTATTCCACCAGCCTAACCGTTTAGCGATGCGTGGCTGCCGCCTGACGGAGAGTCGATTATTTATCCCCTCTTAAGCCGCCAAGTAGAGAACAATTTACTTGAAAATTTGAAATTTTCGCTTAGCGGCGCATATTCATATTACGCAGTCAATGTTGCCTATTATTTTTGGCATAAGAGGAGTTGGGTGGTCATGCGCCGCTATGGTAACGGTGCTAATGGCATGCACTCTAATTGGGCGAACGCCACAACCGAGTGGGCTGAGTGTGTGATTACTCATAGATGGGTTGTGGTACTAAGGCCGGCTGGAGAAAGTTATTAATTCTAGGAAGTATTTTATACGTAAAAGTATACAATGGAGACCACAGGAAGAAAATAGTTGAATTAGAAACTGAACCCAACTCGTCCCAAGATATTCAAGAGGGCCTAAAAAACTATTATAATTTCTTAAACTTATATAGTTTACTTTCTAGTAAATCTTTTGCACAAAAAAGTTATAAACAAAACTTTGAAAAAAAATAGTGAACTTGGACCCTAGAGGCTCATTAATAAATCATATGCAACTAAAAAGCAATTCCAAAAGTATAAGGATTTCATAAATTTTTTTTTTTTTTATAATTCAAATACGACTGGAGATTCGCTGTTGCCTTGCGAAGAACGATAGCTATTAGAGAAAACTTGTAGGAACTGGTTCGAAGGAGAACTGAACCCAGGTCCTACCTAACGGCAGTGTGTACATGTAACTATTACACTATGAAAGCCAAGCTACAGTTGGAACTCGATAATATTGCACACTTTCTGAAACCGAAACTCGCCTAACTAAGTCGAGTATTGCCATATACCTCATTGTTTCAATTAATTAACATTATATGGACTCAGTAAGGATCTCATTCCACCAATATTCAATAACAATATTTTCACATTCGTGAAGCGATGCCAAAAATTTAGACCCCAGATATCCTGAAATTATTGAGAAAACATATTTTTCATTCATTTCTTGTTTTTGTTTCTAACTCCTGAGGGCAACGTCAGTAAGTTCTTATCCGCAGACTGTCTATAAGCAACTGAAGCTTAACTCTATACAAGCACATCCCATGATTTACTCATATGCGTGAATCAATACTTCTTTCTCCTCCTCTCTCTATCTCTGTTTATCTCCTTATATACTACTACTATGATCGGACCGCACTAAACAGTAAGGTCCCTTTTAGTCCTGGACTGGCAGGCACCTTAACGTAATGCAGGTGATAAATAGCAATGTCATTCGGTCTCTCTCAACCTATGTGATCTGTACACCACTTTTCAGATGCGTTACCAAAGGCGGCATGCTTAAGATGAGTAAGAGCAGCAACTTCTTAACCCAGATCCTTGCCCATGTTGAGCCAAAGCTCATATGAACCAGAATGAGTAAGGGTGGCCCAGGAACTAAACGAGACGATGACGATATGCCCTCAGGCAGTTGAACTCAGAAGGCTGGTAGGCGCAGTTGCTCGAAGGCGAGCGACTCTAAACGGGACGAAATCCGAGACGAGCGCAAAAGGAAGATGAAGAGGTTAGGCCCTCAAACAGAAGATGTGACATCTATCTTCGGCCTTGACGAACCTGAACATGAACGGTGCCAGTATGAAATGGTACCTTAGGCACCCCCTGGACGGTAAATTCCAAGAGGAGGTAGAGAAGCTCACTGTGAGTAAGAACAGCAATCCATCGCCTTCTGCAAATATAATTGCGGAAGCAAATTTTGAGTTCGTCCCAAGATAAAGGAGCGGGAATCATGGACGCCACAATCTCATCAGAAAGGCGATATAGTGAAAGGGCCACACCACTGACTGCAACAGTACAAAAGGCGAAACACAAGAGCGAGCAATTGACCTCCAAGTTCTTAGAGGAAAAAGGGGATGTTGTCATAACCTCACTTAGCTCGCCATGTAACAAATATACCGATTTCCTCCTAACCTAATGATTTAGCATTATAAATCTTAAACAGTCAGGGAGATATTTTAATAATATGGCGAAAAAATATAAAATATCTATCAAAAGGAATTTTTATTTTTTCTGAAACAAAAGAATTTCCCTTATTGAATCTCCACGAACGAAGTTTTTTATTATCACCCTTTAATCATATACCAAGTCGAAGGTAGTATTAGCTCATGCAAAAAAAAAAAACAAAGAAATATAAGTAAAACAGACACTTTCATTCTCACAATTATCAATTCACCCCCTCCACTATCGCCTTCGGCAACACCGCGTTATAAAGCACTTTCGCTACAAATCCAATTATTTGCGTCTTAAGGTTTTATGGAAATGGAAATTGAAAAAATAAATAAAGCGAAAATGGATTGAAAATAAAAAGAACACCATCGAGTAGAGAAAATAGAAAGCAATGAAGCAAATAAAAGCTCAACAACGCAGCTCCAGCGAGTGAGTAACAAACACAAATAGGAGACAAGGCGAACTTTGTAAGTCAATAGAAAGCCATTACCCTAGAAGGCAGCGCCTCCACACTGACACACCCTAAATTTTGCAAATGAGCACCCCTACCCTCGGGCATATTGCTGAGGCCAGCAATTCGCTTTAATTTATTTACGTTCGAATAGTTCGATTAAAGTGTTGCAATTGGCAGGCGTTTAAACGGTACTTTAGCGGCGTAAAAGGGTGCTGCGCACAGGGTGGGTTGGAGTATAAAAACTTTGTAAAAAGTGGGAGTGTTGTGTATTTATAATAAAATAGCTTTCGCTCCCCTCCCTCCACAGCCACTTTATGCAAAACTTTGATTGCGCGTTACTTTATTAAAGTTTTTGATTGCGTCAATTGCAAGTGGCAACCCTTCGGCTCGCAGCGTCAAGAACGCAGGCAGAACGCGAGCTCTTACGGATATATATTTACTTTACAAAAATATATCCACAAAATAATAAGAAGCGGGTTTCAAGCAGTTCAACTCTTTGCTTGTCTGCCCAAGTGAAAGCAATCAGCTCCCAATCCAATACTCGCGCTCTTCACTTCGCTTCGCGTGGCGGATTTGTGCGAGATTGGGTTAGGCTTTATTCTCCCGTTTTCTGCGGCTTTACGCTGTCAGTTGAAAAGTTGAAAGTGAAAAGTTTATAATTTGTTCGCATTTCACCTGGCTTAGGTGCCTAGGAATTTGGTTTGGCATTAGTGTTTCGCTTTATCCACCTTTTTATTATTCTATTGCATTCCACCAAATCACCTGAACTGACATTAAGGCATGCCGTTACTTCGAACATTGTTTTGACACACCATTTCGCTTCGGTGCTTTTGAATCGAGTTCATTCGCGAAATTATTTAGACAATAAGCGTTTGCTTTTGTAGCGTTGAACTTTGTGTGTTTTGGTTGCATATTTTCTGTATTTAATTTCAAACAAAATGTTTTATTTTAATTTATATACATATAACAGAGAAATATTATATGTACAAGTATGTATGTTCCTTATAGACTCCAAAATGGGGGAACCGATTTCAATGAAATTTTAGGACGATCTTGAGAATGCCCAGGGAAGTGTTGCGCGCAGCGTCGCGATGTTAACAAAATTTCTATGAATCGGCATCTCGCTACAATATCGGTTATGTGGACCTTTTTGTTCACTTTGCAGTGCCTTATTATTGAAAATTTACTTATGTGCTTTTGAAGTACTACGATTTATCGATTGGACTGCATTTTCTTAGCTTCAAATTTATATCAAATGGGCTAAATCGAAAATCGGTGAAATTGTATATTGAAAAAACATATAAAAGCATTACATGAAGTTGGTTTAGAACATATAGAACTAATAAAGGAGTCCATATAAATGGCAATTTTACATAAATTTTATAATTTACTAATATACAGTGGACCAATAAAGTTTACATACACCTAGTTCTATTAAATTACGACAAGTTTATTTGTTATAAAATGAATAAATTTTTTGGTTTTTTTCTAACCATTTCAAAAGATGTATATTTAACATTAAATTTAGCATATCAAAAAAAATTTTTTTTTTTTACACAAATAAAAAAAATTAATGCTTAAGCTTAAAATGGGCATAATTTATATCAAAAAAGTTTACGTACACTAATGATTATTTATATAAATTAAAAATAATTGCAATAGTTTTAGCGGTTTTTGGCCTACATTTTATTGCTATTATTGTCCCTACACATCGATGTATGCTCCTCACTGAATTTCTAGTATTATTTCCGGATATCTTGACTCACTAAGTCCATGATCCAGCTTTTTGGCCTTATTTCGATGAAATTCGATGTTTTCGAATACGATTTTCCAAAAATTTCCAGATATTTTGAACAGGATTAATGTATGGTGATTGCGAGACCTATGGATTTATTTTTAATTCCTTAACAACCCTGCACGTACAAGATAAGACTCGTGTTTTTGGCTGTTATCCTGTGGTAAATAGAAATGGCTGCTAATAACAGCCGGTTTAAGCACATTTAAAATTTAAATTTTTTTCCTAAAATATTCAGATACTATGCTTATCCATGTTTTTACTAATAAAATCCAAATGTCCAACTCTAGATGCAACCGTACACCCGTAAACCATAACATTACCCCCACAATGCTCTACCGTTGGCAATACATTTTTTCCTTGCGACTCTTCATTGATCTTTTTCCACACTTTTCGTGATCTATTCGAACCAAGTAAATTAAATTATGATTCGTCGGTGATCACAATGTTTTCCCAAAACCAGTACGGTTTGTTTAAATATTGTTTAGCAAATGTCGAACTCTTCTTTTTATTAACCTTACTTATGTTTGACTTACTACGTGCGATTCGTCTATGATAACCAGCACTCTTCAACACATTCCTACTGTTTGGGGATTTATTTTTTTTTTTTGGGTATGTTTCAAAAATGGGTAAGCATATGTTTCTGAACATTTTAAGAAAAAAATTCTAATGTTAAATGTCCTAAAATCGGCTGTTATTAGCAGCCATTTCTATTTACCTCAGGATAACGACCTAAAACACACAACTTATCTTGTACGTGAATGGTTGTTATGGAAATAAAAATAAATCCATAGAATGATCGTACCAATTTAGAAAACTACATTTTTTCAAATATCATTTAACCGGCTGATTTAAATTACAATTTCCGGAAATGATCCAACACATGAACCGGATTTGGATCAGTATATGACACAAGTCTGGTGTCGATTCAAATCGATATCTCGGAAACTAAACACTGAAAATGGGATTCTGATCAAGGTATACAAATATTGTGTGAACAGCGAAATGGGTATTGGACACTTGCTCTGAAAACCTTATCTAAGGTCTTTGATTTTACTTAACTCAGGGGATCCTGTAACTATATGGGTTTCTTCGGTGAAACTATTGGCATCAGAGCATTATTTCGCAAGCTTAGCTTTCGTTATGATCCCCTATTACCACACATTTCTCTAAATACTCCCAAAAGTCATTTCTAAGTTATAGCCGTGTTTCCAGAAAGAAATTTGAACAGCAGGCAAGTCTCCGTATCAGACAGAACTTAGATAAGAAACTGAAGCTGTCAATATCTTCAGTATCTGTAATATCTGCAGCATTTTCCAAACTTTCAATATTTTCCGTCCTCGTCGGTTTTAAATGCAATCATTGAGCACTAAAGATAATGAATGATGATGATGATGTGCCCTAGCATCAAAGCATCAAAAAATCCGCTAAATGATTATGAATGTGTGTAAAATGAGATTGTGGGAAATAGCTGTCACCCTAAAAATATTAAGGGATTATGTTGAACATATCATATATGCATATTTGGGTATAAGAAATATCTGTGCAAAGCACTAAACTGAAAATCGTCCGATTCACCGTGCCTCAAGTAAATGAAAAGGATTTGATTTAATTGCAGAATGGTTGATGGAAAGAAAATGCTCCCAAGGCACATTTTTTGCCTCTGTGTAAATTGAAGCCGTGCGATCTCCACCTATTCAGCTTCAAATTGCTTCGAATCGTAACGTATCGCGCAAATAAGACTCTCACTGACTTTCTCCTGTTCTCAGGAATGGTCGACGGAAAGAAATCGTCGAGGCTCGTGATTACTTCTGAGTGAAATACCAAAATGAATTATTATGTTCTGGGATGGATGAGCAGCTAGCTTTCTCATGTAAAATATACTGTCGGAGGTGTGATATTGTTCGATTTACTCACTATTACAAGAATATTTTATTACGTAGTCTAGTAGCTTCTTGTCTTTACTATTTTCGCTTTTGGAAAATAATTGAATTCCTAGAAAAAGAGTGAAAAGTACCTCGATAAACAAATAGGACAAGCTACAAAGAAAGAAAGTATGAAGAATTTCGGGTTATCTGAAGAGCCATTCAGATATTTTGCATTAAACCCGTTTATTTTATTCTTCGAAATCGTAGAGAACTTTCATCTAAGTAACCGATAGAATTTCTTTAGTTTTCTTCAATAAAATTAAGTATTCTCGCCGTCGTTTCATTTCAATTTTAGTTGGGAAAATAGTACAATAGTATTACAATAATAAAATTGAAGGTGCCCTAAGTTTCTATTAGAATATATATAGTAGAAAATATCAATTTTACTTAAAGTTCCCAAACACTGCCTAGATATTTATCCCCTTCTAATAATAACATAACAGAAAAAAAATAATATCGGATGGAGGAAATATGGAGTACGCAACAAAAATCATGAAGTTTTGGACCAGACATTTTTCGGTTTTTACACCCCGCACAGCAACAACTGTTGCGACATTGTCACCGGCATTGCCTACATTTAGGCTACCGAACACAAAACACTACTACTAACAGCTTAAATTCCACAGCGAACTTTTCGAATGCATAGCAACAAAAAATGTCCACTCGACGCCGGAAGGAATCTTACAACAAACACACGGCGGCAACTGGCAGCTTTAAACTCACAAGTGGTTGTTGTAGGCAAACCCCAAAGCACCGAAAATGAAAAAGTAACTGTTTGTAAGCGAGTTACCGAAAAGTGTACACAATTTATAGCGTAGAAATGCGAATGGCTGCGAGGAAATATGAAGAGATAAATGGGAAAAGTGGACAGGCACAGAGCGAAATCGCTAAGGGACATTTCTCGGCTCCGCGCTATATAAATGTAAATGGTGCGAGGCAGTGTAAATGTGTATAGAGATGAATATGCCGTTGGCTGTGGGTGTGGTCATGACAGAAGTTCTTCTTCTGGTGTTTGCCTTTGGTGATGGCGGCGTTAAGCCTTTCTTTGCCGTTGGGATGTCAAGCAAAATGTATTGTATAATCCTTAGAGGCACCTCAACGCTTTTGAAAACATACATACATACTAAAGGATATACTTTAAGTGTTATTTTTTTAACAAGATGTGAACACTTGTGAACCCATACATACATATGTAGAGGTAAATTTTTGCATGGAGGAGTGTGGTATAAATTTTGAGTTCAGTAGTGACAGTGGGTACATTTGAAGAAGATTTATTTTTTAAATTTTTTAAGAAAATAATAATATCATCTTGGTATATAAAGGCTTTATGACATTCGAAACAAGTTCTATCGTAAAGGTTTCCGAATTTGTGCTCAGGTATCGGATAACAAGTTACAAATAATTGGAAAGTGGAAGTGAAACTATAGTAGTCATAGGCCAGAGATAATTTTCACCAATGACCAATATTAGTGCAACAAAAACAATCAAAAAATTAAACAATATCAATACTTACAAGATGTTAGGGTCAGATGATTGAAAATAAGATAAGAAAAAAATGGGGTTGCCACATTTTTCAAAACGTTAAGTTAAAAAATGTATAAGAAAAAACATTACCATATAATCATAATAACTTAGAGATTCAAATTATTTGTTTTAGTGTTGCCACCTATTTGTAATTTTCGATTTATTAAAATTGGGAAAAGACAATAATTGAAGTATTATGATGCTTAAACCAAACCGACTTAAGATTAAAGTTTTTCATGAAAAATATTTTTGAAGGGTTGCCACCCTTTTTGGATAAAAAAAAATTAATAAAAATGATAATGTGATTTTTTTCTGGCAATTCGGGGTAAATTTGAAATACGAATTTGATTTTTCATGGTCCCGTCAAGCTGGGATTAAGAACCCTGACTCAGGGAGCCTATTATAAAATATCTCTCTCGAGTGTTTTGACCCTAATGTTAATAACTAATAATAAAACTGTTATTTTCCATGAATTTGGGGCTGTTCTTACGTTATATATAAGATATAATATGAGGTTAGCCGAGTTATAATTGTATAATTATCGGATTAAGAGACTAGGGTAATCTATAAATAAACATATCATTTTTACCTCAAAATTTATGGACATTTCAGAGTGATCCATGAGCGGGAAAATATATATCGAGGCTTCCCTTTTTTTGGTTAAATATCCTTTCTTAAAGTATTTCTAAAGATATTCAAAACTGCCATAAAATAATTTGTTTATTACATTTTTTTTATCAACTCTTTTCCAACTTTTAACCCACAGTTCTAATATGAAACTCTGCAAGAAAACACGAAAGCTAGCGGGTATCAAGAAAGTCGCCGCGGAAACTACAAGAACACGCAAGAAGGTGAGAGCCAAGTAAGAACCGGCGAAGGAAAAGAAGAGTGCCACTCGGCAACCTGAAGCCCAGAAGTAAGTAGGCAAATACAGTTAAAGGCTTCAACATAAATGCAGACAGCCGAGCGGCCTCAAATACAGATGCACACATGCACGCTCAGCTGGCTGTAAGACGGTTATCCTTGCTCCAGCTTCCCCCATTCTGTGCTATACACGTAATATACAGTTGTAGGAGGTTTTCTCAGAAAATAAATAAATAAAGGAAAAAATGTGGAAGGCAAATTCTTACAAGGTTTTTATTTCATAAAATGTGAAAAGTATTAAAAGAGTAAACTTTTTTATAGACTTCCAAGCACTTGAAGTTTCACCTTTTCACTACTTCGTGCGTGCTTTGTTGTTGTTGCGTCATAAATGTACATTTCACCACGACATTTGCCTTTCGCATTTCACCATTTCCACATTTTATTACTTATATTTTCATTTTTTCATATTTAAATGAAAACTTTTCGCAAACGCCAGGCTCTGGCATACAATTGAGGTCGTCAGCGTTGCCAGCCATGCGGGTTTAGCTGCACGGAACACGTGTCTCAGGGCGCGTAGGCTGGAAAAGGCTAGTCGCCGTCGGTGAATACAGGCAGGGATGTGTGTGTGTGCATTCCCTTGGGCACACGCGTACATATTTGTAAGTTCTTGTAGAACTTCACTGTGTGTGTGTTTCGCTCTCGACTGCAGGAAGGAAGTCTAACGGAATTACTGAATACCGCTAAGCCAACAGTCAGCTGCACAAGTTTCTCCCGCACACACTTTTTTGCTCTTCTGCTCACTTACTTTTTTCTCTTTGAGTTTGGGATTTTGGGTCCTTTGTGAGTTTAGAGTTCTTTAGAGTTCAGAGTAGGCTTCTAAAATTTTATTTTATTGCGCTCAATAACGAGGCATAAGTAGGCATAATGATGGCTTATAAAATATGCAAAAGTTCTTGAGCACAAAAAGCCCAAAATAGTCCGGCAAAAACTAGACGCACACACACATATAAACGCTTCGATATGTTTTTATGCGAATGCTTATATGCGAGTGTTTGGATGTGTGTGTGCGAGCATAAAAAGCAGCATAAACTTTTCACTCATATTAATACACTTACACATATGTACTTAAGTGCGCATTTCTATTATGGCGCTCGACATTCCAGTGCTTTCGGCTGACACTCGTTAAGTGACTACAAGTTGATCCTTAATAGTAATCATTTTGAATATGCCCACGCACACACACATACACATGTCGCTAACATATTCAACTACATTTGTATCAAATTATGTATGGCTCTGCGCTACAATGACTTTTTAATAGTGAATCGATGAGTGAGTATTTAGTGTTAATAGTTAGTTTTGCTGCTATTGTTGCTTAAATACACGTAAATTTAAATTTATAGGAGTTATGATTGTAAAAAGTATTAGTAGAAACTATTCAAAAAGTAAGGAAGTTATTACAGAAAAAACCTTATGAGGGCATTTGGGGAACAACCGTATTTATGGTGACAAAATATGTTGGAAAACTTTTGATAATTTAGGCATATTAATTACTAATACATCAATCAGTAGTTATACAAAAAATCAGAACGATTTGCTACTAGTTCTTTCTTGCCATACCTAGGCCTTTCCTCGTGAGGAAACTTTCCTACCAAGGTCACAGTGCCTTTCATTATTTGCATACCTTTAAAACTATTGGATGACCTTTCTGCAGTCGATTTTTGGACAGGTAAGTGAATTGATCGGCAAGCATCAAAATAGCTGATTTAGTACATCTTGAAGTTTTGCGAATTGGTAGATACCTATTTTCAATCAATTTTCGATAGTAAGATCTATCATCTGACCATGAAAAACATTCATTTGAAGGCAGTTGTCCATAAAACAAATTATCATATAAAAAAAAACAGTCACCTCATTCACCCGAGAGAAGGTAAGTTCGTCTTTTAGTGGTCATCATACCGCGAAAAACATGGATGGAGCTTTATCGTTAAAAAAATAAATTTAGTTCATCGACGCACTCTTGCTGTTCGATTGCCAAATCGTTAGATATAAACGGCAATGTACGTGTGTAAAAACATAACTGGCAAATATGTTTCCTAGATTGCTACATAGGTTGCTATATATATTTCTCGACTAGGCAACACTAAGTGTTGCCAGTTGCACTCTGACATTTCCATTGGAAAGTTTGACATTTTTTAGCAAAACATCACTCAGAACGTTTTGTCATTTAACCGTGAATTGTTTTATTTACAGGGAATTAAAAAATTCATCTCGGCCAAAAAATGGAATTAACTCATGAACACTTTCGTGCGATCATTTTTCACAACTTCCGACGTGTATTATCACGACAAGAGTGCATCGATGAATTAAAATCTTTGTATGGCTATGAAGCACCATTCTATAGCACTGTGGAAAACTGTTACAACGAATTCAACCGTGGCCGACGCTCGCTCAAAGACGAGTTCCGTGAAGGTCGTCCAAAAACAGCCGTTGTGCCAGAAAACATCGATGCCGTACGTGAACTGATAATGCAAGACCGTCATGTAACATACCTTCAGATAGAGGCATGCCTATGCATTTCTCCCACCAGCATACATTCGATATTGCATGAACACCTGGCCGTAAAAAAGGTTTATTCTCGTTGGATCCCGCACAATTTGACAATCGCTCAAAAAAAGGCTCGTGTGGATGGGTGTAAAGAAATGCTGAAAACATACGATCGCGGTGCTTCAAAACGTTTATAAGATCGTCACAGGTGACGAATCATGGATCTTTGCGTATAAGCCTGAAACAAAACATCAAACGACCGTGTGGGTCTTCTAAGACGAGCCAAATCCAACGAAAAAAAAAGCATTTTCGTTGATAAATATGCCTCTTTTCATTATTAGGCCAGAAATATATATAGCAGGCCTCGTACAAGCGGAGTGTACTTTATTAAGAACATTAGTTTTTGAGTGGCACAATACATTCACTGAAGGTCGTACATTTATCAAAAACTTGTCCGAAGCGAGTCCTTTCATCGATGAAGTTAAATAAAAAGGGATGACCGCAATATATTTGACGGATCTATTCAACATATTTTGATTAACGTTTTGGGTATCAACTCAGGCTACTTATCGCAATCTACACTGACCACTGTAAGAACTTATATTACATGGGCCTAGCTTCTTGTGCAAATTGCAGGTTCCGCAACAGGTAACCTGAAACTGGTTTCAACGTTTTCAAAGTGGAGGACATAAATGACAATCAAAATGTGGGCCAATCAAAATCCGTGATCACCGGAAATTCCTTCGAAACTGTGCGTGAATTCATCAAAAATCAGCCGAAGTCACCATTGAAATTCATGGAAATGAAATTGAACACCTCCAAAACATCGATTTATCGCATTTTGACCGAACATTTTGGCTTACGAAAGGTGTCTGCACGTTTTGTTCCACACAAATTGACTGACGACCAAAAATTGCTCAGAGTCCAACATTCGAAGGACGATTATTTGACCAAAAACCACATTTTAACCATTAACCACTCACCGTATTCACCTGATATGTCACCGTGCGACTTCTTCCTTTTAGGAAAAATGCATTTGCCCATGAAATGAAAGCGTTATGCAGACGTAGAGGTCATTCAAAAGGCTTGCACCGGCATACTGGCGGCCTTACCGGCCAACGAGCTAGAACATTCGTTCGACATGCTTTTGGACCATGTAAAAAGCTGTATTGAAACAGAAGGAGACTATTTTGAAGAAAATAAATTGATTTTGTCGAAAACACCATTTGTTTCGTTTTGTTTTAAGTCCTTTTTACTTTGGAACACGCCTTGTATATAAATACAATATTCGAAATAGGTTATTTAAGTGCAAGATTTCATTCACAACTCTTATTTAAAAAAAAATTCTTCTACCTTATATGTATAATAAAAATTTTCTGTGCAAATTTAAAAAAATGCCCATATTAAGCTTAAATACAAGTGATCACTTTGTAGGCCCGAGACCTTTTCAGAACTCTAAATGAAAGCGAGTCATACAAATTTACCTACAAGCATGTCACCATAGGAGCACTGTCCTTATTAGAATGGGTGAAATACAAAGCTTCAGTTAACAGTGAAAAAACTTACCTGCAAAGAAACGAAGTAGAATAAAATATTAGTAAACAAATAAAAGATTTGTATTAGAAAATGTGAAAATGTAGTTTGTTTGACAGTCGGGATCAAATTTGATTAGATGGTATAATAAGCAAATCTGGTGAATAATTGTATTTATAGTTACAAATGATCTCTCTATATCGTCCGTATATGATACCAACTGTGTCTTAGTACTTATCGTCAGACTATAATACTTTTTTATAACTACCCACTAAAAATACATTTCACGACATAAAAATGTTTCCTCTGCGCTCTCTCTGTTTATAGCTTAAGCCATTCGCTATACAAAAAGCAGCGAATAAAAACTTGTTAATACTTTTTTACGCCTTCGCATCATTTTCATTATTGTGAAAAGTACGAATAAAAGTATAAAAATAATTTTCTGATTTGCGTTGATTATTGCCGCACTGAGTACGTAAGTATTGCTAATAACAATAAAAGAAACTTTTCTTACAAGTAAATGTGCAATTTCAACCGAGACCTCATTACGAGTACGATTTCAATGGCGAACAAGCGCTTATGAGTCAAAATAGGGATATTACCTGTACACTGCCGCTTTCAAGAGCGTTTTGCTGCGTCAATACACAACAGCGAGGCAAATTAACTGAGTGAAATTTTTATAAACTGCACTTGAGAAAAGTGTTGCCATACGCCGAAAACTTCTGCAAACAAACTCGCAGCAACAATTCAAGGGTACGCCGCCTACACAATGGCCTAAAGTTGGGGGAAGGCTATGTGTGAGGTGGGAGTGAAGGGAAACATGTTCTTGTTTGCTTATTTAGACGAACTTTGACTTTGACTTTGCCTTTCAGTAGCAATTTGCGAGCATGCTGTAAGAATTCAACTGACATGGGAGGTGAAGCTGAGGAAACAACGTGGCAAGAGTGACGGAAGGGCAACAGAAAAAAGTGTGAGAAAGACGTGTTAAATGTCGACCACACGACAAACATACGAACCCGGCCACAATTCCCACAGCGATGTTTATGCGGCCTTTCGACGAGCAAAGTGGTGAAAAGGTAACAAACGAACTTGCATAGCCTACCTACAGGCGCGCATACAAGTAATGGCGGTGAGTGAGGCGTTTGGGTGTGTTAAACAAACAATAATAAATATAAAATGCGCGAAGAAAGATGAGAAAAGAAGACGTTAAAAAGAAAATAAAAAAAATTCAAAAGCATATATTTATTTGTAGTGAGCTTTTGGGCGCTTACCTGCTGTGTTGCTGCCCAAAAATCACACAAAAGCGACACAAGACACAAGTGTCATGTGGGTGTGTTGTCAACAACTGAACTTATGCTTACACTACCAAAATCCAGCAATACTAAGTTGACAGACACATACATACATATAAAAGCACGCAAACGTACCCTAATGGCTGTCAAATGTCAAGCAACTGCCTTAGATGTTAGTGTCAAACTTTTCTTGTTGCTGCCACAGCTTCATGCTGTGTAAACATTTCTGACACTTTGTTGCAAGCCCACTGCGAGCGATTGTAACTGTAAACGTAGGCCAATTTGCAGAAGAATTGAATGTGTGAGAAAGGTTTCGACTTCACGTCGATTTTATTTTCTCAAGTAATTTTGTTGGCGTTTTTGCCAAATTGGAGGAGTAAAATTTGACAGCATGTTGTCGGAATCTATTGTATGTTGATAAGCGGCGAGGTGCGGGGTGGCAGTGTGATGCAAAGTAGCCACTGAGTGGTTATTGGAGTGAAGGAGGAGCGCAAACTTTTCTGTCAATTTATTTCACTCACACTTTATCTCATAAGCTTTAGCTCAATGGAAGTATAATTTGAGGAAAACTGTTCGTAATTTTAAAAGATAATATTGACTCTAGAAAATTAAAGTACGAAAGTGCTAAATTCTAGTTGAATCAATAACAGCTTGTAATATAGCGGTAATTATAAATAAATTCTTCCAAGAAGCTTTTTAAGTGAAGTTTTTTTTATAAAAGATTTTATAAGAGGTTTGTTTTTAAACAACCCACAAAGCTTTCTAAGTGAAGCTTTTAATATGAAAACTCTTATGAAAGCTTCGTTTTTAAACTAGTGTTTTGTTAAGTTGCAAATATTAATCGGTAAGATGGTTTTAAAATTAGTGGGGCTTAAAACCCACATTATTATCACTGAAAAAACCCGTAAATAATAATATCGAAATACATAGATTATCAATATATTAACCTTTGGTGGCGTAGTGGTATTTCAGTGATTACAAATTCATTGCTAATGATCTGAGAATTAAAAAAAATTACTTAAGCCTCACAAGTAGGGAAAATGTGTACCAAAAAAGAAACTAGTTGGGAGGATGAGCTAGTCCGAAGATAGAAAAATACTTTTTGAGGACCTAATAAAAAAACTTATAATCCAATAACATTAAGTATTATTCTGGAACCCTCTCTAATTAACTTATATAGATACGTAAGATATATTTCGAAATTTAGTGATTCTAGTGTTGCAATCTGGCAACTTACAAATTTGGCGTAAAGTTTGACATTTTTGATGTGATGTGATTTGATACTGAGAACGTTTTGAGATACGAGTGCTATTTGTATTGTTTACAGTAACTTGAAATATTCATCTCGGCTTAAAAATTAAATTAAATCTCGAACTTTTTCTTCCGATTATTTTCACTTTTGACGTGAATTCATTCATCAAGAATGCATAGATGAATTTAGATTAGTTTCTGACGAGAAGCTCCATCAAGGTCCATTGTTTATCGATGAAACGGTGGAACACCAACTACCGAAGATGGATCACGCACTCTTTATCAAGACAATGCGAACTCTCACACGTCTGTTGAAATAACTTCATTTTGGATCACTTAAACCATCAATTTCATCAGTCATTCACCTGAACACAGAATAACTTTTCATATTCCCGTACGTTTTGCGACATTTGAAGAGGAAGTTGATGCATTTAGAACGCAGGTTTTGGAGATAACTCCACCTGAGTGCCAAAAATGCTACGACAATTAGTTTAATCGCTTGAAAAAGTGTATGAATCTAAATAAAGTATTTTTTGAAAAACGGTAAAGCAATTTTCGACGATTAAAATTTGTTTAAAAGGTAATTCTCGTACAAACTTATTCAACTCGGCAAAGATTACAGGACTACGTGACAGCTATTGAGAAGCATCAACCAACAGAACAAATTCCAAATATTTTGCAAAGAATTTTCTATAAATAGTGGTTTATACAGCAAAATGTTAGGAACCATAAAAAAAAGAATGAAACAATTTTAATCTTCAAGGAACCAGATTTTTTTGAATATCTTCTTTAGTCCAATTACAAAGAGCCATATTTTATTTATGATTTATAACATTGAACAACTATAACATTGTCAATAACATGTACCAGCTGAGTATGTGTTTTAGGTATGCTGGGAGATCAAGATAAAGTGCTATTACTTCCCTTTTTGATTCGACAATTGCGTCAAATGTCTTTAGGTTAAATTCTTTTTAATAAACCGGAACAGATAACGATAGATGCTCACTAATTATGTCTTCCTACCAGTAAAAATTCGAAAAAGGTTTCAAGAAGAAGATAAAATATTAGGTTGTCAAAAAAGTCTTGCAGTATTTTCGCTAGTTGGCGCTGAAAGAGCGTAGTTCTAGTTTTATTCGTCGCATCGGGTCATGCTATACCTTTTTGGAAAGCTCATTTCACGCGCTAACTCGTGTTTGATTGATTGTCGTTTCTTTTAAGTCGTTCGTGAGTTATAGCGTCGCAAACATGGAGCAAAATAAAGAGAAAATACGACATATTTTGCAGTACTACTACGATAAAAGCAAAAATGATTCTCAAGCCGCCAATAAAATTTGTGCAGTTTACCCCGATACAGTTTCCATTTCCACCGCACAACGATGGTTTCAACGTTTTCTTTCTGGTGTAGAGGTGGTCGGAGATGCGCCACGCTCCGGAAGGCCTGTCGTCGTATATTGGGATAAAATCGCTGAATTGGTCGAAAGAGACCGGCATGGTAGTCATCAAACCGTTATAAACCATTTGAAGAAGCTTGGAGTCACTGAGAAGCTCGATGTATGGGTGCCACACGAATTGATTCAATAAAAATACGGCAAGACTTTTTTGACAACCCATTACTTTAATAAGTGGTTGAAATTTTGCGAGTTATTGACCCACAGACCGTGACTGACTGCTTTTTATGAGTTGATTTGAAAAGAAAAGTATACACCTGCAATTCTCAGACTACTGACGAGCGCGATAAAAATATTCGTTTCGCAAATTATGCTCTAAGCCGAGTTTTAAAAATTCTACACCCTTTATATTTCAATAGTACAACTTCTAACGTCATTTAAAAGGTCGAAAAGTGAAACCAAGACCAAGCATTTCATAAAATTCTATTCTGATAGAAATGAATATGTTTCACAAATACAAAAAATTCATTATAAGGACTTGATTTCGATTGCTCAGCCATATACCATGTGATCCAATATCGACGGTTCCGGCAAATCAGCAGCTTTTTTGTGAGGAAAGGATGTGTGCAAAATTTCAGATCTAAGGGACTAGTTCGCATATATACAGGCAAACAGACGGTCATGGTTATATCAACTCAGCTCGTCATGCTAATCGTATAACTATACCTTTTATGAGGCCTCCGATGACTCTTTCTAGGTGTTACAAACTTCGTGGCAAACTTAATACAGATTATTTCTTTAGCTCGAATCACCACAATCCACAAAAAACTTCGAGTTAGAGTGACTTCGAGTTATGGAGGAAAATTTGTATGAAATTTGACTTCTTTTCAAGAGTTCGAGTTATGGAGAACTTCGAGTCCGTAATAATACGCGCTACAAATCCTATTCTGCGAGTATCGAAGAAAAAAAGTTTACTTATTTATTCACAAACGCTATCAGTTAAAATGCCACATTAAATAAGAAGAAGAACATATAATATATAAAAAAAAGTGTCAATAATCGCCACCACCCCTTCCCTGGTGGTGCCCAATTTGTGAGCTGTTGCTGTTTTAGACTGGTAATTTGTGTCTTCGTGACGCTGCTTCGTTTAACGAATGTTCGCTGTTTATTTTATTCGCATTTGCTACCAGCCAGTCGGAAATTTGTTGTTGTTGCTTATCAAATTGGCTGGAAAAATGTGTCATTGTTATTACATTTTCATTGCCATTTTATTTTCATGAGATTTGGGAGTTTTTATGCGACACGAACACACACAGCGGCACACAAATACACATATTTAAAAATAAATAGAAGCAAGCCAGCGGCTTAGTCGTCATTTTATATGCATTTGTTGCTTACATGCCTTACTTTTCGTGCATGTATGTGTGTGCCAGCTGCGTAGGTTTTATTATCGCCAATTTTCGCTTTGACTTACGAATTGTTAAATTCCATTTTTTACTCGTTAAAAGTTTATTTTATTATCAGCGCAGCGTAACGGGAATATAACAAGCAGCTAAATGGGTTCTTGAGTAGAGTTTCTCAGGCCTCTCCGCGCTGACTTTGTGACTGCTGCTGCCACTTAATACTTTCAACAGCCGAAATTTGAAGAGTTTATAAAAGTGTGAGTGTACACGGCGCACGCAGGCATTTATGTGTGGCATTCGCATGTATGTGAGTGTGTGGCATGTATGTTGGTGTGTGTTTGTGCATCACTTTATGCGCCGTTAGCGTGTAATGTTTATGGAATTCGCATGTAATTGGCCGGAAAACTTGCCGCGCTCGACTGTTAACAATGCTGAGATTTCTCATTTCTTCGCAACTTGCCACATACAACACCAAACACCATCCCCCTATTACACTTTGAACTTTCTTTGTAGCATTTTATATACAGACTGCTGATAATACAATCATATTTCAATGGTAATTACCCAGCAAAGCGAGCGAGTTACTTTTGTTGACGGCGCTTGCTGGCGTATGTATGCATTTGTATGTTTGTGTGTATGGTGGTGCGGGTGTTTATTTGTGGTTTTTTATGACTGTATATGAATGCGTGGCATGCCGCTGACTTTTGTGCCTACTTTTTCTTGTATGGAAAAGAACAAATAAATGACTAATCGTGGTGTGCTGCATACTCACTTACACATATTTACATACATTAGGGCGAGCAAATAAAAAACAAAAAAAAAAAACAACGTATTTAAATTGTTAAATTGAAATTTTATAAAAAGCAAAATTTTCAATAAAGTTAGTTTTCAAAATTTTTTTAAGTATACGAATTTTTGAAGTACAAAATGTTTCCCTGGGGAAGATTATTTAGGAAATTTTAGGCACTGCATGAATTGGTGATATAAACATTTATATCCTAAACGGTTGATAATGGTAGTTGATAATAGTTTTAATGGTGTTATTTGAAAGTAAAATTTTGATTTTTTGCGTGTTATTTGAAACATATTGGATAGTAAAAAAAGTCTTTTATTAGAATTTAAAATTAAGCTAAAGGCAATACTTTGAAGACCTGAATAGAGTATATTAAGTCTGCCACGAAGTTTTCAACATTCAGAAGGAAAGGTTATAGAATATATATGGTTTGAAAATAACCAGAATGGCGAGCTGAGCCGATTCACCCATGTCTATCTGTCTGCCGATCTATCCTATTCGTTTCAGTTTATTCAGTTTATGAGATTTCGATCTGAAATTTCACACACGGCATTTTATCTTCAAGAGGCTGCATGTCTGTTAAAACAGCAAATAAAACCTTACAAGCTAAACAATGAAAATTATGTCCTTATGAGAAAAATCTTCTTATATTATATGACGAAATATCTTCACGAAATTTGGCGTGGATTATTGTCTAAAGAAACGATACAATCTCCAAGAAGTCAGTTCGTAATACTATAGCATATAGCTGCCATACAAGCTGACCGATCAAAATCAAGTTTTTGAATGGAATCATGTATATTTATAAAAGATATTATATAACCGAAGTTAATGCTTCTTCTTCTAGTTTGACTGTTAATTTTAACTCATAAATTTGATACATAAGTTTTTTTTGTCTCACCTTAATACTCATATACATACCCATATAACATAAAAAATACATACATATCTTCGCCAGCAATGCAAATGCATAAAATGTTTATATTAAAAGTTCTCTGCATAAAGCCACACATTTTTATATTTTGTATATCTGTGGAACTCTCAGTTATTTTTACACCTAATTGCCCTCAAAAGCATGCAACTTTACGACTTGAAAATACATTAAAAGTCCATTAAGCAAAACTTTTCGTATTATTTCAACTTAAATGCATGCAATTTGGGTATAACTGTACATTTTGGTTAAGAAAAAAGCGAGAAAGAAGAAAATCATAACAGTGTTCAACTGGTTTTGCATCTCAGATAAAATGTAAATACTCTGTAAAGAGTTCACTTAAAGCAAGGCACCGAGACTATATGGAAATATTGAATTATACAAAAATGAGGTTAGAAGAGAGAGAGAGAGAGAGAGAGAGTGAGAGATTTAGGGACATTTTATTTTGGCTCATAAAAAACGTGTAGCTCGCAGATGATACGGGTCAAGAATGCGTTGTTTGCGGAAAAACGAATACTCGATTTTGAATAATGTTGGCTATCTGACCACCGATTAGCAATCTTCGCTCAACTTTGAGTCAACATTTTTAATACGGATGAAAGCACCAAAAACTACTTTATCTCAAGTGGAGTACCCCAAGGCTCAGTATTAGGCCTACTCTTATTGAACCTCATGTATGAGGGGGTACCTAAAAGACAGCAATCAAAAGAGTTGAAACTAATAGCATATGCGGACGATCTCTAAACAATTAGTCAACCTAAAAAAATGCAATGAGTGCCTAAAGGATCTAAGTCAATGGTTATCTTCTGTGAGTTTAGAACCGGCGAAGGACAAAACAGAAGTTTTAGTCATAAGCACCAGGAAAGCAAAAGAACGAATAGAGCTCAATATGGGAGAGATCTTAAATTGAAATCGTACAAATTACAGCTTATGCAAGAACTGAAGCCGCCCGACCATCCCAAGCAATATTGCAAAATTGCAACATTTAGGACGAAGAGAAATCTGAAGCGATTCAAGAACTGCCATTTCATCCAGAAAAACAAGAGTTTGGTGTGGTTTGTAAGCCGGTGGAATCATCGGTCCCTATTTCTGCAAAAATGATGCCGTTGAGAACTTTGCCGTCAATGCCGACCGTTATCGTGCCATTATAACCGATTTCTTGATATCAGAAATTGAAGCTAGTGATCTTGCAACATTAGGTTTCCACAAGACGGCGCAACTTCCCACACATCGCATCAATCACTGGATTTATTGAGAAAACAATTCGGAGGTCTGATAATTTCACGTTTTGGGTCTACTGGCCACCAAGATCGTGTGATATCTCAGCTTTGGACTCTCCCTGTGGAGATATCTAAAGTCTAAAGTCTATGCGGACTTTCTTTATTTTAATCTTAAATTCAGGCCATAGAGCAAAACATCATTTGTGCCTTTCGCCAGTTATCAGTCGAAGAGATGGACCATCTGAGACGTAGCCGCGGCTAATAATTGAGAGAGATAAATGAATGACAAATATTGTTCTTTCCAACGATAATAAACATTCCTCATTAAATTTGAAGTTTCTTTGTTTTTTCTTAAAAAAAAAAGTAGGAACCTCGAAATGGATCACTTTTTAATTTATCTTTTCACCATTTTTCTTACAATCAAATCTTTATGATCTAAAAATACATATTGAAACATTGCGGCTGCGATTTATTGTTTTGCGTTAGGTTGGAATAAGAGTTAGCCATATCCCACTATTTTTACTGAAGTGAAAAGAAATGTTTATGTTTCTCTTTTTTTGCCCAAAAAACATTTTGACATTGTATTTATTTTGAAAATTCTTTATTTATTCTTCCAAATCAATTTCATCCCCTTCAAAGTGATCCCCTCCCGATGCAATGCACTTATGCCAACGCATTTTCCAATCCAATCCAATCTTCGAAACACTGGTTGTAATCACTTTCCGGGATGGCCTTCAGTTCCGTCTTCGCTGCGGCTTGAATCTCCTCTATCGTATAAAAACGGTGTCCCCAGAACGGTCTTTTGAGTTTGGTGAACAGCTAGAAGTCGCACGGCGCCAGATCAGGTTAATACGGTGGTTGCGGAACGATGTGGGTTGAGTTTTCGGCGAAATGATCACGAATTACGAGGGCAGTATGGGATGGTGCATTATCGTGGTGTAAAAACCAAGAATTGTCTTTCCACAATTCCGGCCTTTTTAGGCGGATAGCGTTACGCAAACGACGCATAACGTTCAAATAATATTCCATGTTGCCTGTTTGACCAGTTGGAAGGAATTCATAATGCACAACACCACGATAATCGAAGAAAACAGTCAACATGACCTTGATTTTTGAGCGACTTTGGCGCGATTTTCTTGGTCTCGGCTCTCTTTTGGCACGATATTCGCTCGATTGATCGGTTGTTTCGGGGTCGTAAGCATAGATCCAAGTCTCATCGCCAGTTATAATGCGTTTCATGACACCCTGGTAGTTGGAAAGCATCGTTTCACACACTTCAACGCGACGCCTTTTTTCCAAAAAATTCAATGTTTTCGGTACCAGTCGAGATTTGACGCGCTTGAGGCCCAAAACATCCTTCAAAATGGTATTAGCTGAGCCTTTCGATATGCCAACTTCATCAGCAAGGTCTCTAATTGTTAATCGACAGTTTTCCAACACCAAATCCTTGATTTGTTGAACGTGAGCTTCGTCGGTTGAGGTTGATGGTCGCCCTGGACGCTCTTCGTCTTCGACACGTTCACGGCCGGCTTGGAACTCACTATACCACTTGTAAACATTTTTTTGTAGACATAGCCTCATCACCAAAGGCTTTTTGCGCCATCCTCAACGTATTCGCAGCAGAAAATTGATTCCGTAAACAAAATTTAATGCTAATTCTTTGCTCAACAAATTTCGATATCGCAAAAAACGAAAAACTCACTTCTAGCAGCTCACAAAACGACACGTATCTCAAACACTAATTGAATATTTTGACACGAAATTTGACATAAATGTGACTGACAGTACTACCAACAAAAAAAAAAAAAAAATAATTCTCCAAATCCTTCGACGCGCGCAGTTTAAATTCAAATGCCTTTGGACACGGTATATAATCATATAAGCCGTTCACCGTATTTGGTCTAAGATGAATAAAACCAATTTAGTAATATTGCGGATGTCGATTAAACCGCAATGCATGCAAAGATAGCGAGCAAAGAATCGAAGACAGCTATTAAGTACAACTTTGTTAAATACGGTTAAATCTAAAATATGTAATAAGATTGAACACTAATTTTGTATTCCTGCGGTAACGAATCTATGGTGCACTTTACAAATCGGTCACAACACATTTTGTGTGAATGATAATACATTATTAGTCAAAAATCAAGAAAATACGAATTAAAAATATATTTAAAAAAATCAATTAGAAATAGTAAAACAAAAACAACACATAAAATATTCTTACAAAACCAATTCAATAATTTTATTGCCTTAAAGTATGTTTATATTTACAATAACAATCAAATTTAGTATAATTACAGGGAATGTAAAGTGCCATCACTTAGCGTTGACGCCTTAAATTGATAATAAGCCAAGTGTGAAAGCAAGTAAATTATCCGCTTTAATGTCACCACAACCTCCGGTCGCCTGCTGCGCGCCACTTTATTAAAAATCAATAAAACTCGAAAAGCATGCAAACACATCAGCAACAACTACGGAGCAAAAGCGCCAGGCCAAAGAGGAATCGAAAAATAATGAAGGCAATGTTGGCAGCAGCAAAAAAGTTGATAATAGAAAGCAATGCACCACAAGAACCGTTATAGGACGACAGCGGTTGCTGCAGCTATTCCTGTTTCTGGTGCTGCTGCGCCGGTTGTTGCCCGCTCCTTGATGGCTGTTCGCTGAAGGAGTTAGTGTGCCAATTGTCGCCTTCGTTGTACACGTCAACTTTGTGGTTTTGCCAACAGCAGTTAGGCCGCCAGCTGCCATGACTTTTTATATATAAAAATATTTAATGCTTTTTTTGTTGTTGTTGTTTTTGGTGGTGGTGCTACTGCTGAAGCGCGCTGCCACCGTTGAGGCTTTCCGCCTGTGCGCTCTTCAATACGCGCAGCTTCGAATAGATGATGTCCCAGTCGAGGTAGGCGCCCACAATGTACCGTACATTCTGCTCGGAGTCATCGTACCCGGTGCGACCGTGCAGCAGACGAATATTATTGAAAGTCAAAACGTCGCCGGGTTTCGTTTTAAATGCAAAAGCGTCGCGGCGCGCCAAACGCACAAACTTGGCGGAGGCCTGGTACCAGGGTATGACGGCGCGCAGCGGCACGGAGAAATGACTGTCGCGCTGGGGAATGCTGTGATTTATACGCGTGTAATTTCCGTCACTGTCTAAACTGAAAAAAGAAGCAGAGGAAAGTGTTGAATAAAGCGAGGAAAAAATAGTAGATAGCGGATGCTACGAGAGCGACTGCGGCGCGCGGTGGCAAGTGTCAATGGCGCGCTAGGAAGGCGCGCAAAATGACAAAAAAACGAACACGAAAAAAAATAAATAGAAAATGAGTTGTAAATGAAGCGACAACGCCGGCGACAGGCAAAACGTACAAAACCGGCTACTGCGCCTCGAAACTGAGGCTATAAATAAGATTGAAAATCGATTTTCATTGCATACACCCAGGCGGCACACAACGCACTGCAATATTATATATAAAATACATATGTGCGCTGCAATGCAAATGCAACTACAACACCTCCCAGCCACATGCAAGCGCGCGAAAGTGGCAGCGACACTCAATTTTCTTCGTCCGCTTAAGAGTTGCCCTGGGAATTGACGCCTTGCCTGCTAGACAAATAAATTAAATGCCACCACTGTGGCCGCATTGATTTCGTAGCAGCAACCGTGTGGCTCCTTGCACCGCATCTTACCGCCGACATAACTCTTTTCGAGAATTCATTTTAAATGCAGCAACTAGAGAACAACACTCCTCTCAACTTACCATATCACCGGCGCGCGCCAGATATTGTGAAAACTGCGCCCATCCTCACTGCCGATATCATTCCAATCGACCAGCGTCTCCGTTAGTATACGGTAATCCGCTGGGTGTTCGTCGCGCAAGCGATCGGCTATGTGAAATCCGTCGACCAACAGATTACTGCCGCCAACTGACTTTGACTGCACCACACAGTGCAATATATTCACGCTCGGCTTGTATTCATAGTAGGGCAGGTCCGTGTGCAGCGGCAGCGGATCGGAGAGGTAGGCGTAATTCTTAGCGCCTGGTTTAGCCTGCACAATGAACTCTTCGCTGTTGAGGAAAAGATTTTAAAATATTTTAAATAATTTATTAAAGTGTATTTGTACTTACCCGTAGGTGGTGCGTCGTATAAAGCCCACACGGTCGGCTAATTGCCGTACAACCGTGTTTTCCAGTGGCGCGTCTTCGATGATGGCCACACCGCGTACCGCTAGTGCTTCAAGCCATTGTTGGAGAGCTGAAAGGGAAAGCTTTTTCGTATGAGAAAATTTAATGCTGTTTTATGATAACAATATTCCCACGATATAACCGAAAGATGACGGATTTATAACTGCCCGATTTATAACCAGTTAGGGACATTCAATAATTTTGCATCATTATTTCATTCATTCTTTTTTAAAATCTGCTATTCTAAGCCGAAAATATATCAAGTACTCATACACCTTAGATTTCTAGAGTATTTCAAGCAATTATCATCAACAAAATTATCCCTGAAAATAATCATAGGACGACAGAAAATCGATTCGAAGAAAAAAAGTAATGAAAACTATGGAAATCTGTGCTCAATTAGTGGTTCAGGTTTCTGTTTGTTTTTCCATGATGTTGTCCCAATTGATTGTTTTCCGATATAGCGAAACTTGAATATATTTGCTGTATTTGTGGAGGTAGAGATTAGTTTCGTTCTAGTCGAAGGAGTACAAAATATCATCCTCTTACAAGGCCTACTTAAAAGTATAAACATTTTTATTTCTTGTATTCGCTATAGTATTTTGAAGATTTAATGCTCTCTGATGATTCTGGATCAGTCAAGGAATTATCTCGCAGAATGCCGCATAGTTTTGGAGATAAAATCCATTATCCGCTTCGAATCATTGGCATTCTTGAATAAAATTTAGGATCGATGGGCCTTGCGGGAGCTTAGCAATCACTGGTCAGCAACCAGCACTTTTTATTTTTTGGCGTAAGCCTTTTGATAAAAATTGCAACGTAAAAGGTCCATTGAACTTCTAGCTCTTATCAGGACTCACATAGCTGCAGCGGTAGGTGTCCTAAATGGACACTCACGCGGTGAGGCTAATGATTTTGTAAGACAAAACTTATCAAAGTTGCATGGTGAAAAATGAGTTGAAGATCTCTAGACACTTTTTCGTCCTCTGTCCAGTTTCTAGGAAACTATGCTTGACCATCTCAGTTGCCATATTTTTTACGAACCTCTCGGCTTTAGCCGCTTTGTAGATATGTGACATTCTTTTTGACTCATACCTGGGAGTTTCGAGCATCACAACGGGGGTCTCTAGCTGTTCAAGTGGGTTTTTTCGTGATCTCAAGATTTATTAGTCTATTTAACCTACCTTATCCAACCTGGCCCTACTACTTCGAACATAATTAAGCCTGATATCAACGTCTTCCAAATGTCAGTTGTCAAATAATGATTTCTATCTAATGATGCTAATAATGTTGGACTATAAGCTTCGTGTCTGATTTGTGTTGATGAGATTTCAACGAAGGAAACTTAGTTTTCTTGAATTCTCTTTGGAAGGCTGATGGAATTCTATAAGAAATTTTATCAAAAATACATACCCTTGGTAGTTGACTTTATTTCATAATCGTTTTGAAGTCATTTGAGTAAGATCGACACAACTTTATGAGACACTTTTACTTCAAAAATTAACGCAGTTTGCGGATTTGTAGGCTCTGTCAAATGAATCACCTATAAGACTATCATTTCAACTATTCTACGTAAGTCATATCTGTATAACTATTATTTTATGGCATATTTCACCCATTCCTGCATTAAAACCAAAAAAGTTTGTCATTTTTGGCATCAAACCCCTCCAACTTCCTCCACTTACCCTCATCAGTCTGCATTACATCTTGAAATTTGAAAGTTTCCGTAATTTCTTTAAACTGCTGACCGGCCCAATGTTTTGGTTTCGGCCGATAAAATCCATTCAAATACTGTTGTCTGCGCTCATCACTGAATTCACGCTCGCGCAGCCACTTCAGATCATAAGTGGAAGTATGCTGATCACTCCACTTAATCACAACTTGCTCAGCAACCGAATCAACCTAATTAAATAAAGAGAAATTTATGCCATTCAACGGTATAAATTAACATATTAATTGAACTCACCTGAACATCGAGCGCCACAACTTCGGTATCGAAGTGATCCCAATCGATGCGACGCGACTTTGAACTCCGATGGAAGCACTGCTCACAGTAGCAGTTGTCACGTAGCCACACACTTGGAAATCGCATAATTGCATTATCACACGATTTATGTCGTTGCACTAAAACATATTTACCCTCCTCCGCGGAGGCGCTCAAGTGACGGCGCACTACTTTTTGTAAATGAGAAACGGAACTGCGCGCGACACGCGTCAACGCACAGAAAGCGGGTGCGATCATTTTCTAGTAAAACGAAGCGCACCGTTTGACGAACACAACGAGACTAAAATAGCAGCGGAGAGAGCACAATTGTGTGCCTCCAGCTGGCGGGCGACAAGTGATAATGTGGAGCGCAAGCGATTGGACTTTGTTAGTTGACGTCAGCATAGCTGAGAGGCTGTTGGCACTCAGCACGCTATCGCTTGATCCACATCGCGGAGATTAGCCGCTATTGAATATTAGCCGTGCATGTAAAGTATTTACAGATTGCTAAGCGTTAATCTCTAACTGCGTGTGGTGTGAGAATAGTACGCTTCGTTTAAGCTTTGTATAAACAAATAAATGAATGATTAACGATCTTGTTATCTGTAATATATTTGCATCTTCGCTAATCACGGTATAATGTTTGAGATTAATTTAATTAAATAAAGGCAGAGGGTATTAGCCTACAAATGTAGCTGCCGTTTTAAAATCCTGCATGGTTTTGTTGCTAGTCAAAACAAATCTTATACAAGAGATTAGTTCATTAAGTTGGCGAGAGTTTTCCAATTAACACACCTACACTTTTTTAATGAGATCTTTATCAGTTAAGTATTAGTTTTACTTTTAATATTGGGTAGTCGAAAAAGTCTGTTTGTATTTTGTCAATAGAGTACTTTGCAGTCGTATATCTCCAGTGCTATCAATCAGATTGTGCCATACTATATAGTGTTGGAAAGGTGATATTTTAAATTTCATTTAACCAAAAAAAAATAAATTCGGTGAAGTTGAAAAAAGTCACAGCTTTTCAAAAATGAGTGAAGATAATGACCTATCGTTGAAAAAGTCGATGTGATTATGGACAAGATTGACCAAGACCGTCACATAAGCAGCTATGACCTTGCTAAGGCACTTAGCATTCATCATCAAACGGTTCTGAACCAATTAAAAAGGCTAGCTACAAAAAGAAGCTCAATGATTGGGTGCCACATGAATTGTCTGTTAAAAATTTAATGGACCGAATTAACATCTGCGATTCTTTGCTGAAACGAAATGAAAACGAACCATTTCTGAAGCTATAGCTGAGTGTTTGGTGGGATTGGAAAGGAATCATCCACTGTAAGCTGCTCCAGCCTGTTCGAACGATTGATTCTACATTTTACTGTCAACAACTGATGAGATTGAAGCAAGCAATCGAAAAAATTGGCCGGAACTGACCAATAGAAAGAGCTTCGTCCTCCATCAAGACAACGCTAGACCACACCCATTTTTGATTACTTGGCAAAAACTGGGAGAGCTTGGCTGGGAAGTTTTGATGCAACCACCATATAGCTCTGATCTTGCACCATGCTATTTGTTTCGGTCAATGCAGAACTCCCTTAATGGAGTAAAGTTGGCTTCAAGATAAGCCTGAGAAAATTACTTGTGGCATTTTTTCGCCCTGAAACCAGAAAAGTTTTATACTGATGGAATAATGTAAATAATGGACATATTTGATTCATTAAAGTTCATTATAAATATAGAAAAATAAGTTGAAATTTGAATAAAAATAGGAAAGACTTTTTCGGCCACTCTATAAATAGTCAAAAATTTAATGAAAATATAAATGTTCAAAAGTTATAATCATACTGATGGTTAACATTATCATCACTTCTTTCAACATTATCGGACTATTTTCACAAATAATGTTCACATTCCAGGACTAATTAATAATAATTATTGGTAAATTATTTTAAAACATTTAAGACATGTTGTTCTTCCACGAAGCCCACAAGGAACCACTACTCGTTGAGGTGATGCTAATAGTCTGCCAAGAGTTCGAATCTAAACCTGAAGTTTCGAAGTTAAAATTTTTAAGGTTTTTGATTGCTTTTAGACATTTATAAAGTAATTTTTACTTAAAAGCAAGAAAAAACGTTAACGACTAATGTTCAGTTTATATGAAAGATATATGCTATAGTAATCCGATCTGAAAAATTTTTTCGGAGATTACATTGTTGCTTTAGAAAACAACCTGTGCCAACTTTTGTGAAGATACATTGTCAAATGTGAAAGCTCTCCATATAAGAACTTGATTCCGATCGTTCAGTTTGTATGGCAGCTATATGTTATAGTGGCCCGATATCGACAAATGAGCAGTTCCTTGAAGAGAAAATGACGTTTGCAAAATTTCAAAACGATATCTTAAAAACTGTTGGTCAAGTTCGTATATATACAGACAGACGGACGGACAGACAGACAGACGGACATGGCTAAATCGACTCAGCTCAACATACTGATCAATTATACTATATATATTCTTTATAGGGTTCCGACGCTTCCTTCTTGGTGTTACAAACTTCGTGACAAACTTAATATATCCTGTTCAGGGTATAAATAGAGTCTATAACACACAAGGCAAGTGGTTTCGGAGAACAAGAAATTATATAAGATAGATTACTGTACGAAGATAACTTAATTTTATCATACTTTAGTTGAATATACTACTTATAGATTTTAGTATGAAAAAGTAATATGTTTTATTGCCACTCCTAAGATGAAAGCTTATACTCCAACAATTTATAAAGGATTTTAAATTACTATGTTTTGTTTATTTCTGCTAGCACTTACCCATTTTGTAAAAGCATCCGCTCCAATTATATTTGAAAACACTTTTTTCACACAATTTAATTTCACTTGAGCACTATCACTTTATCACACTTTTCACTTCACATCAATCAAATAGCACTTTCTGAAATGAAAATAAAAAAATATGTTGTCAATTATTTTTTAATATTAAAAGTTAATGTATCAGTTATGTAAATACATAATTTTTATTTTTTTTTTTAATGTAAGTATATGCATTATACTTTTATTAAGTCCTACATAAATTATTTAAGAGAAGATTGTCCTTCGAAAACCCAAGAAACATTAATGATGACCATACAAAAAACATCAATGCAGCGCTGCATCGATGCAGAAGAGGCCTATTTTGAAAAATTTTAAAGAATTGTACCGATAAGTTCAATAAATTTTTTAAATCGACTCAGTTCTATTACTTTCCGGACAAATCCTGTATTTCGAAAGTGGTTGGGTGATCAAAGTTATTAAAACATAAATTCTCGAAACAAAAATCAAGGCAGGTACTTTCTACTTTTATAAAAACAAAAGAGAGAAGAAAATTAGCTCAGCAAGCTTTGTATTGGAATAACGAGAGATATGATGTATATCAAACAAGGCTCACGGTAATTTTACATAGGTAAATCTGGCAATTTACAATTGCATTGTAAGGTTAGACTATTTTTAAGTTAAACATACTTAGACCGTTTTGACCAAAATTTCGTATGTCGTTTACAGTAATTTAAAATATTCACTTCGACCAAAAAATAGAATTAAATCGAGAACATTTACGCGTGATTATATTTTGTAACTTTCGAATTAATTCATCAATAGTGCATAGATGAACTTATTTCAATTTTGGGCAATGAAGCTCCATTCAGGATCACAGTTTATTGATGATATGGTCAAATATCACACAAAGATGAATTTCTTGAAGATCTTTCAAAATCAGTTGTTGTTCCAGAAGCTATTTATGCTGTGTACAAAGTGATATTACAAGTTAGTCATTTGTCTTATCGTGATATTTAGACAATTATTGGCATTAGTGGGACTGCTATATGTAAATCCAATGTTGCATGAACATTTCATTATAGAGAAATGTGCTTCTCGTTGAATCTCCTACAAATTGTCAAGCGCTCAAAAAAGTCTTGTCCCGTAGAAAAATGTTAAAATAATACTATACCGGTTCTCGAAACACGTATGTGACAACGAGACAGGTGATAACTCATGTCTCAAAATTAGCCGGATCCAACATTTTTGAGTATTAAAACTTCGATTTGATGAGTAGAGCACCATAAAAACCTGACTTGATAACGAACGACTTCCTTTTATTCCTGTACAAATAAAATAAACTAAGAGATCAACATTATGCGAAGAGGCGGTTGATGCGTCCAAAAGGCGTGTTTTGGAGATACTACAACAAAGTGGCAAAAATGCTTTTGCAATTGGTTGAAACGCATGTAAAAGTGTATAGATCTCAATGGAAAATATTATGAAAAACAATAGATCGATTTTCGATGATTAAACCTTGTTTTGAATCGCGGTTTCGAAATATAAAAGGCAATCTACGTAGAAATAAACGTAGGACAAATCTTTGCCAAATATTCCAGCCTGTCTTTTTTACTACTTGATTCGAAAAAACGGGATCCCCAACATAACTAACAAATCCTTTTTTTCTAATCGCCAAAAGATTTGGACGCTTGATACTATTGGATAATAAGTCCCATTAACTGTCAAGTATGATAACCCTATACTGATATTCACCAAAGCCGAATGACAGCTTTCAACTGATTGTTCGTTACCAAGATTTGAATACTTCTACACCAAAATAGTTAATAAAGTTCAAATTACTACACATTTTTATGAAGTTGGAACGCATTGAAGTAGTAAGTTAGCTTACTTTTTAAGAAATTGTTTATTGAATCCAAGCGGGGTTAAATTAAATTAAATTCAAAAGGCATATATTTTCACTCAACTCCCTTTTTTGACGCAATCCTCAAAATGATCTATATAGCAATAAGTGTCAGCGTGTTATTTCCTTAAGTACTCGCATCATTTTCTACACATTTTACACAACGCTCTGTCGCGGCGCACGAATGTAATAAATATGAGCAAGCGAGCTCAACTCTGCAGCTGACAACGAAATCAACTGCTGCAACACCAAAGCGCGAGACACATTTCCGCGAGTGGAAGAATTTCTTTTATAATTTCATATTTTTTTTTTATTTTTTTATTACGCGAAAAATGCGCACATTTTATTTGTTTCAAACGGCATGTGAGCGAGCGCCTTCATGTATGCAATGGCATGTGCGCAGAGATGCATGCACTCGCACACACTGCCGCTCACAAGCGTTGATATGAATTTCATGTGTGCGCAGTCACTTAGAAATCAGTCAGTCAAATACACAGTTAGCTACCCACGCTAACCGCCTGAAAGTATGCAATTGTTCTGCAAATGTGCGGCGTTCGCTCGCATGAAATAATTTGCGGTTAACACTACGTTGAAGACATTGACGCTGCAACATATTAGAGTTGTGGCAGGTTGGAGTTTAGCTTGGCTTACAGTAAAAATTTTCCACACACGCCTGACTGACAAACGTCACTTTAAGCATGCGTGTGCGTGTATGGGTGTGTTCTCACATATGTACTTGGGTGTGCTGCTATTTTGTCATTGCATTGCCGTACGTGCAACCAGCAGACGACATGCAACGTGTGGCTTCACGTGTCTTTCAAATATTTATGTGTTTCTTTTCAATGTGTTGGCTTGTCTTTGGCTGCGTTGTCGTGCATGTTTTCACTTCGTCAGTCGGCCTGTCACGCTATCTGTCCTTACTTGCCTTTCAGGCGCGCTGGTATGCACATCTGTCTGTATAGGCATTTCATATTCATGTATGAGGGTGCGTTCATGTGTGCGTGTGTGTGTGCGGCTTTGTGGCAGCATATCTATTTGCCTTGCATATTTTCGCTCCTTCTGGGTGTCATGGCGTCCTAATGTAATTGGAAATTGTATGTGAAATAAACAAAGACGTGCATGTCGACAATTCCCTTTTCAAAGTTGCCAACGCTGCCAATTCATACACAAGCTGACAGTTTAATGCACACAGTGCAAATGTTGTGTAGCAAATTCTTGGGTACACGTTTATATGTGCACACATACATACATATATTTATATATTTAGGTTTAGATTCACATAGAAATGCTTCAATGCAGTAGCTTTTCAAGCTGGCGCTTGTATCGACACTCTTGTTCAAAAGCATGTCTCCACGTATGAGTTCAAAATTATAACCAAAGACAAGAAAGATAACCATTTCTCGGTATCCAAAGGTTTCTGTTGACATAGATTAGAAACTATCGGATGTGGTGGACCACGTCCTTATTTTTATTCTTAAAATGTGAGCTAAAATTCTCCTGCTCTCGTAACGTCTAGCAAACATGCAAGAATTTTAAGAAAGTAAAAACTATTGATTAATTTCGGTCAAACAAATGTAAATGAGAGGCTTGCTTTTTAAGGCCCTTAGAAAATACACCTTTCGGAAACGGCTAAAAATTTCATTATCATTCCATAAACAATAATAACAATAACGATAAATAACCGAAAACCTAAAAGCATTTTCATACTCTTGAAATAACAGTTTCTTTAAAGACTTTTTTTTTATAGTTTAGAGATTCTAGATTTCAAAAAAGTTAGAAATTTTTAAATTTTATAGAAGATGTTCCAATGCGTCAGTGTTTCACGAGATTAAGGTTATTGACAAATTACTTCGGATAAGTAAGAGCCGAATCAATGCAAACAAGGCTCTTGTTCGTTTAAAAGACAGGAAAATGTTAGTAACGGATGTTGTTTTTAGATTCACGGTTTTCAATAAAGCAATACTTTTTTCGAAGTTGGACTTTTTAACAGTTTTTTTTTTTTTTTTTGTTTTTTGGCTGAACCTAATATTTGGTCGACATAATCGTCCAATAAAGTCGGTAATTCAAGCAACAATGAATCGGTTTCCGACTATGGTCACTCTAGTGGATAATGCGCTTTCACAGAGACGCCGTGTAGGAGCGTCAAACATGCTGCAGTGGAGCAGGATGAAAAAAGATACAAATGTGACCAATCGCTCATAACAATTGGAGCTGTGCTCATTCCCTTTATGGAAGATTTCGTAGAATGATATTGGTGTGCGGCTTACAAGATTCAATTCGTGCAAGAATTGAAGCCAAATGACCATCAAGTGCGTCACACATTCGGTGGATAGATCCGAAGCGAGATGGCCAGTCCCGATTTTCAAAAGAAATTTATTTTTCATCGAGTGAACTTCAACTTTTGGTGGAATGGGTACGTTAACAAACGAAATTGTCGCATTTGGATTCAGTCCCACATGATATACAAGCCATTGTTGAGACGCCGTTATATAATCAAAGAGTCACTGTTGAACAGAGGGTCTTTGTTTTAGAAGATGTTCATAGAGACGACCTCTGTTTCCAGCTAGACGACGTTACAATGCCATACATCTAACGAAACCATCTAAAGATTAAGCAAATTTTTTGGTGAGCCTATTATCTCACGACGTGGTCCTGTTGCGTTGCTTTCAAGATCGTAGATTTTAATGAAATTTATGCAGATTTTAGAATATAGAGCCCTACCAGGCCTGATCGAAGGATTTTTTTTTTCAAAAATTTCGATTTTTTAAGACCAATTAATTGTTGATTTTTTCCCAAAAATTAAAAAAAAATCTTGAGGTTGCCATTCTGTTAATTGTTGAAAAACAAAATAAAAATAAAATCCTTCTAACAGGCCCAGGATTATCTATTTTTAAAATTAATTTTTTTGTCCGATTGATTTTAGATGACTCTCCAAGGACTTATGGTTGTCACCGCAAGTACTTTTTTTTGGAACTGGGTCCACACAAACAACTATAACTTTGGAAAATTTTTTTTTTTTTTGAAATTTTCGCGACTTCAAGTCAACACATTCTATAATAATGCCATATAACTGCTTTTGTAAAATAACATGATTTAGTAGCAAAAAAAAAATACTGAAAATTCTAATTTTTTCGTGCCTCTGATTACCACTAACCCCTTAAGTAGCTTGTCTACACAGATAAAGCCGAAACGATTGAAGCCTTGAAAGTGAATATTTGGTGCGTTATTGCTCAATCAAATATAATTTAAATATACTTTTTCTTCAATGCTCCCCAGAGGGCTAGCCGTCGAGATTAATTCATGTACTTGGTCTTTCATCAAAAGAAAACCTTCATAAATAGTCCAAGTTGTTGGCCAATATTATTTAAGTTATTTAACTCTCAATTAATATCCAGTAAAACTTTCTCAGATTATCACAGCAACTGAGCCACTGTGCTCTCGGGAGAGTTCCTTTGCTCTGTCAAGGCAAAATCATTTTGGTGTTACTATTGCTTTGAACTGTTGTGTACATGCCACATGCCACTCTTTGCGCGTGTATCATTTGCTTGCATCTCTAATTGCTCTCTAGTCGCTAACCTTTAAAGTGTTGACATAATGAAGAACATCGAAATAAAAATAAAACAGATAACTTTTCAAATGTGCATGCGGTGGCTGTGATACCGTCCTCCACGTGTCTCGCTGCATTGTTGCGGTGTCGCAATTAATTCCAATTGTCGAGATTTCCTTTTGATTTTATTTTACACTTTGCCACCATTTCACTTCCACTAACTGTAAATTGAATTACTCAGCGGATTTTGTTTAAAATAATTATATTATAAAAAGTTTCATTTGAGTTTGCAGGCAGAGATTAAGTTGTCCTTCCAGTGACTTTAGGATATCACATATGAAACCAGATTTTGGTTGAAGAATTTAATAAAGAATAGAGCATAAATTTCCAAAACTGACTTACTTCACATAGCCACTTAGTATGGTCTAAATGTTAAAAAGATGTTGGCTTTTCAGGAATAACCTAGGACCACTTTTCTTTACGCGATTACGAGAAAGACCTCTTCAATGTCTAGTCAACATAGATAAGAGTATAGTTTAAATAATTTCTTCACGTTACTGCCCTTGTACTCTTCAAAACACAAAACTTTGGAAAAAAACGAACGAACCAGCTTCCCAGAGAGTTCAAAATATACTCCTTGGAAAGTAATGCCAGACTATCGTTTCAATTTTGAGATTTTTTTAACCTTTGGCGCTTAGTCCAGGCACATTATATTGATATCATTAACCTCAACATCTGAGCCGTTAATTTAGCTTTCTCCAGACTGGATGTGGAAGCGAAGCAAATGGGTCTGGTAGTGAACGAGGTCAAGACGAAATATCTCCTGCCATCAAACAAACAGTCGTCACTCTCGCGACCTGGCTCTCACGTCACTATTGAGAGTCATAACTTCGAAGTCGTAGTTTCGTCTATCTTGGAACCAGTATTATCGCCAACAACAATATCAGCATCGAAATCCAACACAGAATAACTATACTGCTACTTCGGACAGAGTAGGCAATTGAAAAGTAAAGTCCTCTCTCGGCGAACAAAAACCAAACTCTATAAGTCACTAATTATTCCCGCTCTGCTATATGGTGCAGAGGCTTGGACGATGACAACATCTAATGAGTCCACGTTACGAGTTTTCGAGAGAAAGGTTCTGCGGAATATTTATGGTCCTTTACGCATTGGCAACGGCGAATAACGCATTCGATGGAATGATCAGCTGTATGGGTTATACAAAGCAATTGATATAGTTCAGCGAATTTAGAGACAGTGGTTACTCTCGCTAGGTCATGTCGTCCGTATGGATAAAAATCCTCCAACGCTGAAAGTATTCGACGCAGTAGAAGAAGAACTATCTGATCAAATTTGACCCGGACTAGTCCTTTTAAACTGCTCGTTGGCATGCTTGTATTGGCTCAGGAGTTTATTAGCCTAAAGATTTGTACTAAAATACTTCAATTTTTGTTATTTCGGGCTGAATTTAAACATAAGTTTTTTTCATTGATGATTTTCGACAGAACATCTGACATGTTCTGGAGCTAACTCAAGACACTATGAAAAGGACCTAAATGAAAAGTTTTGTCCTAGATTTGTGTTTAATTTACTTTATTTTGGTTCCAGATAAACTCATATCACGGAGCGACTCCTGGAGAACTTAAATATTAATATTTTAATAAAAGCAAAGAAAAGTAGAAATGAAAGAAGAAATTTTGATAACAATCGATGAAGATTTCGGAATCTTTAGCTTAGACACGTGGTTAAGAGTATTTATTTAGCTCAAAGGAGGGAAAATTGAGAATATTAAAAATACCAGGGTTGTTTAAAAATTATTCGTAAAATCTTAATTTTAGGTATACTATGTATGTACCTTAGAATAAAATAGCCAAGTATCGAAGAAAACACAATGGGTATTAAATATCAGGTGTTTTAGGAGGCCTACCGGAAAGTCAAACCTTTTTTTAATGTTGACAAAAATACTATAATGTAAATAATTTTCTTCGGTAGCATATATTCTTACTAAATAATATAAAACTAAAAAGAGTAGCCCCAGTGGCATTCACCAGAATTTGGGCTGGTGAAAAAAATCATTAATTTTTTAATACTTCTTACTTATATTGAAGATCTATCACTTCTCCTGATAATTCCGGGGTGCTAAAATATCGCAACTAACCTTGATTATCAGAAGATCTACCTCCAATACCTAACTACAGCAGCAGACGAGGTCTTCTCTCGTTGGCGACAACGATATGACTAAACTAATTGAGAATGAAGTACCTAGTCTAAATAACCCCTCCAACCCAGCTTACATCTTTTTTCTGACATTGTTTAGAAATTTAACCTTCCCTCCTTTCTGCAACATGTCGTTAAAGCAACATAGCATTGAAAAATTCTCACAGCTATCAAAAGCGATAAGTGTATGCCTATAGACTTACGAACGAGAATGGTGATGGCGGTAAAATATTATAAATTTCTGCTGTTGCAGGCTACAAGCAAGGCCTTTGCGGGCCACAACAACGCCGCCGACTGACGTTACTTTATATGGATCAAGCAGCAATTCCCGTGAAAGCAATAAAAATCGCAAAAAAATGAATTAAGGCAAAATCACAATAACAATAAAGTCATATATGAGCTTGGACAAAAATGGACAAGGCAACAACAGCAACAAAACAGCAAGCAAATAACAAAGGAGCAGAAGAGATAAAATTGATGCATAATGGCGAAATATAATCACAGAGAGCAGTTGTTGACGCAGCGTGCAGCATGCAACATGGAGCGGCAGATGAAGATGAAACCGTTTTAGTATTATATATATATATATATAGTTGTGTTTTAGGATGTAACGGCAGGCGCTGCGAAACAATTAAACTGCAATTTGCTTGATTGAAGTGATGGCCTTCAAGATTGCAGCAAAGAAGAAGCAGAAGCAGCCAAGGAAGGAGAAGAAGCAGCGCAGCAGGATTTTCGTATTTTCATAAAAACGCCACAAAATCACTCACTCAGCGTCTAAAAACCAGTTGCGTGTTAACCAAAGCCACTGCTTACAGCTACCAAGCGTTTCCGAGTTGCCACAAACACACACGCACTTGACTTCTGAACAGCCAACGATTTGCGGACAAGTGTCAATATCCCGATATTTAAAACGTTTTTGTCCATATAGAGCGTCGGGTGCAATAAATTCTTCATCATCATCAATTTTATCAGCGCGTTGCAGGGGCGCAGACCAAAGTCAAAATGTTAAGAGAGACGCGGACAGCAGCAACAACAGGCGGTGGCACGAAAACAAATGGAATAAAAAGTAAATAAAACAAACACGAAACAATAACCAGCCAGACATACAGTCCATTTCGAATGAAAGACAGGCGAACAGTAAATCCGCAATTCGCACACTACTCCGCGCCGCACCAGCGTCTGATACGCAATGCGCATAAACGCGGGTGTACGCGTCGGAGCAACAAATTCCCAAGTCGTTGCAATAAAAATGCAACGCGCATGTGACAACGATTTGTACTTTGGCTCCTTTTATGGCGGAACCAGCAGCGCGCGGACATCGCGCGCACACACACATAAGCGCATGCATGTATAAATGAAAGCTACGCTGGTTGCCGCAAAAGTCGGTGTAAATAAACCTGTATGTGGGGCGCGGTAGCTGCAATCGACGCCGCCACCACCGCGCGCCGCGTTGTAGTCGCGCTCCGCCGCGCGGTGACAGTGCGTGCGGCCGGCAATCTGTTCAGCAACAGCTTCATATAAGCGACCGCTGTTGTTATTGTTGTTTTTGTGCACAATTGCAACCGAATGGGCTACTGCAACGAGCCTGCAACGGGCGCTTTGTGGTCTTCGCGTACAACGCAACTCGATTATGGTTGCGCGGCCGCTTAGCCTTTTGGCTCGGCTCGGTTCGGCGCGGAGCGGCTTGACTGCGCTTTAAAGCCACGTCCATTTCAATATTTTGTTTTGGTCATGAAGACCTCGGCTGGCTGCTTCATGTAATCTTTTTTCATTGTTGATTTTATTTTTATTGCGGAAAATTGCATTTGAAGTTTTTGCTGTTGTTGTAGAAAGAGAAGAGGCCAGTTGCTGCTTAATGCTTAGGCACTAAACATTACAAATCAGTTAAATGTTGTTGTTGCTGTTTTGTTGAAATATATGGCTAATATATTTTATTGTGTTGGCTTTTGTTGCTATTTTTATTGTTATTATTGTACAGACATATTTGTTCTGCCCATTTTAGGTGAAACATAGTTATAATTTATGTCGATTTGCTTGAGATTTCACCGATTCGTAGATGAATGCTGGCTTTTTTTTATAGTAGCGAGAAATAAAATAGCATAGGTGAGGTAAATGTGGTTAAGAAGTGTATTGTGTTTTATCGAATTTATCGGTCTAAAGAATTATAATTCTATTTTACTGGGTCTTGAAATCAACTTCATGGAATTGAGGTCCTCATATACCTACTGCGATAGTCTGAGCTCTGGAGACTGATCAAATGATATTGGTTTCATGTTCTTTTGAGTAGATTTTCTCATAGAGTATAATTAGATACCAATGCTTAGAGGATGGTTAAAAAAAGAGAAGCTCTTATCCTCACTCTGAGAGTGTCGGCGTTGAATTGAATTAAGAGAAATCTATAGTTAATATGATAAGTTGCTAATTAAAGCAGACTTTTCATTGCAGAGGAGTTTCAATATTTATAAAGGCAATAAACACCAAATCAGTATTAACTTTGATCTTCACCTTACGATATTCGGACGAACCTCAAGCTTTAAAGCTCATTGACTTTAGGATAAGCCAAGCCACGAAAAAAAACTTGTGTTAAAACGAATGTTGAACTCATATTTTTTTCAATACTTAAATTCTCTTAGTCTTTTAATAACATTTCTCCTCGCCAAAAATTGTATACTCATTCCATTCTTTAAGGAATATGAAGTTTATACTCAGCAATTCAGTAAAGTAATGATGCCATTATTTTCTTAGCAACTGTTCAAACAGTCTTATATGCATTACAAGTATATATCATAGCATATTACACAGGTCAACAAAAAAAATTTTTTTGTTTGGGTTTCTGTTCTCATGCTTAAATTCTGATTCTAGACATTGAAAAACACCTAAGTATTAATCTTTAGTTCTTTAAGTTTGCTTTGGGCTGATATACATCGATAAGTACATTATAATTTATTTCATAAATCAAAGATGGCAACAATTTGATTAACCAGAAAGTAAACAGTATACCAACACACCACACGCATGATGACACCACACATAATTAACAAAAGGGACCGACGGACGGCGCCCGGCCTCTTTTGTTCTTCATCCGCGCGCATAGACGTTTACAAAAAAATGTATTTTAATTTTTTACAAAAATTAGTACATAAAATATCACGTGACCCAAAGTACAATGAAAAAAGTTGCTCCACGGTCTGCATCAGTTATCCTTGAAATGTTGATGGATCGGTAAAAATAAAAAAAATTCTTGTAAAATGAATTTGTAGGTATAGTCTGTCGAGCCGAATTTTTTAATTTCGAAAATTTTTCCAAATACGGAATTTAGAAAAAAAGTATGCGTTTTACGTCGTAAATGTCACACTATAATTATGTTTGTAAAATTTTTTTATAAAAATATCGAAAATCCGGCTCGAAAGACTATAGAGAAAACATTTTCGAATATTTAAAAGAAAAATCGCATCAAAAAATGTTAAAAACTGTATGAGTTATCATGCAGACCGTGTCGGGAAAAGTAATTTCGAGAAAAACGCGTTTAAACTTTCATGCGCCTCAAACGAAGGACAGCTACCTGTGTGCATTAAACTCTCGTCGGGCGCTCTGATTTTCTACCATAACTTTGTATAAATGGGGAATTTTTACAATCGGATTTCACAGAAATACGCCTAAAACTATAAAGAATAATAGCCTAAAAAAATCAATTTTTTTTAAATTCTGGACGTATGTAACGCCTTAACCTGTTTATTATAGCTGTAACAACAATATTAGTGTAATATTCAGTTAAAAAATGGCATCAAGTCAGTGCAAAAATGATGTTGATTCATTCTGTTTTATTTGCGGTGAATTTATTGAAATTAGAAGTAAAAAATTTGCTTTATCAACAAATTTGAAACTTTGCGAAGCTTATTTTAACCTAAAAGTCAGTAATCAAAATGAAAATTGCGTATCTCACTTCGCCTGCGTTATTCACTTTTAGACAGTAATTTCTTGTTATTTTACATTTATACATTAATGTTTATCACACATCTTGAATAAAAACGACTCTTGTATCTAAAGAAAAGTTTTCTAATTATAATCTATAGTGAAATTGTAGAAAAAATATAAAAATCAGACATTTCTGCTTAAAAATCGAAAAATTGCTCTAATTTCTACAAAAGCAAACTATAACTGGAAAAAAAATTTGTTTCCTTATTTTTGTCATAGGAGAAACTAAAATTTAACATGTAGATGTCAGACGCAAAAATCGTGTTGACCGGTGTTATAGAAGTTGAAATCATAGCGCGTGAAATTTCTAAGAGCCCCACGAGGTTATATCCTTCAGAAATGTTCATAGACTACAGTCGGCTGGATGTTCTACCACTTCCAATACTGATAAAGAAGAACTCTGAGAAAATCCTTTGAGTGACCAAGCTTAAGGTTAGGGCAATCTTGGGAATAATGAGACTTTGAATGAAGGCTGCCTATTGTGATTTTGCAAGTAAAACTAAATTTGTGTTCTCTATGTATAGTGGGTTATACATCCACCGGTTTTATATAGAACCCTTTTTTATACATTTATAAATAAGTCACTCGTTTTTGATAAGAAAAAATGGCAATTCACATATCAAACCCTTCGATCCTAATTATAAGCGTGAGATATAGAACTGCTTACTTCTGAAATTTGATTGTCAATTTGTGGCGGAAAAGAGCCTATACTATATATTATCTGTCTAAGTACTATTTACTACTCTGGAATTACACACTTCTGATCATATAAATTATTAATCCCTCATTCGATGAGTTCTGTGTTGTAATTTTCAAGTAAATCACTAAAGTTTGGAATTTAGGGGTTCTGGTTTTTATAAGCAAGAAATTTTACAACAATTACAACAAACGGAAAAGCATTTTGCTTTCTGGGTATTGGACGAAACCAATTTTTTCGGGATATTGAATCATGGGTAGTAAAGTAAATTGTCCACTTTTAGAAAAAGAAAATGTTAGATCGTTTTACTATACAAAGTAAAAATCTTATTTTCCTACATTAATTTTTAATCGAATTCAAATCGAGCTGAAAGTAGAATGCAGCCCTGTGGGTTGTTGTTCACACTATAAATTTGGTTGTACTTAACTCTGTCGGTTCTTGTCCAGGCTGTAAATTAGGTTGTGTGCTTAGATAGAACAGCAATCAGCTGATGAATTTTGATCGTGAAAAAAATGGGGAACATAAGCAAGTAAACAGCTGGTCATTAATTTTTCTGTGCGAAAAGCCTATTAAGCTAGGAATATATTGGATGACGAATGTATGACTTCTGCTGACTATTTGAGTTAGAACAAGTTCTTTTCTTTAAACATCACAATACAATTGACTTTTAGTTCACGCTAAGTGAGTTCTGTTCAATGTTTATTTATTTTGTACGCCGAAGATATTCTTTATTTCTAATTTCATTCCAATTGATTTCACTTCCTTGGAGAAATTCAAGCAAATCACATAAAAGGAAATGACAAAATGCTTACAACTAAATACCGTAAAGTATCGTCGACAATTCCGAACAATGCCGAGACAAACTGACAGCAATAATAACGGCACACAAGCATACATGCACATTCACAATGTCAAGCATATTATTATATTTCATATGTGTGTGAGTGTGTTTGTGCGAACCGCAACGAAGGAAGAAGCTTTGGGTATTGTCAGACAGAAAATTTGTTTTACGGTTACCTGCTGACGTATCAACCGCAACAGCAACGGCAATGCAGCATCAATTGCAGCAACAATGCAATGCTGGCATCACTTGCAACAGCCGTGGCACAATGGACGACCTGAGTTGCCATAGATGGACACAACAAACGTCAATGCGATGATTTTATTATAAATTCAATGGAATATACATTGTATATATGTGGCACAGCGCTGGGACGAGCAAACATTGTTGTTGTTCTTGCTCGTTGTCGCTGTGCGTATGAGCGTTGTTGTTGTTGGCACGGCTGTTGCACATGTTGCATTCGAGTGCAACAGGCGCACACTGGCTAGTTGGCTACTTGGTTAGCTGGCCGCAAGCGGTGCTCGCATGCGGACATGCACACACGCATTTTCATACAAACGTACATGCATACACACACATATATGTATATAAGCATGCCCCCACATTTGACAATCAAATAAAACCCAAACAAAGGCGCAAATAAAAAGTTTAAAGGCATAAATGAAAATTGAAAAGAAAAGGAAAAGAGAAAAACAAAAAAAAAAAAACAAAAAAACCGTTGTGGCAGGTTTTGTTGCACATTCGCATCTGAAATGCAAATTCGTTTGTTTTAAGACTTTTGAATTTTTCATCAATTCGACCAGCAGCATGACTCTTGTGGACTCGTGGCACCTTGTACACATACTGTATATATTCATATGTGCATACACACACCTTAATAAATATAAACGCACATGACTTTCCATATAAATCCATATGAGTTTTTTGATGGATGGCAGTTGCATTCGACATGTTGTAGTCGCTCAAGTGGAATGGATAACAACGCATCGGGAATGGTAAATGGATAAGCTAGCGCTTTGTTGGCGTTGTTGTTTTTCTTTTTTTTTCATAACAAAAATTTTTCTGTACGAAAATAGTTTTATTGTAAAATGTGTGCACTTGCATTATTCATCGGTCCTATTGGCTTAGTAATGCCAATGGGTTTATAAATGTTTCTGTATTCGCTTTCGGTTGTAATCATTTGTGTGGACATGGGCTTAAAAGATAATACTCTATATTTTATTTTAGCCATTACTGAAGTGTACTTCTGAAACACACGATTCTGTTGCATTAGTCGAAACTAAGCGGCGCCAAAATGTAGGCAGTCGTTTTCGAAAAAGAAAGTAAACCACAAGGAGTTTCGTAATTTTTTAAAATTGGAAACTGGAATATTGACATAAAGAAAATTAAAAAGAAAAAAACAATTCTCAAAACAACTAAGGAAGGACTACGCACGGGTATAACCTAATATTTCTTACGCTTGCAAGTTGCAAGGATTAAAGTCAGGGTAATACTTTCAATTACATAAGGATTGTTAGTTATATGGGGTCTATGTCATTCTAAGCACAAATATGAACCGTTATTATAAAAACACGAACCCTCAATTTTATTAATAAACTCACATGGTGACAGATATATGCGGTTTAAAGTCACACGGAAGTTCGAAAAGCCTTATATTAGGTAAATGGGGGCTAAAGGAAGCATTGACCCGATTCAAACATTTTTTATATGTAACAAAAATGACTACTCGGGTACTTGAACAGTTTTGCTTCCATTTATACAATTTTTGGACTTAAGGTGGCATACTTCAATTACTCGTGCAAAGCTGTATCCCGTAATATTAAATGTTTCTTGATTTGTACAATGGAAAGCAAAGAATCAAATGGAATTTAAAATTGTGTTATATAGAAAGTAGGTGTGGTTGTAGTCCGATTGCACTCATTTTCACACTGTAATATAGAAATGTCGGTAGAACATTATACACCGAATTTGGTTAAAATCCGTTGGACAATCCGTGATCAACGGAAAATCCATCGAAACTGTGCGGGAATTCATCAAAAATCAGCCGAAATCATCTTCAAAATCAAAACAACGATTTATCACATTTTGTTCGAACATTTGGGTTTACGAAAGGTGTGTGCACGGTTTGTTCCGCACAAATTGACTGACGACCAAACATTGCTCAGAATCCGTCTCATCGGTCGACACTTGAGGCCGATTATTTGACCAAAAATCTCATTTTAGCAATTAACCACTCCCCGCATTCAGATGACATTCCCTTTTCGAAAAAATGCGTTTTCCCATGAAGGACATAGAGGCCATTCAAAAGGCTTGCACCAGCATTCTGGCGGCCATACCGGTCAACGAGCTAAACACTCGTTCGACATGCTTTGGACCGTGAAAAAAGCTGTATTGAAGCAAAAGGAGACCTTTTTGAATAAAATAAATTGATTCTCCAAAAATGCCATTTGTTCTGTTTTTTTAAGTCCTATTTACTTTGGAAAGCGCCTTGTATGTGTTAAACAATATATCTATCTCGCATAGTTTTAGGTGATACGTACGTAGGTTGCTATATATATTTCTGGACTAGGCAACACTAAGTGTTGCCAGGTGCAATCTGACACTTTCATTGGAAAGTTTGACATTTTTTAGCATAACATCACTCAGAACGTTTTGTCATTTAATCGTGAATTGTTTTATTTACAGGGAATTAAAAAATTCATCTCGGCCAAAAAATGGAATTAACTCATGAACATTTTCGTGCGATAATTTTTCACAACTTTCGACGTGAATTATCACGACAAGAGTGCATCGATGAACTAAAATCTTTGTATGGCTATGAAGCACCATCCTATAGCACTGTGAAAAACTGTTACAACGAATTCAACCGTGGCCGACGCTCGCTCAAAGACGAATTCCGTGAAGGTTGTCCAAAAGCAGCCGTTGTGCCAGAAAACATCGATGCCGTACGTGAACTGATAATGCAAGACCGTCATGTAACATACCTTCAGATAGAGGCGTGCCTATGCATTTCTCCCACCAGCACACATTCGATATTGCATGAACACCTGGCCGTAAAAAAGGTTTGTTCTCGTTGGATCCCGCACAATTTGACAATCGCTCAAAAAAAGGCTCGTGTGGATTGGTGTAAAGAAATGCTGAAAAAATACGATCGCGGTGCTTCAAAAGACGTTTATAAGATCGTCACAGGTGACGAATCATGGATCTATGTGTGGGTCTTCCAAGAGGAGCCAAAAGCAACGAAAAAAAAAATCCATTTTCGTTGATAAATATGCCTATTTTCATTATTAGGCCAGAAATATATATAGCAGCCCTCGTATAACCGTTAAGTGAACAAAACCCTATCTTAAGGTTGAGACCACTGACTCCTAAATTCGGTAGTAAATTTTAATAATTAAATGGATCGTATGTCTTTCCATGATAAATTGGTAAAGATTACTGAAGAAAAATGTCAAAAGAAAAAATAAGCGTCGTTATCTGTCCCTATATATCTACTTATGTAGCGTCAATATTGAAAACTCCGTTATTTGAGTGTCAAAACGCGTTTACTGAAGATTGTGAAGACATCGTGAACTTGCCTCAGACGAGCCGTCCATCCACCTCTGTTAATTATGATAAATCGCAAATGGTTATAAATATTACTAGAAAATCCTCGTATTGGCATCAGAGTACATCAAAAGAGCTTAACGTGATTTGGTCAATGTTTTGGTATGAAGTGTGTGAATGTTAGACTCGTCTCTAAGGATCTAAATTTTTTTGCAAAAACATCTTTCGAGTGAAGATCGCAAAAGAGATGCTTGACAACGTAACTGAGAACTCTCATTCATCACACACATCGTTAGTGTTCACCAAATAAAGGTTGATGAAAATTACGTGGAAACAGAAAAATCCTTTTCGAGAAATGCGCCATGAGTCCATTAAAGCAAATTAAAAAGCATTTGCTGAAGGCAAAAGCTTATAGCACACAAGCGTCGCTTCCTTGGGAGAGGGGCAGAAGCAAGTATCTAACTCTCTTTTTCGAATACTTAAAATTGTGTAATATATATCTACTCATATTGAACAATCTTAAATCTCTCTGCTGTTACAGCAGTTTTATTAATGCACTTTAATCCAACAACGCTCAGAACTCAACGCGCAGCTTAAATTCTTGCAACAACTCAACAAATTGTCAATAAACTTGAAAATTCACTCCACACTACATAGAAGAATTCGCATTTTTTCCATTTCCAGCAATGAGATTGTTCTATCTTTTCTGTTTTTTTGCGGCTTTGGCTTTGCGGTTTGAAATATCGCCAAATCGATGCGCGCTTGCAGCACGACATTGACATTGCAACATGCCACATGGAGTGTATCATATTCAGCAGAACTGATGAAAGCGCTGAAGCTGGCTTCCTTTTTCGTACTTGACGAGCGGCATGTGTTCGGTTAACGCTGTGGCAAGACGAGCTGGCGAGCTAACTGTCGTTGCAACGCTGGCTGACTGACTGTCCAAGTGACACTTGGTTGCGGCCAAACGCCAATTCAATACAATACATTTTGCAGCAGCAGCATTAAAGTCTACTTGGCGATGAGTTTATTGTTGCTTCGGTTGCGCTGAGTTTTTGTTGTTGCGCCGTTGTGGCACTGCTGCGGGTGTCGCTGCACCAGTCACTTGGTGATTCATTGCTCTCCAGCGACGCAGCGTTACGCTGTTGCATTCTTCACTTCACTTGCCACTGCACTGTTGCAATTGTCAATTCAGCCACAAAAGTTGCTATTCTCCGCTCTGTGTCTGCTTGATGGTCGGTCCCTCGAAAGCCTGGCTGTCTGTTTGCCTGATTATTTACTAAACCCAATAGCATTGCGAGGAGCTGCACAGTACTTCTAGGTACCTTATACTCTTCTCCACACATGTATGTATATTGGTATATGTGTGTGTGACTGTGTTGCACGGTAGTAAATCATCTTAAATCAATGTCAAATCGATATTATTCGGTTGCACACTGGGTATTGTGAGAATTCTTCTTGTGCGTTGGCGTTCGCTTGGAATTGTCAGTCAACCATAACAGAACTAACAACAACAACAACAGCAACCATAAGTGGTGATCAGCTGAATTGAGTGTCGAGTGTATTCGCATTGTTGGTTGGCAAGTGAATGCTCTGGTGTATTGTAATTGCAACTAAATGATTTTCATTGCTGCCTTAAGAAATTCTGCGCTGGTGGATGCAGGTATGTTTGTATGTGTTTACATTTGCTACTTTCGGTGTCTGCTCTTGAACTTGTTGCAGTCGAATGCCACCGCATTAATCGCTCACTTGTGCGAAAATAAGCGGAAAGTTGGATAAGGAAGTCAAGGCTATCAACTAAGCGGCCATAGAGTCTTTTCTTGGCGCTGGAAGATAGGTACATAAGTGCCATAGTGGCAGCATTGAGGGATGCTTAGAAGGTATTAAATATAAAAAATATTTATAATATAATATAATGAAACCAGAATAATTCAGCTGACATGAGCCGTGGTCCAAAACGAGATCTGTTTCCGGAACTCATTAAAGAATAATTGTTATCAGATCGAGGGGGTCGATTATAGCATCAGGTTAATTTTGAAATTTATTTGTATTATGAATTCTGTACTTTGCTTTTAACATAAACTAAAATTTTTCTTCGAAATTGTAAAATATTGGGTAGTCGAAAAAGTCTTTTCGTATTTTGTCAAAAAATGTAGTTGCAGTCGTATATCTCCAGTGCTACCAATCAGGTAACAGGAGACATAAATGGAAGGGTCTCACTGTGACCCTTTCTTCCCGCGTGAAGTCAAAAAATAAAATATGTAAAATGAGAGACACTTTATTAGTGCGGCGACAACATGAGTTAAACCTTCTACTCAGTGGTATTGTGTTCATATAACTATCTTAAACAATCCTCAGATTTCCTTCGACTCTTCGTTTGCTGACCATCATTCTCGAATATCACAACATCAGGCGAACTATGCATGAGCAGTATGAGAACGCTTTTCGTCAAAACCTGACAGTTTCAGTAAGTCAGCTGGCAAAGAGCTGGAGACACCCAGAATCGATTTTAAAGAGGTTTGTACAATAATTGCTTAAAATACCGATATTCTGTATCTTAATCTTAATTTCTATCTCTCTCTGGTTGAAGTCACACACCAAGCAAAGTACGATGGCTTCAGATCGATTTATATTTGAGAGGACACTTCACGTAAGTTCTTATGTGAAACTTCGGAAGATCTCTTATCAGAATATACAACTTCCATGATTCTCTCCTGAACGTTATATTTATATATGGCGACCTTTCGATTTATATGTATTAACCCTTTGTTGGAGGAACACATGCCATTATCATACATAGGTCTGATCTAAGTCGTTAAGAGTTAAGTTCCTAATTAGAAAACATAAACCTTCAGTTAGTCATCACCACAGCTGCAGAGTTTCGAAATATTATTTCTCATATGTACATGAAAGTAATAATTTTTTTTTGATTACTTAAAATGTATGAGTCTTAGAGGTTCCTGCGGAATATTCATTCAACTTGAAACCTTAACATTTGATACATATTAACATACATTAGTTATTTTTTCGACTTTCCTAAACAAGTTGATTCATTCCTTCTGATTGACTGTCTCAAGGGGACGGAATATCACATAAGTACTATCAGAGAGCTCTAAAAAGCCTGTTATATTTATAAAGCTATAATATCAATCAAAAAGAAAACGAAGGTAAAAGGAGACAAAACAAAAAAACTCAAAAAAAAAGTACACACAAAAAATGGATAAAAATTTGAAAATAATACAATATAGGGAAAGAGTTTGAAAGTTTTGACAAACATTTCAACCAAATTGAATTTAATTAACACAGTTGATATTAATAAAGATAAACGACTATATCTTAAGGTATTTCCCTGGCTTTAATTCTTGCAATTTTCAAGAGAATAAAATGTTGGGTTGCACCTGAACTTAGCTCTTCCTTACTTGTTTTATTTCTTAATTGTCTAAATTTTGTTGTCGTTGTGCTATTTTCGCACTACAAAGACCAAAAGTAAACATACATTGCATTCAATGTTCCTGCATTCAATTGAACTTGTAACTTAAGAAAGGCTTAGCATACGAGTATATGTAAATAAACATATAAATGGCTCACCTCTACATTTGATGTTCCTCATAGTCCACACAATTCTCCCGGTAATTATTTTTGATATGAACTCCTTGCACTCTTATTATTTTTACATCACAACACATTTCTTAACACGCACATAAACAAGATGCTGTTGCATCTTTCAATATCATTCACAATTTAATATTTTTCCAACCACTTTTACAAACTTTACACTTTATTTTCATTATTTTATACGAAATTCAAAATAACTAGCTTTTTACATTTTAACAGACCTCTCAATTCAATTTAAATTTTTTCCACATTAAATATTCTAATATTTCCATACATTCACACCATTTATTTGCACATATTTTCACTCTTTAATCGCACTAAAATTAATAGTTTCTTTAAATGATTAATAAATTTACAATTTTGTCTAACTCTGACATGTACTTTTTTCTTAATCAGACTTGCTCGTACTTGCAAAACACAAGTAACGGCGCACACTCAGTGCATTTGCATTCATTGCTTACGGTTGCGCTGAGAATCATTCACCTGCTCTATTGTATTTGATTTTAAACAGTTGTACTTTTTTTTTTTTGTCATGCTTGTGCCAAAGGAAAAGGCTGCAATAACAATTTACTTGACTTTGTTATTTAAACAAAGAGAGTATTTGCTTAAAGAGCAAGCAAATATATTTTATTACTGCGTTGCTGATTAATTTAACGTAATATTAAAGAGATGACTTTGTTTGCGATTTTCGTAAGTATGTACGTATGTATGCATTTTGTGGTTGTCAAAATAACTGAAATTTAATGTCGTCATACAAATGTGATGTGTGAAAAGCGTTTATAGTATATTTATTTTCACTAAAGGATTCTCTCAAAATTTCAATTGCATATCCCGTATATTGAGCGATATTTTCGGTCAAAAGTCAACTATATACCTATATGTATATGTACTAGGGTCGACATATTCGGTACCTAGGGGCTTGAACAGTTTTTGTAGGTGACATACTTTAAATAAATTTTTTAGTGCGAAAGGTAATCCCGTTCTATTAATTGCTCCTTGATTTGTGTACTGTAAAGTAAATTGTGGTTGGATTACGCCCACACTGTTACGTTTCACACCGTGACATAGGAATGTAAGATTGTCCAACAACATTTCTCTAGAATGTGAAGTTCCTTTATAGAAGGATAGATTAGGATGAGAAGGTCTGAATAGATTTAATTCGTTAACTAAAGAGTCCTCAAACATCTAGGCAGTTTTAATTGGAAGCATTAGCATTAGCTATATGGATCAGCGCCCCTTGAATAATAAGACTAAGATAAATACGCGTGCAAATTTAAGTTATGGCAGTTTTTGTTCTGCCATATCATACCACGAGTTCTAAATTGTGCGACATGAATACGTGTAGCACTCTGTTGTGTTAGCAGCTGGGGCTGTGACAAATTTTGGCAGCGTGTCAGATGACTAGCAGACAGTTGCATAAATATATTTCGTAAAAAAAATTGAATTTCTACTCATGCGTAAATGAAATTGGAAGTCCCCGAAAAACGAAAAAAATAATAATTTTGCAATTTAAAAATAAATGCTCCTCACTTACTCCATTTTAGTGTGAATATTTTGGTTTCCACGGTTCTACCGCGTCTGGTGTTCTTAGAATTCACAGGTAGAGCCAAAGGAATAAAATACTTGTATATGATTTTTCTTTACATCTTCAGACTGTTAGTATTGGAAAGCTTTCCGTAAACAAAATAATCTACGGTTGATGAACCGATACGTAGGCCTTTCCCTTTTTCCTTTTATAGACATATTAAAAATAACCAAGATTATGATCGGCAGTGTTAGTTAGAACAGATTTAGTTAATTGGATTAAAATATGACCAAAAAGAGGACGTCGATAATATAATATGTCTCTTAATGGTTCCTAATACAATCTTAAACTTTTTATTATTGGTTTGGTTAAATGGTCGATCTCAAAAACACCTCACTTGCAACGGCTTATCGTCGGTCTGCTGTGGTACCTAGAACTCCTTTATGATTAATTATAAACACTCTCAAAAATCGATATAGTGCTTTGAGCCGAACACAAATCTTGTGAGGCGACCAATGTAGGTTTTGGCTTTGACTGCTGGTTTACCGAAGCTATGACTGCCGAGATACATATTTCAGCGTCAGTCTTGCAAAGCATGTACCACAAAGGAGAAATGTCCTGCCAAGCAGCCTCTGTGATGCAGTTATCTCAGTTTTCAGTGATGCATATGAAGCAGGACGAAATTTCCGTGTAACTATTATATACATACGTCACACACTTTTTTAAGATTAATATTTTTTGGCTCAGATACACCAAATTGACAAAAATCTATAAAAACTTAAATAAATAAGATTCTTAAAAAAATACTTTCCCCAATTTTTTTCTAAACAATAGCCACTACATACATATGTATGTATAAATAAATAGGTTGACAATGTTCATAAGTATATAACAATCTGCTTTACAAATCATTAACATAACACCAAAGCAATTTTTAACTGCTAACAGCAAGCTCTTGTGACACAACATTAAAAGAACTAAAATGTGGGTCACATGAAAAAGGTATATTTAGGAATATGCCGACTAAGCAAATTATAAGAATATATATGTATGTAATATGTATGTTAGTGACTTCAATAGCTATTTTTATTTTCCTTTTTGAATACATATTTTTTCGTTTTTTTCCCATAAATTGATTAACAATCGGGTAGTCCTCAAAATGTTTAACAGCATATTTGGTACTATTTGGAAAAAAAAAAAAAAAAAAAAATGAAGGGTTAGGGTACTATTTTCAGATATATCATATATGACATTATTTAATTCTGAATACTCACGATTCTTGACACCTTGAGACAAAAAAAAAATGTTATTGAAATCTGACAGTGATATTCCTTGGAAGCAAAACGGCTTCACCGTTAGGTGAATATCAAGTAAATTTAAGGGTACATTCGGTATCCGAAATATACTTTGATCTCAATTGCAAACGGTGAAGGGTTGTCAAACACGACTTAAAGTTCACTTTACTATAACTGGCTTCAAAACTTGTACATAATACTATATGAAAGTACGTTATGAAATCTGGGTATGAAATGATAGAACTAAATTTTAAAACTGAAGAAGTTTGTTATTTGGATTTTTAAGTACCACCTTAACACGTTTACACTAGTTTAAAAGCACCCATATTAATTAACGATTTAACACTAAGGCAACCAGCGATTTTGAGCGCTTAATTAGAATGATGTCCTTTCAAGTGTTACCTTATCCGGCAAACAATCAGCTTATTAAGTAGAAATTAACCAAAACGATACATAATATACGAGATACTCATATACGATACATATAAGTATTCGAGATACTCATGCATGCCCCAGCTGTGTTGCACATAAACGCGTTATTGCCAGAGTACACCATAACCTCGCCCATTAGCTATCAGCCAGCAATATCGCGGTCCCAGCAAAATAAGCTTACCGCTTTTATATATTCACTTATATACAAATATATATATATCCATATACTCAAATATATACACCCAAACACGCATTGACAACTCGCTCGTACGCTCTTAAACTCATTGAAAGACAAGTGCCGAAGCGTCGTTGTTGCAGCGTGATCCGCAATCTCGTATCGCAAATACGCTTAGCAACACACTAAACGTTTATGACAACAACCTCAAGGAGAGACTAAAATGCACAGCACGATTTGCGAAAATTCTGCTTAATTTTTTCCCTTTAGGTTTGCAACCGAAATTTCCAATCACCCAGCAAAGACGCGTACGCTTTGAGCTACCACATGCTTTGGTGAACGCTTCACTGCCTCGGTGAGTATGAGTGGATGTCGGCACCTTTCTCCTTCATTTCGTTTGTTAAGTCGCTGTCGACGCCTCAATGCCTTGTGACTTCATGCATTTATATACATAAACTTATAAATCTATACATATATATTTGTATATGTATAAATGTTTGTATGCCACTATTTGATAATGCAACCGCTTCTCTGTCTGCCCGTTTGGTTGCAGCGCGCCGCGGTTACATCACTCCCAGCTACGTGACTCTTAATGTGCGCTACTTACATATGCAGCATGCCTCATATTGCATAGCGCACACTAGTTGCAAGCACTTGCTCTGCGTATATATATTTTACCACTTCAATTTTCTCATGTGCAACATACATATGTATAGCAGTATTTAAGCTCATATGTATATATAGTATATACATATATTATATATATACTTGTAATATAAAAGTAGTTGTCAGTTTGTCCAATATTGCTTTATTTCGTGTGACTTTGTTGGCAGCCGAGAATCTTGCAGAATTTGTTGCACGTACTGCATGTTTATTTTGGCAACATCACAGCGTCTGCAATACTGCTATCTTAACTTTCATATGATACGATACGCCTCAATAAAGGCCAGACAATTTTCGGACAGAAAGTGTAAAAGCGCAAAAAATAATCTTAGCTATAGAAGAAATACTCAAACAAATCAAAATAAAGCCGAAAAACTAAAATAAAATCCCCAGTACTGAAATCACTTTAAGACTTTAAAGATAAAAGCACAACAGTAGTTTTGTCTGACTAAACTGGATCTCATACATGTCAATTGAGCCTTATTTATGAAATGATTTCCGCGCTACGAAGTTAGTATCTCCCAAGAACATTACCCTAAACTGCAATAGGGATTGGGTCCACAGATTTAATGATTATTTTTTCAGTCCATGAAGCTTTAATTTCTAATTATTGTAATCTTCCAATTACCAGACAATCTCTTTCTTCTTCTACTGTTCAAGATTCGTACTATGCGAATAGAACGAGAAAAAGCCGCCCATGAATCACTTTGAATAGTTATACGTTTGTTCCTACATAGGCAAATGTCTGGAGCTGTCTCAGAACCACATTAACGACCTCAATTCAGCGAAAGAGAACACTGAATCATCGAAAATTCTGAATTTATTTGTGACTAAGTCTGAATAAAAATCCCATAACATGTATGGGGTTACTCATCGTCTCAACAAATGAAGGTCTTAAGGGAAGACACCCCACTGGTCCTTCTTCCAAGAGACGGGGTTACGAAGAGAGTAAACTTGACAAAGAAGTTTAGAGTTACTCTCTGCAGTAAGGCTGATTGGAGTGATTCCACACTTGACCTACGACTGATGAGCAGCGGAGCAGGCAATGCGGGACCGGATATCAGATTATCCATACCAATGGGTTGTTTACTGAGCATCTTCCAAGCAGAAGTCTTTGCAATAAGTCAGTGTACAGATATCAATTTCCATCGCAACTATCGCAACCAGCTTATTGCTATACTCAGCGATATAAAAGCGATCTCGGCTTATGAGGTCAAATCGCTATCACCTGTGGAGTGTATACGAAGGCTTAACCGCTTGCGGGTCGCAACGTGTACACTTGATCTGGGTGCCGGAGTATAAAGGGGGAGCCGGCAATGAGCTGACAGACGAACTAGCTTCCTACATTGTGGTTGAGCGCCATTTCATAATACAGTTACTCCGCATAAAGGAGAGAGTGGGTTAAGAACGGCTCTGGTAGCAGACTACGGGAATGCAACCATGCCAAGCTACTACTGGGAGGTTACAACTTGGCAAATTTTAGAGCTATGATCAACCTGCTTTGGGACAAATTATGACACCCTGTCATGCTCTATACAGGGCACTGCAGGCTCAGGAAGCACTTGTCCAACATGGGCATAGTCTTTCGCGCAAACTGCCAGTTTTGCGACATGAAAAAGGAACCTCAAGAATACCTGACTCTAGATTGCTCAGCAATTTGCAAAAGCCGGCTCAAGGCCTAGGATCCATATACGTGGACAGAGATCATATCACCTCGGTCGCGCCCAGCAAACCCCTGGAATTATTCACAGTGCTGTACATTTGTGATCACATGTGGTATAGGAGAGCACACAATAGACCATAGGTTGCAGTGCAAAACCTTAATTATTTTCTATTTATCTGTGGGGAATACTACACAACCCACTTAGTACATACATAGGTATATGCACGAGACCGCTTTCGAAACAAATAGGCTTTTGCCATATCAAAAAGAAATGTTGAACTTACAATGTAAGGTGTTTCAGAAGCGTTGTAGTAGTTTTAGAAGAGAAGAAATATTAATAAACTTAATTCTAAATGTTTGATTGACCCGTTTTTTACGAAGACAGTTCATTTCTTAAACCATTTGATCAAAACTATCCCGAACTGACTCTTATAAACAGCGCGTGCAAAGCGAATAGATACTTTTTTTTGATTAGTGTAAAGCATTTTTTATATTATATTACTATGCAAACATATTGTCTGGCTGTTGACCCCACATTCAACAAACGCATTATTTCTGGTGACGAGACGTGGGTTTATGAGTATTATTACAAAACTGTTCAACAAGCAAGCGAATGGTGCTCCAAAAAAAAAAAAAAATCGAAATCCAAGATCCAAAACTCATTAAAGGCACTGGAGACCATTCTAGCCGTGGCTTATAACAATTGTATAGAATATTATATTTAGCGTTTACTCAGGAGCTTATTTTGAAGCCGATGATAAAGATTTATATTAAAATACGTAAAAAGCAGCTTTTTTGAGTATGGACCGGGACTCACTGTAAAGGTATATTAGGCGATAATCTTTTCTATTTCGAATCGTTTGCGGATATTATAAACATTTATACGATTCAATATAACAGTCAATAAGGTGATAAAGAATTGGATGCCATTCCCTGAAACCAGCACTTCAGTCTCATAATGAACGTTTTCCCCAACCAATTTGGTTTCAGATTCCTGCAAACCCTACAGACAAGGCCAAAAATTACTAACACAATCAAAAATTTAAAGTTTGTGGCCATGAAAACGCCTCTTTTACGTTTTAAAACATATTTCGAATATATCAAACATACATATGTAAGTCAAATAAGCCACTTTAGTAGCTCCACGATAATCTGCAAATCTGCAGGTTGAAATAATAAATTCTGCTGTGGAAGTGCAGGCACTTTGACAATCTTTTCAATTATTTACAACACTTGAGTTTGCAGCAGTAATATTTTCGGACTACAGAGAATATCTGCAGCTACCGGCGGCACTGATTCAATTTTGATATCAACACAAATAGTAATTTTTGAGGAAATACAGGAGCATGCACACACACCCATTCATGCACTCATACAAATATATAAATCCTCATAAAAAAGAGCTCGCATAAGGACGTTTCGCTGGTGAAGAAGTCAAAAAGTTTGCAAATTGAATAGGTCAAGTGCAAGCATTGACTTTGTCCTCAGCCAGCTGGCAGCAACAGCCAAAGCAACTGCCAAGCTGCTCGCAACCCCTCCCGCCCGCTTACCGGCCGTTGCGCCACTGTGCCACTCAAGCCTTTGCTCTTGGCCAACAACTTTAAAATCCATTTATTCTTACACCAATGCAACTTGGCTAAATCTAAAAGAGAAATCAAAGTAACTGTACATACATCTGTATGTATTATTATAGAGCTTTGAGGCCACTTTGGCGCAGGCAGTGCATAAGCAACAGAGCTACTTGTATACGAAGGGCAAATGTTCACATATTTATGTATATCTCTGCATATCTGGATATATGTTGTTATGTCTGCATAAATAATAAAGCAACAACAACAACTCATACATAAGCGATAGATTCACATATCTAAGCTTCCTTCATTGAGATTTTTATCTGGCTGCAGCTTCGCTTTTCTTTCTCCTAATGCTTTTGGATGATGCGCAAACGAAAATGTACGGGTATTTTCAGTTACTAAATTTTTGGAAAGCAAAAACAAAAAGATTTTTCTCTTATGATGCACCAAAAAAGAAATATGGAAAAAAATGTAGGGCTTTTCTGGACTAAATTCAAGTAAAATCAAAGAGAAGCTGAAACCATAGCATTTGAGCCACTTAGCTCGGCTATATTCGGTTGTGGTTGTTAAGGAAAAACGGAAAAGCACTTACATACTAACACACATGCATTTCTTTGAGAATTTGCAGGGTCACTGCGAGTTTCCAAGATATAATTGATTAATCAGGATAGTCAAACATACGTTAGTGTTAAAGTTCTTTCCTCAGTCCAATGAACAATAGAAGCAATCATCCGAAATGAGATCAATGTGGTCATTGTGGTTTTACCTAGTTTTGGAGACATTAATTTGGTTTTTTTTTTGGTCCTATCTAGATACTCTTTCAACAGTAGTAATTTATAGTGGCTGCTGGTGTGAAAGCCATTTATTTCATTTCTCAAAGGTCAAATATCCACAGATTAAAAATTTTATATTTTCTGGTAATAATATACAAAGAGTCGCTGAAAAGTAGTTGATCGAATTGGTAGTCCGCAGAAAACAACAGACGTTATTCAAACGTTTCGGTATGGTATCAAGGTGAAAATATCGCAGAACAAAGACGAATACTGACACATTCACAATGTAAGCCAACGAGCGTATAGCGCATAAGTAGTGAAACCAATATCTCGATGGCGTTATAGTGAAAGCTTAACACAGTTATCTTCTAAGCTATATCGCTGCAGCATTAAACTCTTCGTTTGGAAAATGAGCAATCCCACCTCCTCCTAATGCTGCAATGATTTTAGATCTCTCGCTCTTTATGGGATTTCCGACCTTCCGAAACCTTATAAGGAAACACCTGAAGTGAATATAGTTCAAATGCCAAAACTAAACTGTTCGATCCAACCGTTCTCATGGAACTACATAGTCTAAGCTGAGGATGAAATTTCGTTTTTTCCGTCCAAAGAGTAAAGTATGTTTCACTACAAACTGGAATACAATTTTGCCACTGTGCTAATAAGGGACACTTTGGTTTGAGCTCCAAAGCAGGACTAAAAATTTAGAGACAATTATGAGAAATTTTTGATTTCATCGATTATTTTTCTATAATTTTGATACCGAAAACGCACCATCCTCTGGAAGCTCAACCATCGAAAAAGTCACAGAAATAATTGAAGTCGTCGAATCGGCCAGTCATGTAAGTATTGTTTGGATTTCTCAAAAGCCTCAAGAGACATTGCAAAAAAAAACCGTTTGGAATCATTTATGGTAAATAAAGCTGGATATAAAAGAAGGAATTTCCATTTGCGCATCAATAATAAATTGCTACAAAAACGAACCATTGCGAAAGCAGATGGTTACTTCTGAAGTAAAGTGGGTCAGTTAGAGCAACGATAGGCGAAAAGAACTGTGGTCGAAGCTTGTTGAACGGGCGCAATTGGTGACCAAGTCAGAATTAAGCGTCAGGAAGTTTTGTCTGAGAAGTCAGGAAGACTTTGCTGAGATTGGCAGAAAGTCATTCACTATGAGCGGCTAACGTACGGCCAAACTCCTAATTCAAAATTCTACTGGATACAATCGGACAGTTTGAAAGAATAAATGGTTCAGAAGCGGCCAGTTTTGATCAATAGCGGATGAATTGTGTTTCCACCTGGTCAACGACACGCCATACACATCAGTAGTAACTCGGCAAAAGATCCGAAAGCATGGATGGAAGATTATTATGCAACGAACTTATAGTTTGGACCTGTCAGTAAATGATTACCATCTCTTCCTATTTATGGCGAATGAAGTTGCTGGGAAAAAATTCGCTCCAAAAAAGCTTTGAAAATCGACAGTCCCAGTTTTATGAAGGTAGGGACGAAGATTTCTAGTTAAATTCAGAAGTTTTTCATAGAAGCTCTTGATTTTGATCGTTAAGTTTATAAGGCAGCTGTATGATATAGTGATCACATATCGCCGATTTCGACAAATTTCAGTTCGATAACTCAAAATCTGAGAAGCTAGTATATACAGACAAATGGACAGACAGACGGGCATGGCTAAATCGACCTTTTTCAGGTTATAAATATAGTAAATGAGGTATGCGTCGCGACTTAAGGTCTACTGTGCCATCAATTCAGGACAAAAAAACATATAACTCATAATGAGATATAAGTCAGCGGGTAAATCACCATCAACAATAGTAAAAACGACTTGGAAGTATTAAAAACACACACACAGACACATATTTACACGCACACCACGAAATTAGTAGCAAATTTATGCAGACACATGCTTCACTCTAATTTCTCCCAATTTCCGCTGTGCCAGCAAATCTTCACAGTGTTGTATGTTTGGTTGTGGCATGCAACACGATCGCACGTACAGCACTTGAGAGCTTCTCGCCCACATAAGTGGCGTCAGCAGCGACGTCGACAGCGGATAATTAGCTGCACTGCACACCTTCGCCTCATTTAACACGCTGCTAATTTATGAGCACTGAACCTTGAGAGGCCGGCGATCAATGGCGGTGCATAAAAATTGATTTGTGGCAACTGCAGTCGTTCGACCAACAATTACAAGAGAAACTGCTAGTTAGTTAAGGCATTATTTATGTAGGTGAGTGCTAAGGGCAGCAGCTATGCTCGAGCAAGTGCATATACGCATATACTATATATGCGTGTGTGTGTGTGTGTGTAAGTGCAGTCATTAGTCTTAGCTGCAACATTGACCGTGGCTACTTATTTAAGCTGTTTACTTGAACTTGACGTTTATTTGCTTTCCACTGCGTTTTACTGCCACAGTTGGTGGACTAAGCTGCAACAACAACAATAACAACTTTATTGCAGTCACTGCAACAGCGCGTTGCAACAATGGCGACACTTAAGAGCTTAGAGCCAAACGAAACTCGAGCGAAATATTGCTTAATTCATAAGCATTGAACTTTTAGTTTGCTCTTTTTTTATCAATTCGTTTTTCCTTGTGCCACCTTCCTCTTTCTTTGGCCATTGCCAAGTGACATCGATAAAATTTAATGCGCCAGAAGTGCTTCAAGGGTCGAAAGTGTCTCGACTTAAGCACTTATTTTGATTGTTAGTTGACTTTTGCTTTGCTACTGTTTGCTTTCGACTTTTTCTATTTTGTTTTGCTCTGTTTTGTTGGTAAAAGCAATACACAAGTGTGGAGTCACAACTAAATGCATAAACAAATAAACAGTTCAGAGGAGTAAGGTCAGTGACTAGCATTATTTGGTTATAACATTCGAAACGACACGGGTTAGTCTACTTGGGAATTGAGATGTTCCAATCAATTAGTAACTGTACAATGTAGACACTTAACATATACATACATATATACGAAATATGTATGAGTTTGCCCAGAATTTACACACAGTAGCAGTTACGGTGAATGCCACGGGTCATTGCTCTTATAATGAATTCTTTTTGACTCAAAGAGCATTGCTGAAGCTCTTTATAATATTCATATTCATTCAACTAAGCATCTAATGATCAAAATCAATAGAAAAAGCCTAACTTCATTGATACCAGGAATAATTGACTTCAGAACTTATAATTCAGAAATTGTTCTTCTTCGAAATTTAACATTAATATTTTGTAGAACTCTTTTTCTAAGTCTTAAATTCAATTCGATTTGTTCTATTCGAAATCAGTGTAATTTATCAGAGACTCGATCAAATTAATATCAGTTATTAGCTGTGCTGAATTGAATTGAAGTTTAGCAACGCCAAAAACTCCGTTCGGATCGGCAAGAACCTTTCTGAGCCGTTCGATACCAAACAAGACTTCAGACAGGGAGACTCCCTATTGTTTCCTCTTCTTCTTTACTGGCGTAGACAGTTTTGGTATTTTCATTTGGCGCAAACAGCAAAAAGAAGAAACGACTGGCACGCTATTGTTAACTCGGCTATAACAGCGTAAGCGGCGTCTAAGCCAGTGAAGAAGAAGAAGGTTCACTGAAAAGTAAGTTCTACTGCAAATTATTACATAATACGAGTGTTATAGTTAGTTCTGAGGCCAAATGAGCATCGATGATGGCGAATCCACAACCAAAAGAAGCTATCATGGTAGAAACTTTTAAAAAAATTATTAATGTTCATTCAAAACATTTGATAACAAATCAATGTAAACGATGGTAAAATTGCATGAATTTCGCTTTGAAATACTTCTGCATTCAACGCGGATCTGGAACCCACAATGTTTTCAGTATTCACACTGCAGGAGAATGATTTTTAGAAGGATATTGTCAAGAGTGAAGCCTTTTAAAACAAAGAGCAAACATATTACCAAATTGACTTGAAAATATAAAATACCCCTACAGTTGTAAATGTTTTTAAAAATTCGAGCTTTTGTATATTTCAAACTAGTTTCTGTGTTCCCTGAAAGCAAACATAATCATCTCTCTCGGTGTCTTCAAAAGCTTTAAGCAACTTAACAGATCTGTTTTTACAAATTATATTCCTAAAATCTATCACCTAATTTGAGAATTATTCTAGAAAATTGTGGAACATATTTTCAGAAATTATTATGTAACCATTATTATTTGTGCTCTCAGTTGCCAAGTGCTGGTTAACTATGGCCCTACGATATTGAGATGATACAATGGATTATTTGGTAATCAGAAGATGTAGAGAATCATAAATTTTTAGCTACTATATGCCAGGGTCAGTAAGGTAATCTGGCCTGTTTTTTGACATCTTTTTTCATTGAAATTTTTATTCCACATTAGAACTTTTTTCACATATCATGAGGTATATCGTGGAGTGTATGAACAAAAATTGTCGGAATTTTTCGATGACATTTGTCGGAGAAATGGCTGGGTGAATGAGATGTGTTTTTTCACTGGCGGGCACGATTGCTCATGTTTGGATCATCTGAAACACAAAAACCCAATTTATGCTTAAAAAGTACGTGAATTGTTATTGTCGCTACTGAAAATCATGAAATCATGAAAAAATGCTGATAAATAAAAAAGTAATTAACGTTTTTTTTAATTCTTCCCAATGTTTTTATACCCTGAATGGGGTATATTAAGCTTGCCACGATCTTTGTAACGCCCAGAAGGAAGCGTCGGAGACCTTATAAAATATATATTTAAATGATAAGTATGTTGAGCTGATTTGATTTAGCCAAGTCCGTCTGTCTGTCTGTCCGTCTGTAATCTCCGAAGAAATTGTTCAGATCGGCTTACTATAGCATATAGCTTCCATACAAACTGAACACATAGTTAAAAAGAAAAATAAAAAATAAATGTACCTGTGAAGGGTATATTAGCTTCGGTGCAGCCGAAGTTAACGTTTTTCTTGCTTTGTACAAAAAGTAATTTTTACACTAAAACTTCATGACATTTGTATCAAAATAAATAACAAATCTGATTATAAAAATCGAAAAATGGTAGCCTTGTATATTTAGCCTCCTTTCAGCACAATAAATATGAAGAATATTTATAAAACGTCACATAAAAACAACAACATTACTTAGCAAGGGAAGTGACATGTGCAGTGACAAAAGAATTATTTACAAACATCGATTTTAAATCGATGAATTATATGACAGTGGCCACAACTGCAGCAATTAACCTTAATTAATTGTGATTAACAGGCATTTCGTATTGGCAGAGCGGCAAGTGGCAAGCGCTTGACCAACACCGCCACTTTTCCACTTTCGGTGTACACACTTCTATAAAAACGCACTAAATTGCCTATAAACAGGTACCGTAAAGTACGCTAACGCACATACAGATATAGATATATAAATATAAACTTAATGTGAGTAAAGAAAAATATGCGCTTAAGAAGCCAAGCAGCGGTGAGCAGCAGCAAGCGCAAGTAAAGTGGAAAAAAGCCAACAAATTAATGAGCAATAAAAATGCACAATAAATTGCCTATTTGTAGGCGCAAATGCGTATGTTCACTTACAAATACGAAAACACAAATGGCAAGCTTAAATAAAAGTATGTATGTGTGAGTGAATATTCGTGCGCTTGTGTCTGTTCGAGTGTGTTTAAGCGGGCGCCTTTGTGCCAATATTTGTTCGTTTAATTGCCAAGGGAGTGTGTGTGCGCATACATACGAACATGCAACAAATACATACATATATACATCGAAACAACAAGACACACATGTATACGCCGCACACAAGTATAAATATATGTGCGTATAGTCTGTGAGTACACCTCCGTAATGGCGCAGGTTGGCACTCTTGGCTTTCGCATTGACTCCGGCAATCAGGCACACATACACACACACACCTTCTGACTTGTGTACTTATTCGCAAGTCATTTGCTTCCGCATACTTAATTGCTTACGTCTACTTACACACACTCATACTTGTTTGTATGTGTGCGCTTGTGCGTGTGTTAGCTTGGCATGCGCCAACGTTTAACCAAATTAATTGAAGACGGTATTATTTTTCACATAAAATTTGTGTCCTCCGCAACGTCTGGTTCTTAATGTATGATTTGGAAACACGAAGCACATTATTGAAATTCGCATACCCAGTGAGCAATACAGTATTTTACACCTGCGTGAAAGATAATAATACAGCACTCAATAGAGCTAATGAAACTAGCTCAAACTGTTCAATTTAAGGTTAGATGTGATAAAAAATGTTGTCAATAAAAGCATTTACGGCACAAAAAATCTACACTGTGGACCCCCAGAGCCCAAGACTTACGCCTGAAGAACGTTACTAATCTTTGAACTTTACTACCAAATTCAAAATTCACGTTCTGTAAAGAATGTCTTCCGCGAGGTTCGCTCAACTTTTGGTCAACATAATGGGTCTACTGAGTGTACTATTCGCTACACCATGACCCATCTTGAGACCCATTATTCATTACTAGATAATATTCGACCGAATATACCACGCGTGCTGAGGCAGCGAAGAAAATATAGCAGCCGTAGCTGAGAGTGTACACGAAGACCGTGAAGAGTCGATTCGGCGCCATTCACAACAACTCAGACTGATGTATAGAATGACTTCGAACATTTTACGTCGAGATCTTAAATTGAAAGCGTAAAAAATATAGCTTGTGTAAGAACTGAAGATGCTCGACCTTCCCAACCGACATTGCTTCGCTCTATAGACTCTTGAAAAGTTCCAAGAAGATCCGACGTGTTCGAGCCAAATTTTGTTTAGCAAAGAGCCCCATTTCTGGTTCAATGAATATGTAAACAAGCAAAATTGGCATTTCCTCCCTTTTGAAGAGACCATCAACCCACCGATGTTGAAGCGTAATTCGTTCAATTAATGATCGGACGATCAAGTTACTCAAGTTAGGAGGATGAAGCCATGTGTAGAAGTGAGGAAAGTTGTCCGAGCGCCATTAACTTGGAAGTGGCCAGAAACGATTCTGTTACATACGACTCCAGCAGCTCACTACTTCCCAGGTTTGACTTATTTTCAGAGAGCTTATTGGATGCCTGAACTTTCTACCTAGGCAATACTTTATTTTAAACACCTATTCCTTTCTGCACATTATAGTTAATTGGGTAATCTTCCCCAATCCTTTATATAATCCATTCACAAATTCCACCTGAGGCAACCGCAGAAAAGCTGCGCTTAAAAATGCCTGCATAAATGACATTTAAGACTTAATACCCGCAATAAACGTAATTCGGTGCTGCTCCATGCGTGAAAAGGAAAAAAACAGCAACAAAACCATAACGGAAAATGAAACAAAAACAGAAATGTACACAAGAAAAGCGAGCGATGAACGATAGGGAAATGCACGCACCGAAGGTAAAAGAAAAAGGTATGTTGGGAGTGTCCAGCAAAACTGTTGCCAGCCGCACGTGGCGCCGCTTCAGCGTGCAATCGGTCAATGGTCTATGAAATTCCAATTACAGCGTCACGCAGCAGCGAAACCGCCCTCAATCGATTGCAAACTGACCGTTAGCCGCAGATGAATCAAATATCTACCTACTTTGGGCAGCTTATTCCACATGACTCCCCCAAACTGCTTTTCACCGGTGTCCTTTGTGTTGGACTGTGGTGCTGCAGCTCATATTCTTTTGAGAATTTATGTGCATGAATATTTCAGGCATAAGCGCGACGGTTCCAATTCACCTTGGGGCTTAAATCAACCCTCGCAGCAGCCGCGCCGAAGGGACGCGAGGGCGCACAGCATTCAATCACAGTCAACGCGTCCATTCTCGCGCTCTCCACACGCAGCAGCTTTAATGCTTGTGAACAAAAAATCCAAAACACACGTGTGCCCGTCGGCAATGCCATCCAACAGCAAAGATAACGGTGTATGTGGTGGTTATGAGGGTGCTGCTGCTGCAGCTGTTGTTGAGGTGCCGCTGATGGCGTTATTGGCGATGATGCGTTGCAAAGCTTTCGCTCCTTTGTTTAACCAACAAGCGGGTTGCCAAGTATTTGCCTTCTCGTTGTTGTTATTTTCTTTCTTTTTGTATCTCAAATTCTTCGCTGCTTCTCTCTCAATGGTGTTTTTGTGAATTATTATTTTTTTTTTGTTTTTTGCAGTCATTTGAAATCATTTATTTTGTACAAATCCCTCGAGAGTTGAATATTTGAGCAAGCGGGTGCGGTGTATTTGACTTGCGTGTATTATTTGCAATTGCGATATCTTCACTCAAATTAAAATGATAAATCGCTGCGACCAGTCATCAGCCACCGGCATGCCGCGTAGCATTCTAGCAGACAATAGCAAGAGCTAGTATACTTAGCGAGCGAAAAGCACAAACATTCCACGCACCCACATCCGGTTTCTCTACTCAACTCAGTTACAGTTAGTAGCCAGTCAGTGAGTCAGCTATTTATTCAATCAGTCATCGCCATATCTCTTGCAACCATCACTCCATCCTCGTCTTATTTCAAATTCTTATTTACTTTACCGCCATCCTCCTTTCTTCAGTTCACTGTGTTCCACGTGTTCTTTTATAAGCTCTTATGAATATATTAGAAATGTTTTCCAAACAAATATCCAGAATAAAGGCATGCCATAGAACAAAGGAGGAGTTTATTTAACCGATTTTTGGTTCATCCAATCACTTTAGTTATTATCTGGGGCTTAAACAGAAATACTCAAAGTTTCCACTGTCGAAGTAAAGGCTGATAACACCTGACGGACTCCGTAGCGGCAGTCCATGTGATATCGTTTCGGATAAAATTGGGTGCTTATAATCAAGTTTGATGTGAACCGATCTCCTTCAAAATAGCTCACTAAATCTTCTACTGCATGCTACTTGCAGGATAGAAATAGAAAACTACTACTGATCCATCTCCAGTACTGAAACTTTATACAACGATATGATAAGATGAACACTTCGAAAGATACGTATGCTGCAAGAATTTATTCTTTTTAAAAACTGATACTTTTTTAAGTAAATTCCAAGGTAACAAATGGCTTACCTACGGAACCCTAATAATATTTAATAAAGAAATCTTGAGTGTAGACCAATCGCCAAGCCAAAATAAAAGACCTCTATTATCACTAAAAGGGGGCCTTTCATCCGAGGCTCTGTCTGGTACTAGCATTAACAATAATAACAGCCTCTAAATCCAACGCAGAATAACTCTTGCCAACAGGTACTTCTTCGGCCTGAGGCAATTGAGAAGTAAAGTTCTCTCTCGACGAACAAAAACCAAATAATATGGGTATTAATAGTATTAGGTATAAATGCCAAGAAACTAGTGACCTTCAATGGACGGCACTCATTAACATGTGTGGTGTATCATTAGTATGTGTGGAGGGGCAGTGAGCCGTTTTACGAATGGATCAAAGCTTGGGAATGAAAGTTGGTGGAGCTTTTTACTGGTGGTGGTGGTAGTGTTTACTGTCAGGAGCTCTCTATCAACTTCAGCTTCAGACTTCCTGACTATTGCAGTGTTTTCCAGCAGGAGATTTTAGGAAAGCTAATGAGCTAGCAAGGAAAGGCACACTAGAACCGCTATCAGTAGAACGGGAGAGGGTTGGTGGGTTCTCCCGTATCCTCTGGTGTTCTACTACCGAATAGCTAGGCTTCGCGGAAGCTTGGCCAGCGCTGGGCCACCATCGGTACATACGCTGTGGCAAAGGGCTTTTGGCCCAAGATCGATCGCAAGAGTTGTAGTGATCTCTTTGCCCTCAGTAAGGCTAGTCTCTCTTTAGTTGTAGGGCTTTTAACAGACCATTCCCCTAATGGCGTCGACGCAGTAAGTCTGGTAATTATACTAGACGCCATCTACAGAAGCTACATAGAACAAGTTTTTTTCTTCACTGTCCCGCGTTTGGAAGGTCTAACTACTTGGAGACCTTCACACATCCTACCTTCAGACATCTCACCGAACTGGTGGTAATGGAAACCAAACGCCCGTGCAAATTTATTTTGGCTACTAAGCGTTTTGCTAATTTATAAATTCGAACACAGGATTTCTTCTTTTCTATGGCTTAATATAGGACTAAATATAGCAGACCACGTGCGATCTCTCTAGATCAGCCATCCAACCTAACCTAACATAACCATTAAGTATAATCTGCAGAAACCTTGAATATCCACAAACCAAATAAAATCAGGATTATTTTCAGTGAAAAAAATAACCTCAATCTCACTGCATCTTTCGAAAGAAACAGACTACTAACACTAACACATAATGGTTACAGTAGATTTTGGACCTAATTGAGAAACAATTCTCAGTTTATTTTTTGCAAACAAATTTTAGAAACTGCTCAGACTTTCCAAAGAAATCTTCACACGACGAAAGTGGATGAAAATTGGATAAAGGCTACTGACAACTACTTTGAGCTCTGAACAGCTAGAATAAAGTAAAAGATTATAAAAATATTAGGACTAATTCTTATAATAAATATGGCAATCAATAGTCTATAAAGGACAATTTAAGCGCTGAGTAAATCCATTGAAAGCCTAATGGATATTCTTCTAGAAGATAAATGTTTTATTCAACCGATGAAAAATCACGGACGGATCAAAGCTCTGAGATAAAACTAGAGAGCAATTTTAGGTATCACGACGGCGTACCAAGCTGTCCAAGTGAGTTCTCTATTGGCTCTTGGAACAGGCCTAACCTAACCCAACATTTAAGAATTACCCTACGTAAACTGAAATAACAAAATCGGAAAGAGTGACGTTATGCACCCAAGAAAGGTGTTTGAAAATTTCTTCAGCTTGTACACCCCCGTCAAGATAAATAATGACTCAATTTCTGGAGGGTATTCAATCCTTTTATAGCCAATATACATTATACAAGTAGTAGTATGAGATACAAGATACTAGATTGTAGATTGAGAAGGATTAAGCAGGTTTGAGATTGGACTACCATACGACGAGAAAGGTCCGACATTTTCTTGAAAATTGTGGAAAGGCTGAATAGTCATGACAAAGGGTCTCTTTAAGTGACCTTTTTCCCTTTTAAAAAGTATCCTTAAACAAAGCTACTAAAGTTGGTTGGTTATTTTCGTGTTAAAGTTGCCAACTCCTCAATCCTAATGTTTCATAGAAATATATTCGGGCTACAAGCTTAAAATAAATAGCGGATTCTTAGTTGGAAAAAAATAAAAAAAAAGTTCAATAAAAATATTAAAAATTAAATCCTAGCCATTAGAAAAATCTTTTCATTTTTGAGTTCACAAAATTCTCGAAATTTGTGGCACTCTATATGTATTGTATGAACCAACATATTCAAATATTAGTGGCAAAGTAAACTTGGCATTCTGAATTGAATTCCTAAATCAAACAAAAGGTGATGGCTTCGAATGATATAAGGGATCAAAGCAACAGAAAAGTGGGCGCACTAACACACATGCATATTTTTCTAAATTCATACAAATATTTATGACCATCATAAGAAAGTGATTCATTCATATAAGTTTATTCTTACGATATATTTACTTGTCGGTTCACTGCTGACACTTTGATTATGTTGCGCTTCGACCATTGTTATTGCTTTTGTTGTTGTTACAATGCTAAAAAATACAAACAATGGTTGAGAAGAAAAAAACTGCTTTTGGTATTTCTTTTATGTGCTTTACAAGCGACCCCTTGGAGAAAATGCATTACTGAGCTTACCGTTAGAGCGCACTTTCTTAGCCGACGCTGCTTTACTCCTACGCCACCCACTTTTTATGCTGAATTTTTGACAATTCATGTTTTTAAATTGATTCAATAACATTTTTAGAATATCAAATAGGATAAAGCAAATGAAAGGTAGATTGCTAAGCGAGCTGAGCGCATTGTAGTAAGAGGGTTTTAGATGTGAGGAAGCACGCATAAAAAATAACAAAAAAGCATTTAGAGTGCGAGTAGTAAAGGTGAACTGCAGGGCTTGGATTGAAATGAAATCGTAGAGCTGATTGCCGCAGTTGAGGAGGAGTGTGTGTGCGCGCTGAGATAAGGTCGTTGTTGTTGCTATTTTGATTTTTAAAGCTTCAATTTTTATACAACCAATTTTTGATGGGATTTGCTGAAGCAACAAAAGCAGATTTGCGCATTTCTTTTGTCGTTTTTCTGATTGCAATGAATTTTCAAGCAACCCAAGTTTTGCATCAATCTCATTGTCTTCTGAGGAAAGTGTAAATATATTTTTTTGAAGGCGTACTTTCGGATTTTCTCTCTGATGAATGTTGTGTTTATTTATTGAGGAGCCATGTGTCCTATTTATAATACTTATTCCCAAGTTTGCTTATTAAAGCTTAGTTTTGCCCTTTAGGTGATTTGTTTGAGTGATTTTGAAGAGAGGGCAAAGGTTCAAGGCTTGGCTGCATATATTCTATTTGTATACCATAAGAAAAATGTATAGAAAAGATTCTCAAAAATCCATAGCTTTCGTTGCAAATTCACTTACATTTTTTAGAGCCTCTTTTTGCCATTTTATTGTCCCCAAACAAAAAAAATTCTGACAGGATTGTATTAATATGTATAATTTCAATTTCTTTGCAAACTTTTAAGCATCGTACAAGAAAATACTATCGAAATAAGGTCGAAGAAATAGACTCAGTCAAAGCAGAACGTAGCGTGAACGTCTGTGAAACCATGCTTTCCGACTACCAGGATGTCATGAAACATACTATTACTGACGATGAGTTTTGGATTTATGAAAACTACGACCCTGAAATGACCGAATGTCGTGGCAAAGGTGAGCCAAAGTCGAAAAAACCACAGTTTACTTCGGTTATCGAAGAGAGGTGCACTCCGAATTCCTTGTGACCGGGCAAACTTTCAATAATTAATACTATTTGAGTGTTATGCGTTCGTTGTACGAAGCTGTTCGTAAGAAGAGGCCGGTATTATGGGCCGACAGCTGTTCGTTTTTGCACCACTAAAAGCAACGTCGCATACTGCATTGATTAAACGTGAATTTTTCCTGAAATTTTCAAACAATATCGTGCCGCAACTACCGTGTTTGGAGGAAGACTTTGAGCTCATTGGTAAGTCAACTCTACTTGTCCCTTATTTGGGTTCCCAGTTACAGGAAGGTAGATGACATAACAGTTGAATTGGCAAAACTAGGAACCTCTTTAGACGAATATGAGGCAGAGTTAAGACTATACCCACTGGAAACAATCAAAGTAGAACTTTATATTCATTTTTAACTAATGGAAATCAATAAAAAGCTGCAAGATAACAAAGCGCATGTGGTCCAAGTGTCTAAAGACTATGGGTTTAAAATATTCCGGCGCATAGAGATGGCCGACACGGTTTAATTGTTAATCTGGAGAAACAGAAATCTGTCTTTTCAGGAGAAGGCGATCCTTTCCTCAGGGGTATAACTATTGCACTCTCGAACTCGGTCAAATATCTCGGCCTTATTCTATATAAAAAACTAAGCTGGAGAGACCACATTCAGAGCAGGTCTATTGGCTCCATACAAGTGTCATCATTGCAGTTGTGTGATGGACGGCATTATCGAAAAAGTGACGTATTAAATCACTGTAACAGGTACAACCGCCTGCTTTCTTGGGATTAGAGGTGCAATGAAAACCATTTCAAAAAAGATTCTGGAGGTTATCCTTGACATTCGGTCAACATTCATTCAAGTAAAGGTATGAGACAATAGCTGAGACCACTGGAGCCAGGCTCGGTGACCTTGTTAATGAAATAGGTCAACACAGGGCTTCTACCCTCTGGATTCCATCTATAGAAAATATTGGATTCGGCGGAATACAGGGCATGTGCGGAGAATGATGAAACGCTGGAGCAGTATCTATGCGAATGATCAGCCTTCCGCCGGACATATTCCGCGGCTTCCATTACTCCAACATAAGGGACATTGGGCAACTGGGGTGGAAAAGAATCAGATTATTCACCAAATCTTCTGAGTTATTGGATAAAGCTAAATTGGTTTCCAACCGGTTTCGAGCCAACGATTTTTAAGTGATGTTTAAAAAATCAGAATAATCGATGGAATGGAAGATATCTGATATAATGGTCCGATCTGGCCGATTCCGACAAATGTTTAATATAATATGAAAATGTAAATATTTCATTCAGTTATTACAAAAAACGTCGAACGAATTCAAATGCAGTTGTTCAGAATAATAAATAGACCATTTCCCGCATAAGCGATTTTTCCGTTTTTCGACTTCCTGCAAATCACCCCGTTTTAATATGCAGACAGCCCATGGGTAGCAAAAAGCAGAGCTACATACCCACGATCTGTCAAAACAAAATTCCAACATTGTCTCGAAAGCACCAAAATATCAGAACGGATCTGACCAGCATGACCGTGGCATATTTTAGTGCTGTGAAGATGATTTACAACTTTTACATCAGAGGGGCTCATCTACTCTTACCTTTAAGCACTAAAATATTTATAATTCTTTTAGAAATATTTACTTCTCATAACTTTGAAGCGGATAGTAAAAATTATTAAGATTTGAAGGTAAAAAATACTTTTTTCAAACAAACAAGCTTTCAGAAATATTCCCAGACAATAACCGAAAACCGGAAGTAAAATGAGCTGTCCGTCTGCCGCATTTTTCTTACTTAAAAATGAAACTGAAATTAAACTGTAATGCAACTGTAACGCGGCGGCAGATTTGTCGAAAACAGGGGGAAGTTCGCCGTAGATACTGACTCTGCATATCCTGAGTCAATTATATTTCATTAAAATGAGTGAAGCAGCGGCACAGCTACAGCTTTTGTGTAAAGAAATACAGTTGTCACAACAACTACAAAAGAGTGAAACTTGAATCTAAAAATCTTGAACAATAACATTACAATTTTTTATTGTAGTACACCTTTTCTGGTCGCGCTTTCGCATCCACACACCCACAACTACGAACGCAAAAGAACACTCTCCACCGCCGACGCTTAGCTCAATGCGAAATACTTGTAATTAAACGCAGCGAAAAGAAGCAACATCCGCAATCGGCGCCGCCGCCACAAACACCAGCAGCACTATCAGCCAACGCTTAACTTCCGTGAGCCGCCACCACCACCCTCGCTTCACCTGACCTTCTTTTATCCAACATTCTGCTCCGTTATTCTTCTTATGTTCATATTATTGTTATTCTCTCCTTCGCTGCCCCGCGGCTTAGTTGTTCTTTGCCAAAGCTCCGCTGGCTTGGCTGCCGTAGTGAAGTGTCTGCGCGCTTGCTGATATCGAAAGGTGTTGCTGTCTTCGCGCCTCGGTTGCGGGCGGGTGCATATTAGTTTCCGGTGTTGCTGTGTTTTTGCTTCATCATCGACGCTCGTGGAGTATGAGTGTGTAATGAATATATAGCTGCGTCTTTTATAAGTAAGTCGACAGTTATTTGTATATTTGTAGGTAAAGAGGAAGCTGTGATAGTGCTTTCACGAGCTTAGCAGTTTCTTCTTTCACTTCATTTCTATATTTCTGTTCAATGTTTGCTGCACTTACTATATTTTGAGAAAGAGCTGTGCTTGTCATATAAGTATATTTTAATGTAATTATTCAGCACATTCCCAAACTTATGGAAAAATAAGGTTGTCAAATATCTCCAATCCACTTTTTTGCTCTTTATAAAAAGTTTTACAGCAATCGGATTTAGTTCAAATTTGCGCCGTTTCATTCGATAATCTGTTTTCACCTGGACGGCACTTCATAATACCTACCTCGTAGAAGGTCCCTTCTTATTTGCGAAGAACTCGGACAGCCACTTTTCACAAGCCTCTTTTGAGTTCAACTTTGCACCAACAAGGGCGTTTGCCATGGACAGGAACAGGTAGTAATCACTTGGCGGTATGTCCGAGCTATATGGTGGATGCGATTAAACCTCCTATCCGAGCTCCCGTAGCTTCTGCCGAGGCATCAAAGAAGTGTGTGGTCTGACTTTGTCCTGGTGGAATACTACATCCTTCTTGTTGGGCAATTCTGGACGCTTCTGGTCGATCGCCTGCTTCAAGCGATGGTAGATGGTAGAATTATGCGTCTGGCCATATGGGAGCAGCTCGTTGTACATGATTCCCTTCCAATCGCACCAAACACACAGCAAAATCATCCTGGCCGTCAATCCCGGCTTGGCCACTATTTGGGACGATTCACCGGCCTTCCGGACCACGAAAGTTTTCGCTTGATATTGTCGTAACTGATCCATTTTACGTCGCCAGTTACCATACGCTTCAAAAGTGGGTCGAGTTCGCTCCGTTTCAGCAGCATATCGCAGGCGTTGATTTGGTTCAGAAGGTTTTTTTGCGTCAAATCATGCGGCACCCAAACATCATGGTTTTTTGTGTATCCAGACTTCTGTAGATGGTTTAAAATAGTTTGGTGACTAACTCCCATCTTCTGGGCGATGTCACGACATGTCACATGCCGGTCTAACTCGATGTTTTCCATGATTTGATCGGTACTCGTCGTCACAGGTCTTCCGTCGGTGGCTTATCTATGGTGCCGTTTTCACCCGCTCTGAATCGTCGAAATCATTCCTCCGCAATTCGAAGTGATAGAGTACCATCCCCCAAAACAACATTAATCTCACGGAACGTTTCTCTAGCGGATTTGCCTTTAACGAAGGAAAACTTTAAAATAGCGCGAATTTCTGTTCGAATTTATACTTTTGAACGCAATATCCAAACTAATCATACATAGCGGCGTTTTGTAGGTTATGTCAAGACCTTTCTAAGATGTATAGTATTGCCAGGTACGAACTCTGTAGCGCTTTATACATAGCCGCGAAATTCAAAAGACAAAAAGGCGGAAGGGAGATATTTGACAACCTATTATAAAAGTAATGAGGAATTACAGAGTATTTGTGTCAGAAATTTCTCTTACTGCAAATGTAGTCAATAGAATCAAAAATTTTTTCTCGATGTGCTTTAAAACCCACATGAGAGCATTTTTTTCTGGCGTTGGCACCACTTACGCGGTTATAACCGAAGAGGATGGTGCCAGAAGTGCACGCAAGGAAAAGAAAAGTTCTCCGATCGCGATTCACTTGGGAGTTCAAGCAAGTATCCCTTGGGTAGCAAAAACAACTGTTTGGAGACGAGCTAAAGTGAGAAGGCGAAAGATCACTCCCAGATGTGTACGCTGGGGTTGAAACCTGCAAATTAAAAAAGAAAACACATCCAATGAAAATAACAAAACAGCCTCATGTGAGAAATATGAGATCACTATAAGCCTATTAACAGTTTAAATGAACATGGATGTGGTCAAAATTACTTTGAATGTTTTTATTCGACAAAAGAAACTTCATGTGACTTTGTCCAATAGGCCAGTAATAGTTTATAATAGGATACTAAAGTATTTCAAAACCTCCATAGTTCAAATTGGAACATCTTTTCTAAACTAAAGCTCTTTTGGGACATAATACGTTGAAAAATCTAACCAGGGCAAAGACTACAGCTTAGCCAATTACTAAACGCTTAATAGTAAGGTCTTATTGAAAATATTTTTCTCTTGAGATGAAAATTATTAAACTACTGCCTCATATATAATGGAACTCTTAGATATCTGTTAATGAGAGTGTTGGTGAAAAACAGGCAAGAAATGGATATGTGATACCGTCGATTTTACTCATATTTTTAAGTCAGTCTAAAAAGTACATGATTAAATTTTGTCTTAAAAACAGACCACCGGTTTCATGCGTACCTATAAAATGAAGAGTATCTATTAAGTCGCTGAGATCTATAGTCTGAAATTATTGTTTGGTTTTCAGATCAATAAAAGAACGTAGATAAGTTTTACTCAGGACCCCACTCTTTCAGATGCTAATATCTTCTAAATAAACAGTGTCCAAGAATTTTATCGCACGATAATATTTGATTATGAAACACCTAGAAAAGACTACTGGCATTAAACGAATACGTTATTAAATGAAGGAAGACTTTCAAGGCAACCTTTTGCGGTACGAGAGAAAATAATTCTAGCTAATAGGACAAATAGGAGTTAAAACCGTATATGAAAGTTATACTACTTTTTTGATGATTGGCTGAATTAGGTGCTTTTACGCACATTTTTATGAGCCAGATTCATACGGGTTTGTGGTATATTTTTCTATTAATTAAAATTTCTCAAAAACACCAATGTGTCAAGAGAATAGTAGTGGAAAGGTTTAAAGCAAATTTCGAAAAATTTTATTTAAAAAAAAAATTACTTTAAGTCTCGTCCCTTCACTACTTCACCCCAGCAAAAGCACCCCTGCTTAAGAGCTCCCTTGCGAATACTGCACCAAAGCTCATACACAAATCAGCCACTTTTAAAATAAAAATAAAAAAAAAAATAAAACAAAAACTAAAGCTACAACAATAAGTACCCAAAGCAACTATAATGATTGAAACAAAGAATCACAAGTTTACGGGAGTTTTTGCTTTTGTTGTCCACCTCATATCGCTGCAACACTTCAACGCCAACGAACAAGACACTTAAGTGCATCCTCCGGACGAACTTTACACCACAACGCTGCTCATGCTCCACACCAGCAGCGCCGAGTAACTCACTCACCTGCGCCACTTCACCATGACGACCGCCACGCCAAGCGACGGCAGCCAACCAACCATGTAAGGCACATATGGATGCCAGTGAATAGGGATACATAATATGCTTACTGCAAGAAAATCGTTGGGTGAGTGTGTGGGTATAAGTGAGTGTATGGTATGTATGTATGTGCTGCCTGCCACATTAAAGTTGGTGCGGCTTAAAGTTTGCCAGAAGCCGCGAAAGGAAAATCAGAAATCGGCGAAAACAAAGCTCGAATGAAGGTTTGCTGAAGCATTTTGTTGTTGTTGTTGCTTGATTTATTTTGCGCTGCATGTTGCATGGCGGCTTGTAGTGTATTTATTTGAAGCATCATTCATTCAATCATTCTTGGCGGCGCGCTGTGAGATTTTGTATTTGTGTGTGTATGAATTTTTTCATTTGTATGTGTTAGTTTATGTGTGTGTATATATGTATTTCAGTAAGTATCCAGCTTTCAATTCATCCATCAACTAAAAGCAGCCCGTTGCAGCAGCTGAGCGTTGACTGTGCCGCAACATGGCTTTAGCTAGGTTACAGCGAACACACACATACATATACAGAACCCTTGTGGGCCTTATATGATTCTTCAAAGAATCACATACACATACATACATATGTGCTCTATCTAAGCTTACATACAAACACTTCAATTTAAAGGCTTGCCGCTCAAGTGTATTTCGAGCGTCAAAAGTCCAAGTGGCAACTATTTATACATGCCACAAACTACATAGGTACATATTTAATGCATATATTTATACACGTGTATGCACATACATATATAACTTCCCTTGCAAGTCTATCGCACATCTAAAGCAAATGCTGTGCTGATGCATTGTTGCCACCGGCTCACTCAAGATAGATATTCTTGCTATGAGCTACACGTGTACTTGCAACTACTGCAACACACCTACTTTTATATGTCAACATACACATATACTATATGCAATGCATGCATTGCCGGAAGTGTTAAAGGATATGTTGCACTTGTGTTTGCCGCACACACACGCACGCACACATTCGGTTGAGTTCAGGAAGTTTGTTGCATTCATCACAGGTCCACTCGGTTTGTCCTTTGGTTTGCGGGTGGCTTACTAATGAATGGTTCGGTTTTGTGACGATTTAATATTGACAAACACATTTATTGACTTCCCAGGAGAGTGTGGTGAGATTGCAACTTACTCTAAAATGAGGTTTGAAGTTTGTTGTTGCAGAGTTTATATATATGTATATATATATATATTGTACAAATAAATGTTGCAAGTGTATACTGATAATGTGGTTACAGGGCAGTTCCTAATTGGCTGGAGCAGTTTGGAATGCACTTTGGCTGTAGAATTTGAGAGGAATAACAACTAAAACACTTTCTTCAGGGGGCTTACGACAATTTAAAAAAAATACACTGTACCAAAAAATTCACACGGAAATTGTAGTTAAATTCTGCAGATAAAGAATATTTAAAAAATATATATTATTTTAGCATGTTTGTAGAACTGTTTTTAATTACTATGCTAAATATGAAAGCGATCTGTCAACCAGTTTGTTCACAGCAGCTGTTTAAGTCGGCACACCACAGTAGTGCGTTGGGATTCTTACAACGAATAAAAATATTGAACAAAGAATTTGTCTAAAATTTGGTATTTCTAACCAAATTTCGTGCGCAGAATCCCTGCGAATGATTGAAAAGGCTTGCAATGATTCAATTCTATCAGAAACACAAGCCTGCAAGGGGCACAAATCCTTCAAAGACGGCCGAGAGAACGTTGAAGACATGCTTCGTTATGGACGGCCTTCGATTTCTTCAACTAATTAAAATATTAAAAAAGTTAAGAATTTAGTACTTGAAAATCGTGAGGCAAGTGCTAAGGGATGGCAAGAGAACTCGACATATGTCGCGATTCCACTCGAATGATTTTGGTGAATATTTTAGGTAAGAAACGCGTTCTTGCTCGACTGGTACCGACAAAGTTATTTTTTTGTTTTAATGAGTAACGTAAACAGGTCACTTTGAACACGCTTGATCGTGCGAATTCCGATCCCACATTCATGGAAAGCATTACAACTGTCACATGAGTTTATGAATTGGACATGCAAACAAGTCAAGAATCATCGAAATGGAGGGAAAAACCTAGACCACGCTGAAGCCCCTCAAGAATATGTTCGTGGTTAGTGCATCATAAATTTGTTTCGGCAGGAAAGACGGTCAATAAGGAGTTCTATTTGGCCGTAATGAGGCATTTCCGTGAGAACATCCGACGAAAATGGCCGGAATTGTGGAGAAACAATTCAAGGAATGGACACGATGACAATGCACCATCGCATCCAGCCACGATTGTGACCGAATTCAAAGCCAATAACGCAGTGAATACCATCGATCAACCGCCGAATTCACCATATTTGTCTCCGTGTGATTTTTTCCTGTTCCCCGAACTGAAATTGCCGCTCCGTGAAACACATGTTCAGCCGATCCAAGAAATAAAACCAGATCCGCTCAAGAAGCCGAAGGCCATTCCAAAAAGTGCTTATGAAAAGTGCGTTTTATTTACAATTTCCGGAACGTTTTTGTCACAATGAATGCATCCAAAGTACAGAGTGCGATGTCGATTTCGACCTTGCAGATATAGAGAATAAAGATTTATCATTATTTGGTTTAAAGGGCTATTGACGTTCGGAACGTTGTCATTTATTGATTTTATATATTTATATACCTAAACTAAAAATACACTTACTACTGAGAAATTTAATCTGCGCGCTAAAGTATTTTGAGGGACGTAATATTGGAAGATTTGAAAAACAAGCAATCGGAAAAAAAGTTCTCCTTGCCAGTATATCATTTTTGGCCGGAAACCAGTACTGCTTGTAGTAAATGCAAGGATTTTCTTAATAAACCTGACACGATTTTTTAAAATATCAGTATTTTAAATTTCTTGACACCTTTATTTAATCATGAAATGTTATTAAGAAATTAACGTCATGAAAGTCATCAATAAACCAGTTAATTTTGGCTTGGGTTGGCTTTCATTTCTTTGAAGATCCGTTGAAGGGAAACGTCTACTAAATAAAATTTAGAATTTTTGCTCCGATTTTCGTCTAATCCACTGAGATTTACTATTATTCAAAGATTTTTAGTTGACTAATTCAGAGGTTCAAGATTCTAGAGAGCCAATGGAGCACTCTAATATATGGAACCAAGAGAACAAAATTTGAAAAAATATGGTTTTTTTGTTGAAAAGATAAAGTTCTACAAAATTTATTTTCAATTTTGTAAAGTGAATCAATAGAAATAACTTTAAAATTGATTTCGGTAGACGTTTTAAGATAAAATGGAAGATGTTACATCTGAAATATTAGCAATGCATATGATTTGCATACAGTGGCAGTCAATGAAATAAGATTAAGGTAAGATGTATCACCCATAACAGCAAAACATTTTTATATAAGATTACGCGTCAGTTAGATTTGTTTTAAGATGATTTAAATAACAAAAATTAATTAAGGGAGTTTTGGTGTTACCAGAACTCTTATATTTCTGATCCCTCATCAAAATTTGTAGAGAGATGAGACTTACGCTCTGGGACCCTTTTTTTTTGCACTCCATAATTCAATATTTCCTTTGTTCACGTACATAACTATAAGGGACTTTTTAGTAGGTAAAAGCCGTTGCAGAAGAGGGTCATAACTGAGGGGTCAAAGCTTGGTGGAGAGGTATATTGGCAGAACCTCTCTATCTATTTGGACTACTGCAGTGTTTTTTAAGCCGATAGATTTACCTCCCCGAAGTGCAACCATCTGCAGATAAGTGACTACCAAAGCGGCGATATTAGCCTTGAGCTCACCAAACGTGCGTTGAGGGTTGGTTAAGGAGTTCGTAACCTCGTTATCAATGGCAGTAAGTCACTTATACATATATATGACTAGTAAGTATGGGTGCCAGGTCACAGCACAGCAAGATCTTGGCCATCCGTCCATGCCCTGTCACAATATTATATTGGCCCAAGATCGATCGTAAGAGGTCGAGTGAGCGCTTTACGCTTTTACCTTTTGGCCCAAAATCGATCGTAGAAGACCCAATGAGCTCTTTACCCTCAGTAAGGCTAGCTTCTCCCTAGTGGTTCTAACAAGCCATTGCACTTTTCGACGCCAGCTGCGCGAGCTGTATTAAAGAATACGAGGTTTGCTGACTTATAAGTTTGAATACAGGAGCTCTATTTTTATGGCTTAACAAAGAACTATAGAGAGTAGTCCAAGTGCGATCTCTGGATTTAATAATTTTGTCTATATAGCGGTTTTCGTCAATTAATTAAATAAATTTAGAAACCATAACCAGCAAAATACGAAGATTTTTAATATCTCAGCTTGAAAGCCAAGAGTTTTCGGCCCACAATTCTGGCCTCTTGAGGTGAATAGCTTCACGTAAACGGCGCTTAATGCTCAAATAATACTCCTTGTTGACAGTTTGGCCCGGCGAAAGGAATTTATAATGCGCCACATCACGATAATCGAAGAAAACTTGACCTTGGTTTTCGAGCGACTTTGATGTGGTTTTTTCGGTTTCGGCTTGCCTTTAGCGCGATATTCGCTCAATTGGTCGGTTGTTTCGGGATCGTACGCGTAGATCCAAGTCTCATCTCCAGTTATGATGCGTTTCATTTTTGTCATTTTTTTTAACACGACGATCTTTTTCGAAAAATTTGAGTGTTTCTGGAATCATTTGAGATTTGACTCTTCTCAAGCCTAATTCGTCTTTCCAAATCGCCTACACCGATTCAAATGATATGCCTAAGCTATCAGCAATGTCTCTAATAGTTAATCAACGATTTTCAAGCACCATTTCTTTGGCTTGTTTGACGTGATGTTCATCAGTCGATGTTTTTGGCCAATTTGACACAACATTTTCCTCAACACTCTCATCACCGACTTCAAAGTCGTTATACCACTTGTAAACACTTTTAGAAGACAGAGTTTGATCCACAAAGGCTTTTTGTAGCATCCTCAATGTTTCTGCAGGCGAAATTTCATTCCGCAAACAAAATTTAATCGCACTTCTTGGTTCAAGAAATTCAGACATTGTAAAAATCGAAGAATTCATCTCAAATACTAATGAATATTTTGACGTGAAATTTAGCATAGATGTCACCAACAGCACAACCAACATACAAAAAAAGAAAACAATCGAACGAAAAACACGCAAAACATAAGTTAAAAATTCACCTTTCAATTTGATCACAGTAGTATATGGGAAAGAGTAAAATCACCACAAAAGGATAAGATAATTCGAGCATTATAGAAACCGAGGTGCTCCTTTAATGTTACCTTAAAACTTTTTTGGCAATAATGGACGGTAATATTTTTGCTCTAAACTCTTCAAACAAATCGATACGAAGAAACATTTGGTAAAAAAAATTTTTAGAAAATGTTCAAGCTTTTTTTCCAAGATAGAGTATGTTAACCGCGATTTCATTTGATTTTGAGTAAAAATTGTTGAAAATTTTAAAGGAATTCAATTCCTAAGTTTACTTTGGACAATAAAAAAATGCATATAGCAGCAAATAAGAAGCTCTTGATATCCGTTTTCCTTCCATAACTTTATTTGGAGCACTATGAAAAGTACTAAGTACCAGTTTTTGTGTGCCTAGGTCTTCTTTGAAATGATGTTTAAGACTGTTTGTTTTTCTTATTATAGAATAAGTTTGCGATACTTGTGACCTTCGTTATTCCTTAGATTTTCGCTAACGCGTACACATTTTTTTGTATTACGTACTTGTAGATTAAAACTTGTTATTTTTAAGGAAAAGTATAACGTATACTGACTCACTTCAACTATATTTTATTATTTATTTAATATGTTAAACTCTTATATAATTATTTTGCTAAATTACCTATACACGTTCTATTTCACTGTCCACCACTGTATGTAAATGTAATATTTTATATGAAAAAGCGACCTCCGCCCTCAGCAGTGTTAAATACCCATTAAAATCAACCTTTTTGGTGCGCAGCCCCTTTAACTTTACACCACAACAGACTGCAACAACAACAGCAAAGCAAAAGGTTTTAGCGAAATCCTCCACTTAGCCGACGAACCAGATGCAGGTGGCAGCTGCTGTGCCCTCGGAGAGCATTCGTTCGAGTATTTAGATGACTATTATGTGCCGGCAATGCAATAATAACACGCAGTTACACTTGCCTGTATGTGTGAGTGTGCTGTTGCATGTGCGCCGTAGTGCTGCGTTTGCATTTGGCAGCGTGTTCGTGCGTAACAAATTGAAAATGAAAATGAAAATTTTCGAAATAGAAATTCCAAATGCGGCAGAGCAGAACGCAGTAGCCGGAGCAGCGCCAACAGACGCGCACACATACATACACACCACCTAAGAGGGCAGCACACTAATAACAGCGCACGCAATGAATGCAACAACAGCAACAATAACAATGCCAATGTTTTAGGTAAGCAAACTGTTGGCCATAAACACGTTTTTGCCATTCAATGTTGTGCGGTGTGAACGTGCAACATTACATTTGCAGCAACAATAACTGGCGACGGCCAAGGCGCAACTTATAAATTCGGCGTAGTATTGTAAAATGCTGCTACAACAACAACAAAAAACCTTTACAAGTTGACGGCAAGCCACAACAACAACAACAAAACCTTTACAAATTGGCGAAGAGTCAAGAAATCGAAAATCACCACAAAGGATGCAGCAATTTAAATTATGAAAGTAGTTGCTTACAAATGTTGCACAGTGCTGACGTTTAAGACGAATTGGTGCTTGCCACAACCGGCCACAAACTGTACTGATCGAAAGGACGCTCTGATATTCTTGGTAATTAGAGTTTTGGTGGCAAGTTTGAGTGTTGCATGCTTAGTGACTTTTATTGTGGCGCTTTGGAGCATGCAACGTACATACTATACAAATGCAGCCAACATTAGCAATTAATGACGCATAAGCAATGTGATGTTGCACGTTAAGTAAGTTCGTAAGTATGGACGTAATTACGCGATTAAGTAAGTGAGTCCGTAAGTGAATGCGCAAGTGACAACATGCAACAAATTTTAATTAGTGCGTTTGTGCGCTACTTTTGTGGCACTGTATCCGTTGTTGCCACATTGAACAAAATTAAATGCCTTTTAATGTCATGCGGATGCATTTTGCCGCACACACCCACACATGGACACTTCGTGACGCACACATGTGCAGTGGAAAGTAGTGCGAGTTCAACAAAGGATCAGCAATTAGTGTTGACTACGCGACTTTATCCTTGCAGCAACATTTAACATGCTCTGACACTAAGCGACATGGTGCAACACATACTTAGTTGCACATAGAGAGCTTTTCTTCTTGCTACAGACGAAGTTTGTTGTTGTAGAGGGTAAAATGTTAGTGTATTTAGAAGATAGTGTCCGAAATAAATGATCCTGATTTGTATTTAGTAAATGAGCGACATTAGTGCTGGTTGCAGCAAGGACCAAGCATGTGTTCATATTCATATAAATGTCGAAATAATATGCAACACGCTAGAGGTAGGTGTATTTACTCTCTACATTTCTGCATACAGTTACATATACCCAATATTTCTCTAAACATGGCTGGAAGCTAGTTCATAATAACTTTGAAGCAAAAAAAAATTTAAATTATTAAATATGTAATTAAATATGCCACCTGATCAAATTTGAACCGGACAGACAGCGAACAGTAGAGAAAAGTTAACTTTGGTTACACCGAACACCCTTAAAAAAAAAACGATCAAGGACTTCATTATAATCGTTCAGTTTGTATGGCAGCTCTACGCTCTAATACAGATTCTTGGGGAGAAAAGGACATATGTATGCAAAATATAAAATCAAAATCGAAATTAAAAATCGAAGGGAGTACCTCATGTCATCATGCTGATTAATTAGACATAAATGTGCTTATTATATAGGCTTTCCTATTTTCCTTTTCGTGGTGCTGTTGATAAACTTAACCTGTTTAGTTGCAAGAAACCCGACAGAGTTGAACAGACGACGAGATCAAACTTCACATCTAGAAAAAAATTGAACTGATTCGATTTGCGTGCGCAGTCCAATTGAACCAGATGGAGTCAAATCAGTCCAATTAAGGGGGTATTCTATTCTAGAAATTTGAAAAAATCGAAATTTTTTTTTCATAATTCGATAGTTTTAATATTCAAAAATATCTCCCTAAAAGGATTTTTCAAAACTTAAATTATTTTCGAAGTTATAGCCATTTTAGTGACGTGGCAATTAGGTCTTGAGCGAATATCGTACAACGTAAAACTTTAAACGCGTTTTTCTCAAAACTTCTTTTTTTGATACGGTGGCCACAATATCTCAAGTTCTAATTAGTCGATTTATTTGAAATTTGGCGTGAATATTCTCTAAATATATCTCTATCCTTGGAAGCAACAAAAAAATAAAAATTTTAAATTTATAATATTTTAAAAAAAAATCGACAAAATTGAAAAATTAGTGAAAAAATCGACCTTTTTTTTTTGAGTAGCCGCCAATTTATGAAAAAAGATTTTTTTTAGTTATGCTGCTTTATGGCATAGCGACATTCGTACTCATTAAGAATCTGTCATTGTTTTATTTTTCAGATGACGAGAAGGGTAGAAATCATGGCGATGAGGACACGGCCTCTATTTTCCCTCCTTTTCTTCAAGGAAGCATAACCCGATGAATTTTTTTTTTTTGTTTTAATTTATTTTGTGTACTCTTCTAAGTTTAATAAACAAATGATAAAAAAATGGATAATAAAAATATATAGTGCTTCTTTTTTATTAATTGTAGAAAAAACCTCGAACTTCGAGCCTCTAGACTAGAATACGCCCTTAACAATGTCAAAAAACCGACTTGAAGATCGCTTCAACAAAATATAAAAAGAATCATCATGTATAATCTGCAAGAAACTATTCAAAATCGATCCACTAACTTCAAGTTTTTTCGAAACATCAACAATTTAACCAAACCGAATTTCAAAATTTTCAAAATGTGTTGATACCAAGGTCGACCCTTAAATTCTCCTGAGGAAACTATTCAACTGAATGTTGAGTAAGCCATTTTACCCACAAAAACTGGAATCTATACCTTGGAATGCTGCTTTAATTAGTTACACCAAAAACTAAAAACTCATATGATTTTACGGAGTCGGCATTATATCATCTGATGAAATCTTGAACTCTAATTGAATGATGGCAATCGGTTCTATACAGCAAAGGAAATCAGATACAGGTTTTGCTTTACAGAAATGGTATAAGTACTTGTATTCCTATTAAAGACAAACTCGATTGTTATGTATAAGCAAATAGAAACTACAAATAAAGGAGGGCTGAGTTCAGGTGTAGCCGAGCATTTCATACTCTTGCAACTTACTAGAACCAAAGCCAAGGAAATACTTCAGATGCAAAGCTTTATAAGTTCTATGAGACTTAAGGCAAGTTTTCGCTCGATTTTTGTCGATAATGTCAAGCGGAAGTGCGAAAATTTTTCTATATGGGGGCTAAAAAAATTATTCATCCGATGAAATATATTTTTGGCACACAAGAATTCTATTATTATGAAAGGATTTTCTCCAAATTTCTATAATACTATATCTCACATATAGACCGATACATTCGATAAAAGTTCGCAGTTGGAACTTTAAAAGTTTCGGTTCGATTTAGAAACTGTTTGGTCAAAATGGAGCCTTTGAGCCCACTATTCAGGCAAAGTTTTTCGCGATACATTTGATGGTGCTTGATTTGCATATTGGGAAGTAAGAGAATCAGATGATTCAAAATTATTTCAGATGAGAAATAGGTGTGGTTATAGAGCAATTTTGATAGTTTTTATACGGTAGGTAGAAATATCAACACTCTAAACATTTTACGGATGGCTCGAAAATCGACGAAGGAGTTGGTGCGGGAATATACTACCCAGAGTAAGGCATAAGGCAGCCTTTTCAAGATGCCGGACCAGTATATTTCAAGTAGAGGTCTTTGCCTTTGCGAAAGCCACGGAGCTGGCCTATAATGGACTTTCAGGCAATTTCAGTATCAACACCTAAGCAACAATCCAAGCAACAATCAAGCCAGTAACATCGTATCGCATTTCGGCACGAAGCGTCTTGGGAAGAAGGACAGCAGTGGAAAGTGATGCCAGAAGTAAAAAAAACTTCAGTTCCACTGGGTGCCAAGCCACAAAGGCATGGAGGGCAATGAAATAGTGGACGAGATTGCCAAAAATGGTGTGCCCACGGTATGAAACGCTGATGGAGGTATCGAGGACGTAAGTCTGTTAAAATTCGCGTCAATCGCAGGCATAAATGATGAATACTTCTCTTGGACTTATCAACTTAACTTCATCTGGCATCGCAAAGGACCAAAGTGATCCATGCGTGGCTTATTGACCTACCAGGTTAACCTAACCTGTAAAAACACAAGCTTCTAAGTACCAAAAAAGGAGAATCTATCTACTGGCACACGCGAAGCATGAGTTCGTGGTTTTTTGTACTTCTTAGGTTCTATTAATAGAGTCAATGGAATTTCAGGTATATAAAAAGATTCTAAGATATACGACAATGCTTTCACTTACCATATGTAGAGCAAGAGGTCTCGGTCGGTTTCTGATTTCAGATAAATCCTAGAAGAGAAGGAAATAAGATTTAGTGACTTAAACAATTATAAAATATATCTTAAGATTTCTAAGAAATACTAGTTAAGAAGTTTCTATAACGGTAACTTATTATTAAACCTTCTTAAACTCGGGAAGTAGTGCTGAACGATCCCTATGAAATAAAAATTTAAACTTTTAGCTCACAAGAGCATAAATCGACAACAAAACTTCCAAACAAAGCAAACAACATCCTTCAACACCGCTTTCACCGCATTCACCAAAACTTTGACAAAAGCTACTTTGCAACTAAGAGCGCTGAGGGAGCTCCCAACCAATGTTGCCACATGAAATTAGTTTGTATGCCTAATCTACATTTACGAACTTCTAACAATTTCGAATATAATAATAACAACAACAATAGCAGCTTAGTATAGTTAACAACTAGAAATTACAATTGAGTGTTGCTATTGTTGCTAATGTGGCACTGAGGCACATTTGTCGAATGGTCACCGTTCGATGTGAGGCTAGAAGGCAGTACGAGAATGAGAGTGTGTGAGTGATTGAGGAGGAGATTTGTTAAGCACAAATGCAGCACCGTATACATTTACACATCATCCAACCCATACAGAGACAAGCGAATACAATGACACGGAACCGCATGCATCATGCCAATGAGCTGCATTGTGTGGCATGGCTTCGTGACTTTTAAAAAGTTTTGTGTGCAGGCGCAAATGAACGAGACGCTGTTGCAACAATTCTTGGCTCCGGCTTTATGGGCAACAATAATAGTTGTTGTTGTACCTAATAGGTATTTAGTGTTGTTGCCAAGGCTGTGCGAGTGCTGGTTGCAAGATTTATTATCACATTAAAAGTTGTTCGAGCAAATACTTGCGCAAATAGTTTTCGACGCCGAAAGTTGCACAACGCACACACTCATGCTTACATATAAAGACTTGGATACAAAACTGTGAAAAGAACACACTAATACATGCATATGTCGGCATTAGTTGGCAACCGAGGAATGCAGTGCTGGCCATTTTATTGCGGTTGTTGTTGTTAGATTTAGTTGCATTATTTCGATGAGTATGCGTGTGTGCATGTGTGTCTAGTGTGGGTTTGTAACTGAGATCCACTTCATTCTTCACGCGCCCACTTGTCCTTGCAACTTTTCGACAAAATGCAGTTTCGCCTAAAGTTGAAGTTTGTGTGTGTGTGTGTGCATATGTATTAAGTCGACAGCCGTATTCGAAAGTGAGAAAGTCTATTTTTGGCGACAACAACTGTGAACCGAGTTGGATAAGTGTGGAATAGCTTTTAGATTAGATTGCTCAAGTAATAGATATGTAACATACTATAGGTAAGGTATATGAGGCATGCGTAGAGAGAAAATAAGAAAAGACTATTTTTAAAAGTAACACACTGAACGATTAAAAGTCGATGCTTTAGAAAAGCTTTTCAGATAAAGTCTTGGGCGAGTTTATTTAGGCATGTCTGTCTGCCTATTCGTCAGCCTGTATATACGCAAACTAGTCTCTCAGCTTTCGAGATATTGATCTGGAATTTTGCACACGTCAGTTTCTCCCTAAGGAGCTGTACATTTGTCGAAACCGGCGATATCCGACATTATAGCATATATGTAGCTGTTAAACAAACTAAATAATCGGAATGAAGTACTTGTATGGATGATTTTTTCATTTGACGAGATATTACAAGAAATTTCGTATTGAACGCACCAACCGAAATCGATTTCCCGAAAGAAAGGGTTTTATAGCTTTGGAGAAGCCTGAAATCCTTGCAGCAGTGGAGGACCTTCTTCTAGCTTCTGTGTATAAATGAATGCCCCTTAAGTTGCATGTAAAATACTATAAGAAAGGCACCTGAATCTAATCTGAAATACTTCACATTTTCCCCTTTTAAATCTGATTACCCAAATTAAGGTCACTAGGCAAACTTTAAACAGAGTACCGAAGAATTTTCTTGATCCGAATTTTCAAATCTTCAAATATTTAATGAAGAACGTAGAAGAATAAAAACCGTGCACTACTGCGAGCAAACACTCACCTTTCTAAGGTGAATATAACTGCGAGACCACTTCTGCAGTTTTGGACTGCTGTACAGTTATTTCGTTTAACTATAAATTATAGGTTACAATATATTTCTATCACCTATACAGGCTTCAGATATTTCCATATTTCCCAAAATATTTCACTCGGCCCAAATTTAGACCACCAATTATCAAAAGCGGAAAGTATAACTATGACGTAAGCTCAAAATGTTTTATAAGCTAGAAATCTATATATTTATAAAATACATTGTGGCAAAAAAGTACCCGGAAATTGTAACTAAAACGCAAAATATATAATTATTTATCAATATTAATTCTGTCGCCTTCAAAATAATCCCCACCAGATATAATACATTTATGCCAACGATTTTTCCAAGCCTCGAAACACATTTCATTAGCACTTTTTGGGATGACTCAGTCCTTGCAGCGAATTTCATTTCATTTTTTCAATGGACTGAATACGAGTTCTATGGAGCGACAATATTAGAAAAAATCACACGGCGCCAAATCAAGTCAAATCTGATGAATGCAGTGGCTGATCGATGGTATTCATTGCATTTTTAGCCTTAAATTCGGTTACAATCGTGACCTGATGCTATGGTGCATTATCATCTTGTAAAATCCATGAATTCTTTTTCCATAATTCCGTCCGTTTTCGATGGATGTTCTCACGCAACTCACGACTTAATTCGACCAAATAGACCTCCATATTGACCGTCTGTCTCTCCGGAATAAATTCGTAATGCACCAAACGACAAATATCGATGAAGACAATAAGAATCACCTTGATTTTGGAGCGGCTTTAGCGTAGTTTTTTTTTTATTTCAGCTCATTTTTTCCTTCATTCCAGTGATTGTTGCCTTGTTTGCATGTCAAACACATAAATCCTTGTCTCATAGGCAGCTATTATGCACTCCATGAATGTGGGATCGGAATTCGCACGATCAAATATGTCCAAAGAGACCTGTTTACGGTACTCCTTTTGAAAAAATCAGTTTTATCAGGAAAGGACCTGGTTTTTTATGAAGGACTCCAACTGGGCAAGAGGTTTATGTATTAGAGGAATTTTTATACTCGTAGACCAATTTTCAATGTAGTCTGTGGTTATTTAACATTTCTTAGCTATACTTTTAGGCGTTAAGAGTTATATAGAAAATAAACCTTGCGACCACGTCTTTGTATCGAGATTATTTAGTCTTTTCGGAGTTTTTTTTTAGGCGATAATAGACTTTTATGTATAAAAAAAATTAATATTTTACAATTATAGAGCACTTTTCGTAAAATCGGACAATTTATAAATGTAGTTTATACTGATTTCGTTCTAATACATATCAACTAAAAATAACTTCATTTTTTATACAGAAAAAAGATAACCCTGTACTTCGAACGTAGAAAAGTGAAAATTCAATGCAAAATGTAAGAAGTATGATTGAGGAAAATGTCATCATATTTTATAAAGGTTTAAAGTTAGGTTAAGAGATGGGATATTTTCTGTGTGGTTTTCTCATAAGAGGGATATAAAAGAATTCAGAATCAGTCCTTAAAATTAGTTATCGAAATATCAGATTTCAAAACTTTTTTGGAAAAAACAGTAAAATTTTAAATATTAGTCTTTAAATTTTCTTACAGTCATCATTGAATTGTATTCCTCTCTTTACCTTTCCCATCCATCACCACCATCACTATACCTTTTCCAAGTCAACACAGCAATTTCTCTCAGTGCATCGACAAGAAGTTTACATTACCACAGCTAATGCGGATGCTGTGATGTCTTAGCCTGGTAATTTATTTACAGAGCAATTAGTTATCAATGTCGTAAGAGATTATCGGGTTAAAGTGTAATAGTCACTGCAGCGGCTTAAAACAGACACATGGATGTGGCCGAATGTGGCAAGCTGCAATTACTTAGGACACTGCAATACTGCATTTGAGCACCCAAGCTTCCCAAAGCACAAGTATGTATATGTAGCATATGTATATTTGTGGAGCAAATACTTGGCAAAACAAGAGGATGTACTTAGCAAACATAAAATCGATTAGATTTCGAAAGCGGTTCATGGCCAAATTTACATGTTATGGAGACACGCAAATTTAGACATAGCAAATATGCAGATATATATTGATGCACAAGTCTTTAAGAAAGATAATGAGTTGACAAGTGATTTGATTAGCAAGAAATTTCGTTTTTGGATTGATTTTGAAGACTTGCTGTGACTGCAAAACAGGCTGGATGAGTGTTAGCTATCGAGGAAACCCGCAAGATTAAAATCTTTCTTTTTTTCTGTCTGAAGTTTCAAGGTAGAATCCTCATACATGATCGTAGAAAAGACACTACTGGAAGATGATGAAAAAACTAAATTAGTCAAAAAATTGGTGCGTATTCAATATGCTGCTATCATCTACAGATGGGGTTTTGACAAACCATTTAAATATTTATTTAATGTTTTGCTGCATAACCCTAGGTGTCGCTCGCTAGGAGCCCCTCGAGAAGAAGGAAAGTCGTTTGACGGTGGAGAAGTAAACTGTCGGTAACTTTCCATCAACTCTAGTTCTAGACTTCTTGACCACTATAGCGTCTTCCAAACGATTGTGACTGCTACAAGGTAGTAGTAGTAGACCTACTGCGCCCAGCCTTCTTCAGTGTGGTGACCATCCACTTCGATAGAAAGGAACGATATTACTTTTTAAGCTCGCTGATGTGTGCTCAAGGTTACTGAAAGGTTGTCTAGACTCCTTATCTTTAGCAAGGAGCTATTTTATGATTAATCCGGTTTGGGTGCTTGGCCACAGCGTTATTGCAGGGAACTGTAAGGCTGACGAGCTGACAGGTCTTCAGTCTCAAGAACAGCGGAAAGGGAACGGGTAGAGACGCCGTTTGCTTCTAGTGGTCTACTACTAGACTGTTCGGCCTTAGACAAAATCAGCAGGCGCTGGTTGACTAACAGCAGATGTGCAGTCTCTTATGGCTCAGAGATCGTGGAAGCTCTAGGAAACTCTTCGCTCCCTGAAAGGTCCACCTTTCAATGGTTGTAGGAGTTATAAAAGGACACTGCTCCATCGGGATTCATGCAGTAAGATTAGATTGTTTAGAAGAAAATGAGATAGAATCATCTCAAAAATTCCTAACGAAAGATTTGCTTTTGCCAGACAAAAATATCTCGGATATCATACTTTTAACTATTCAGTTGAAATCGCGGAAATAGAAATAAAACACCAAGTAGATTTGTGGTTAGGTTCAGGGCATTGTTGCCAATAGTTTATACACAAATACAAAAGTTTTTCATTTGACATCACAAAGGACTTTACATAATAGTCTAAGTGTGATCCCTGCTATGCTAAGGGATGAGCAATCTAACCTAACCTAGTTACAAAATAAAGTCTGATGTGAACAAAAATTCAGCTGTTATGACGAAACAGTTCCATTTGACACGATCAGTGCCGTATTTAATAATTATTAACAAAAGTTGTTTCGTTGAAGTCTCACTACTCACTGAACTTCTTATCACATTAATACAATGCTTTATATATAAACTTAAAATGATATTTTACAATATCATCTATATCCATGAAAGCGAATAAGAAAAACTCCTCTCCACTTTTAAGGTTACTGAAAGGTATGTTGAACAAAGTTTTAAGTAAAATCTGAAGTTTGCTTTTTTATTTGTATTGGTTACTTAACATTATTTTAACACCGAACTATCAAAACTCGGCGAAACCTGATGAAGTGACGAGGATTAAATACTTTTTATGTACTTACATATGTATGTACTTATGTACTTAATGAAATAAGCATGGAAAAGTGATGAAGATTATTCGTTATTCTCACTGTCTTTCTTATAGTTTTTATATATTCTTTGTCAGAGAAACAAAAGATATTTTTCCTTAAGGCATCTTACAAGCACTTAGTAATGGAGAAGAAAATGGAAAATTGAGCAGCTGTTGTTGAGTACTTGTTGTTGGAAATTCATAGCTCTCTTAAATGAGTTCTGGTTTTTTGGAGTTTTACTTTATTTTTAATTTCTGCCATTTTGCGCTTTTCTTTCGATTTTCTCTTTAATTTTTGATACAACTTAATGTTTTCGTCTAGCCGTTATAATTCATATATTCTACCAAAGTTAGGAATGAAACATGCGAAAACATTAATTTAAATTTCAATATAATGCAACTCGTCCAAGATTCAGAAGCTCGAGTTGACGTTATTAAGTGTGTAAACGCTAGAGTTATAAAGACAAGCGGAAGTTCGAAAAATTATGAACTATGTACTTATAAGTGGCTTGGGAAAATATAAATCCAATTATTACCTATTTGGTAAAGTCAGCCGAAGGGTGGTCCATATATTCGGACGGTAATTTAGTAACTTAACCCATATAACCCTTTTAATGGGGAGTGGGCGTGGTTATTATCCAATTTCACTTATTTTACAGAGTCTAAGAAGATACCGAAAGACCCAGTAATCCGATTACGCCCATCTGCAGTACCAACCTCCGATTGAGTACAAAATTTCATCACGATATCTAAGTCTTTATGCATATTATCGCATGCACAGATATACAGACGCACGATCGGAGAGATAATCACACGGAATTCGACTCGTTGTCACCCTGATCATTGATAGTATATAATTTTATCATCTATCGCGATCAGATTACAAACAACCGTTAGGTGAACAAGGAACATGTACGAGAAGTATAAAAAAGAATACTAAACTACCGTAATCCATATCTTAACTTAAGTTCTTAAGGCAACAAAGCTAATGTGGATGTTTTCTTGTTCCTCTGGAGGAAATAGCCTAAAGTTATAAACTTCCGAAATCAAGGCCTTCTGAAACACAATTATTTAAAATATTTCCTAAATCGAGATTGCCAACGATCATTGCCTTTAAGAAGATATAATCAAAAACAAAAAATGGGCTCAATATCTATATGGCTGTAAGAAAGCTCGAGACAATGAAAATTTAGAAAAACCTGGCTTTGAAAACTTTACTCTCCTGCAGTAAAAATTAAGACGATTTCCGTTCAGAAAACTCCTTACCCAAAATGTGTTCATAACAACTTTCCACGCCTAACCAAAGGAATTTAGAAGCCAAAATAAGCTCTCGGTGGATTAGTACCTCCATATGAATGGGATCCGAAAGCTTTGGATATTTTCATTAGCTCTTGAAATGGTTACTTGGAGAAAAAAAATATTAACTCTAGTACAACAGATACACAGACACAAGATCTGTATAATTATTCCGTTTTGTTGATCTCATTCCTCTCAACTTCGCTTCCTTGATATTTGCACAAATTGCTGGTCAACTTGTAGAGCTTTACCTCAATATTCTTAAGTGAAATGCTTTTAGCAAAAAAGCCCGCCCACTTCATCAGCAATTTAAAGTTGCCACTAAGCTTCCGATTTGCCTTCCACAGCGCCCGGAGCGCAATTCAACTCCAGCTGATGAGGTTATTTGTTCACACTATCCTTCCGTTTGTGAGTTCTTCCGCTGCCGGCAGCCACATCCTTTGGACAGACGTTGTCTAAGGAAAGTGAGAAATTAACAACAAAGCGGTCATTAAGTTCTTGCGCTGGCTTTTAACATTTTTCTCAAATTCATTTCGGCTTTCATTTCTCATTTTTCCTTTTGTTTTGAATGCCGCAGTAGTTTGCCTTTTGATTGAAACCCACTTTAGTCCTCCTCTTCTTCTTCTATATTTTGAACTTCCTTTCAAGTATCTCAAGTTTCGCGCCTCCTAGGTGTCTGTTTGCCACTGAGGAAAATAAATTATTTTGATAGCGCTTATTCCCATTCCCCTCCACGCTGGAATTTTACCGTTCCTTCGTAGCAGCGGCAAATTGTTAGTGCTCTCTTTCGCCCACTTTGCGCTTTTGCTCCTTTTTGTACTGCAATTCATGATTAATTGCAAAGAAATTATGAATTAATGATGCCCGCTTAAGCTGGGCGGTAAGTGAGGGCGTATACGCGATTTGCACGGCTGGCGCTGCCGCTGCCGAAAGCACTTGTGCCAACAGTTAATGCTTCATTTGTGGTGAACAAAAGGCGTCCGAGGCAGTGATTAAATCTAAATTTAGCTCATTTACTTTGAAGAAAGTGCACAGCGTATGCAAATAAGCACGCAAAGAGAGGAGAGCAAATGGGTTAAACGATAAAATGATTGGAAGCAAAAGAGAGGGACGTTAATGAGCTGGCCAATGTAAATGGTAGGCTCATATATTAACTATTTTCTTCAGCTTGAATTAAGTGAAAGAAGCTGCTTCACTCCTTGCCCTCAACAGACTTAAAGCCGAAATTAAAAAAAAAATACTTGTCGTCAGCTGTATTGTGAATTTGCATGCCTCAGGAGATTCCTTTCTTACTCCTACTTGCACTAAGAAGGTAATTGAATTTCCTAGTAGATGTCATGAAACATAGACTACTTTTTGAGAGACCTCACTGAAAATTTTTCCCACATCAACATTTTTATTTTTTAGAAAACGTCTGACCAAGTGCTTTTCCCTCCACTTTAACTCTTGAAAAATAAATTCAGGGAAAATAATAAATGATAGTCGAAGAAAACGCAAGGCATAACCTTGACTAAAGATCGATATACACCTGGAATGTCCAATCCCTTATTTGGGAATCGTAAATCTAAAGGCTAACATCAGTCCTTGAGACGTGAATGACGATGTGACCAAAGGTGCCTTATATGAGAGATTGGAGCGCACCTATGAGATCTGCCCCAGCCACGATGTCAAAATCGTGCTTGGTGACCATAATGCCAGGGTGGCCAAAAAAGGCATCTTTGACATAAAGGTCGGTAGGTATAAGCTCAGCCAAGATCAGTAAGCGCCTCTCCGAGCCATTCGATATCAAACAAGGTTTCAGACAATGCAACTCTTTATCATGCGACTTCTTCTATCTACTCCAAGGTAAAATAATTCGAGCTGCCGAGCTGAATAAAGCAGGAACAATCTTTAACTAGAGTGTCTAACTGCTGGCGTACGCAGATGATATCGATAACATAGGCCATAACAACGGCGGCGTTAGTTCTGCTTTCTACAGGTTGGACAAAGAACCGAAGCAAATGGGTCTGATAGTGAACGAGGGCAAGACGAAATATCTCCACTCATCAAACAAACAGTTGTTGCGTTCGCGAGTTGCCTCCCACGTCCCTATTGGCAGTCATAACTTCGAAGTCGTCTATACTTCAGTCTATCTTGGAACCAGCAGAAACCCCAACAACAGCGCCAGTCTCGAAATCCAACGCAAAATATCTCTTTCAAATAGGTGCTACTTCGAACTGAGTAGGCAATTGAGAAGTAAAGTGCTCTCTGGACGAACAAAAATTAAATTCTACAAGTCACCCGTCCTGCTATATCTATGGTGCGGAGACATGGATGATGACAACATCTGATGAGTCGACGTTACGAGTTTATGAGAGAGATGTTCTGCGGAAGATTCATGGTCCTTTGCGCATTGGCCACGATGAATACCGCATTCCTTGGAACGATAAGCTATACGACGACATTGACATAATTCAGCAAATTAAAAGACATAGCCGCTGTCTTTTAATTTGCTGAACATCATGTCGTCCGAATGGGTGAAAACACTCCAGCTCTGAAAGACGCAGTACTGGGAAAGCTAAGGAAGACGAACACATCCAATCGGTTGGAATCACCAATTGGCACCAGGTAGAGAAGGACCTGGCTACACTAGGAATCTCCAATTGGCGCCAAACAGCAGAAAGGAAGAACGACTGACGCGCTTTTGTAAACTCGGCTATAACCGCGTAAGAAGTTTCAAAGTAAAACTTATCTTCTGGAAAGAATTTCAATTAAGAACTCGAGCGAAACTAAATTTCTCTTCAACGCAATAAATTATGTTAATACTTTTAATTATTTTAAGTAGTAATAAATCTCCTTGCGGCATTATTTATATATTACATAAATAAAATGATATCGCACCAGTATAGTTTTGCAATATTTACTAAATTCATTACGTCCATTATATTTGCAAATCCTCTACATTTACTGCCATAACTGCCCAACATTTCAGTAATTGCTTTACTCCATTGTAAAGCTGCTGTGATTGTGATGCATCATTCGAGACCACCAGCTTGCCACAAGCAATCTCAGCAGAAATCAACGTAACCAGTAACTGCCAGCAAACAACAACAATGAAGGCACACAATGGACTACAACTGTGGAGAACAAGGGCAGAGAGCAAGAAACAAAAGCAAAGCAACTATAATGGAGAACGCTTTGCAAAACTGTTGCAACTTGTCTACAGACCCTCAAGTGCCCTGGTGCATGCACCGGCTGCCCACATGTAGTCAACACCTTCGCATAACTGCTCATAAAACCAATGGTACGTAGTTAGGTATATATACATTATATATACATATTCTCGGGCGTTACGTTTATTATTATATTTCAGCTTCCTCGATGTTTGTTTGGCTCTGGGACTTTTGCACATTTCAGTAAATTTATTGCAGGTAATTACTTTCAATTGCTATCTGCTGCAGAGAATCTTCAAATTTTAAAAAATATTTGTATGTATTTATTTATGTGCTCGAAAATATATAATACGATTTAGTAGGTGTAACTCCAAAGCCACCCAAAGTCAGTTTAAGTAAGAGCAGATAGAAAGAAGTGAAAACCAAGTGCGTACACGTATTAATTACTGCTGAAGGCCACTCAATTCTACACAAACATACATATAGTTTTTACTTTTTATTTTGTGAGTGTTTACAGAAAGCTCGTGGGCGAAATCGATTATCTCGGAACAGCACTCATCCGTAAGAGTCTTTGGTAAAAAGGTGATCGATTATTGCTGCACTTGAAGACATAATTAGTTTTTTATAATTTTTTTTTTTTTTTTGTTTTTGTGTTTATGTTTGTAAAATAATTAAAATTTCAGATAATAAATTCAGATATCCTGTTGCCTACAACTGGAGAGTGAAAGTCTAATTAAAGGCGGGAACATTAGGTCAGCTAGTCTTGTCATAAATTATGCACAAGTATATACATACATATGTATGTATACTACAAAATTTACAATGCATACTGCGAGGACAAATTCGCCAAAAAAATACCGTCTTCGTACTCTTGCAACATGCTGATACAGAATATAATAGTTTCATTCATCTTATAGTTTACGAAGGTTAAGCAATAACTAAGCCGTAAGCCCTGGCAGCTAGTGCTTCTTACTCTGTAAGATAATAATTGTATTATTATTTTTCATTTAATAAATAAATAAAAATAAGCAATAACTAAATATGTGAATGGTTCACCTCTACATTTGTTGTTCTTTATAGCCAATAGCATTTTCGCGGCAATCCTTTCTGGTATGAATTCTTTGCACATATATTATTTTCACATCACAACACATTACTTAACACGCACACAAGCAAAATGCTGATGCAACTTTCAATATTATTGCACAATTTAATATTTTTCCAACTACTTTTACACACTTTACACTCTCTTTTTACTATTTTATATGAAATTCAAAATAACTCGCTTTTCACATTTTAACAGACCTCTCAATTCAATTTAAATTTCTTCCACATTGTGTATTCTAATATTTCCATACATTCACACCAATTATTTGCACAAATTTTCACTTTTTAATCGCACTAAGTTTGTTTATTTCTTTAAGTTATCTTTAAGTTATTAATGAATTTGCAATTTTGTCTAACTCTGTTACGCACTTTTTTCTCAATGAAACTCGTTTGAACCTGCACAACACAAGTAACGGCGCACACTCAGCGCATTTGAATGCATTGTCTACGGTTGCGCTGAGAATCATTCTCCTGCTCTCACTTATTTTATTGCCTTTGAGTTTAAACAGTTGTACATTTTGTCTTTTTTTGTCATGCTTGGGCCAAAGGAAAAGGCCGCAATTACAATTTACTTGACTTTGTTTTTTATACAAAGAGAATATTTGCTTAAAGAGCAAGCAAACATATTTTATCACTGCGTTGTTTATTAATTTAACGTAATATGTAAGAGTTGACTTTAAATGCGAATTCCGTAAGTATGAACATGCATATGTATGTATGTATGCATTTGGTGGTTGAAAAATAAATGAAATTATATGTCGTCATATAATTGTGATGTGTGAAAAGCGTTTATGGTTATATTTGTACATATGTATGTATGTGTTAAAAATTAAGGAAAAGCTAAGTTCGGGTGCAACCGAACATTTTATACTCTTACAACTTGCAGTAATCAATGCGAGTGAAAAGCCTTAAGACGTCAACCAAAGGATCGGAATCTGAGCAATTTTGTAAGTTCATACATACGTATACCATATACAGGAGCGGATGCAGTATTAGTTTTTGGGGGACAATAAAAACATACTTCAAACATGAAGATTATTATATTAAATGCAGTAGTCTTTACACAACTTTATATCACGGTGGAAAAATTTTAAATTGACCTTCTAATATCAAAATCTACTAAATTGAAAAAACACATTATAAATAGTAGAGGAGCGGGTGACATCCGTCATTGCAATATATGTACATATATATAATTTCGTAGTCAGTTCGTGAGTACAAAACAATGTGGGACAAGTTTTGAGAATCTTTCGAGAACTTCTTCTGCAGAAACTTTAGTGTCATCATGCATGTGCCGCAACGCCAATCCGATCAGTCTATCTTGAAGTATGATCATCCTCAGCCACGTTTTCATTCGGCGAAGTGTCGAAAAAGAGCTTTCAAAGCTCGCATTCATCACATGAAGTGTGCAGAATATGCAAATAAAACTATGAATTATGGGGTGTATACGTCAACATCGCAGTTCTTCAACGTTTCCACTGTCGAAGTCGGTAACTTGAGGTCTTTTGACTTTTGCTTCTACTCTTAATGGCACTGCAAGTGATCATATTCACCTTTGAGCTTCAATCGTTGCATTACGTTGCCATTGTCCAAAAATCATCTATCTATCAAGCAGTCAATAAGATTTTTTATTTCTTTGGTTTTCAAAGCACATACTTTTTCTGGAAGCAGCAAGCTTAGTCAAAATCCATCTAGAAAAGCGCGTCTTAAAATTTTCGTCGATTGTATCTAACAAAGGAATGATCAATGTGTCCCTGTAGAATTTTTCGCAAGTTCTCATGCGGAAATGTTCGCGTTTTGTTTGTCGGCCGCAGATTATTGGTTTTTCTTCGTCAACTTTCAGTTCTGCCGCCATTTTGTGCATGTCTGAATAAATGGATCGAAATGGAAATGGATTCCTCAGCTTTTTGTCTTCGATTTCCGCAAATCAATTGAATCGGATGGAGCTGAATGCAGCATCTATGTATTTCAAATTTGCTTCCAAGCCGCGTCGCTTCAAAATTAGCTCTCTCAGTTACACATCTGATAGGATTTATTAACTTTCCTCCTCTGAATCCGCCAAAGCTATATACTCGTACAGGGTTTGGCCGGGAAAGTAATAGAGCTGAGTCGATTTAAAAAAAATTATTGGACCAATCGTTACAATTTTTCAACAACTTACAAAAAGGCTCTGCCAGCGCGATTTCCACACATTGAAGGCGTCACGGAAGACATTCTACGGAATCGCCTTGAGAACCGAGGTGCATGCTGCTTGGATCCCCTCCGTAGTGCGCCACTAGGAAGATTGCCTCTTTGTCTCGGCATCATACTCACAGATCCATAACTCGTCACCTGTGACATCTGGTTAAGCCTGCTTGATTATATCAAACGTCTCAGTCGCAGATTTACCAAGTTTAACACAGAATTTAATCCCGAAACTCTGACCAGCCGTTTGTTGGTTAGCTAGGAACGCGCTATACCGAATCCAGTTAATGCGCGCATGCTCCGAAGTACAGCCGCGGCGGAAGAAAATCAGTCCTATTACTTTCCGAACAAACCCTGTAGCTGATATGGATATATAAACTCTGTCCCAACTATCGACTGTCGAACTCGAACGGTTCGAACAACTCTATATAGGCAACGTTATCTCCCAACATCAAACTTGTTATTCCATACATACTAGTATACATACATACATACAAATATACATATCAAGATAACTACTGTTTTAATAAACTTCCTGTTCCCAGCACTTCAATTGATTTATATGCCAATAAACTCTCCACAAGCCACTCTAAATATTTGCTCAAATATTGCCCTCATAAATTTGAGATTCTCAAAAAGCAATGCACTCGCAACAAATAGCTTAGCGGCTAATTTATGCTTTAATGACGCCAATTTATGCCACACAACTCAAATTGTTGCCATTCCAAACGCCCTCATGTTGCAACAAGCACTTCGCCGCAGTCACAATTCATGCTGAGCCGCTTCCGAAATGTGGTGAGGGCGATCATAAAACTTTCAGCTGGTTAAACAAATATTAGTAAAGTGCAGATATAACAGATACAGATATAACGGTGAATGTGATATATTTTCTTAAATAGCTTCATTGATGCCATAATCGCCATCAATGCGACACTTATCGCTGATGGCATAGTCGCTGCAGTTGCTCGCTGCCATGTCGCATTAAGCTAGGAAAGGCCAAATACAACAAAAATGTAATCGGCTTAAAACAGACGCGGCAGCAATGCTGTATGGATGACAGACACGCACTAACGCACACATAGACATACTCGCATCTAGATTTGCTGTTGCATGTGGTGAGCGCTATGAAATATACATTTGTTGCCAGTGCTGAATGCTGAATTACACAAAAGCCACCACAAAACATTTAAAAAGCCAAAACACCCCGCGACGCACAGAGCTGTCAATGCGAAATGCGAAAACCGTTTGCTGAGTGCGAAAATGGGCAAAAATGACAGCTGTTGGCGAAAGTGGGTGGTGGTTGAAACGTTGTTGTGGAATGTTGTTGTTGTATCTAAAACGGATGTTGTGGTTGTCGTTGTTGCTGATGTTTTTGTTGTTAGGGTTATACTAACAAAGGTAGTTATTTTTGTTGTTAAAGCTTTTGTTGTTGTAGTTATAACAAAAAATGCTGTAGTTGTTTTTGTTGTTGTAGTTAAAACAACAAATCATTTGTTGTCGTTATTATTGTTATTTCCACCGTGGTTGTTGTTGTTATCGTGTCTAACTGTCGGCGACAAACCATGCAGTCAAAAATTGACAACAAATTAAAGGACGCACTCGACCACGCCAACGCAAGCAACGTGCAACATTGTGTACGTGTGCCAAAGGTTTGCCACAACATTGCACGGATATGCGCCCACTTCATGTGCAAATGTGTGGCTGCTGTAAACAAGCGTCAACATATGTTGCAACAACATGTGGCACAGCGAGCGCACACAATCACCAGCAACACAAACGCAGCGGTTGACTAGTTGACGAATTGAAAGGTTGGAAGAGTGATGGAAAGGATGAGCCTTACATATAGTACAACAACAAATACACAACGTTGTATGCGTGCGTGCAACAGTTGGTGGCAAGTGAGGCAGCAAGTCGCGCGGCGTTTTAAAATGTAAAACACGTCTAATCCTTTGAAAGCACAGCAATGAAAGTCAGAGTGAAAGTAAAATGTGGCGCTGGATTGTGGCAAGCAGTGAGGGAGCGAGCGGCGAAGCGGTGTGGCAAGCAGGGGAAAGTCGGAAAGTCTGTCGGGCGGCTAATAGTGAGATAAAATGCACACATACAGAAGCACACTGTTGCATACATGTAAGCAAAACAGCGGATTTTGCATGCAACAACAAAAACAAAAAAAAACAACAACAATCACCTATTAAAGTCAACGAGCAAACAAGCACAACGGTAGCCGCCGACATGTGGCAGGCTTTAAAAGCTTAACGAAAACAAAAACCAACAATAACACCAACAACAACAACATTGCCAGCAATAAAACACACCACAATATTCCGCCGAAAATACTAAAATACCTAAAATGGTTGCGGCTCTTAGTGCCAATGGTTTTGTGTAAATTATTTATGCACAAAGCTAAAAAGCGATGTGTGCGCGTTTATGTATTTGTGTGTGTGTGAGTGCGCACAAAGGATCAGAGGTAAAAATGGTTTGCAGCGGAAGCTCTAAATGCGCCTCGACATGCATATTAGCATTACCAACACACACAAACACAGGAGTATGCTTTTGGCCCATCATATGTGCCGTTAAGGCCCCGCTGCCCTTCACACCCATTGTAAATTGGCATTATTGCGTAAGTGTTTGTGGGCAAATAGACTCATTTGCCATTATGGCATAGACAAAAGGACAATTTCAAAGCGAATTGCCGGGTGAGCCCCTCTCAACGGCAACGGCAGCTCCAAAAGTAAATAGCTTTATTTGCATAAGTCCATACCTGTGTGTACGTGTATGTGTGCTGTGTGTGTTTTTGCATTCACAAGTATGTGTTGGGTAATTTAAAATTACAAAGGCGCAGTCGAAGTGACCAAAGGAAATATCCGAGAGCAAGGATTATCATTTTTTTAATTAAAAAGCAACAGGCGAGACATTAAGAGCGAGTTTAAGTGGTAAGTAAGTGCGCTCACTAATTTACTTAGGGGCAAGTTTCATTCAATAAAAGGAAGTAAAATAAAGTTATCAGGAATATTTAAAGCTCCCGTATTTATCAAGTATACATTTTCAAATACGAGGAACCGGCTTTATACACATATGATCAATTTTTATCCGGACTGAACAAAAATACATATTCTCACGTATTTAATATAAACCATTATCAACGCCATTACTATAGTCTTCTTTTTAGCCCATTCAAGTATTTCAAAGATTATTCCATATAGCTTCGCATTTGTTATTAGCCTCGGACTATACTCTTTCAAAATAGGAGATTTTTAATCCACATGGATGAGGGCACTCAGAATTACATTATCTCCAGCGGAGTACCGCAAGGCTCGGTTTTAGGCACATTACCTGGAACCTGCTGTACGAAAGGGTGCTAAGAATACCACAACCAAAAAATGTGAAAACAATCGCATATGCGGATGACCTCATAGTAGTAGTAGTAGCAGTAGCTAAACATCTGGATGACCTCCGGATGAAATTCAATGGTTTGCGCAGATGGTTTGCTACCATGGATCTATACCTTGCAGACCAGAAAACGAAAGTCTTGCTCATACTCTCCAAGAAAAATGAAGAAAAGATATCGCTCACCATAGAAGAATGTGAGATTACTTCACTACCACAGTTGAAGTACCTTGGTGTAATAGTGGACTCAAGATTCAAATTCAAGAAGCACTTGAAAAATACGATAAATAGTAAATCAAATAAAATCTATAATGATTTATCTACAATGATGGCAAATAAAAGCTGTGTGCGTTCCAGCCGACGATCTTTAATAGCTAAGCTATTGAGTTCAGTTGTACTGTATGCGGCTTCAGTATAGATACAGGCACGAAACATAAAATCATAACTCAGTCTATAGGCTTTTTGCAACACGCGTGTTAAGTTGTTTCCGAACCATATCAAATGACGCTGCTGAGGTATTAGCCAGTATGGCACCAATTAACATGGGCGAACTCAGCAAAAACAGAGGAAAGCAAACTTCATGCAAAGGACTGATTATGGACATATATTCGTGGATAGTTAGACAACATGAGAACCTGGATTTTCGCCTGACCCAAATACCTAGTAGCAATGAGTGCTTTAGAAGGATGTCCAAAGTGTGTAAAAGACTGAACACGAACTCTATCATTGCCCTCGGTTTTCCAGTATAAGGCAAAAGCTAAAATCCTCACTGTGAAAAATTTGACTGCATTTATGTGCGAGTCCGCTGTAAAACGGAAAGCTGTTAGCAATTCGGCGGCTCTAATTATTACAAGATTAAGACATTTACAACAAATTAGGTGTCAGTCGGTCCGTACAATAGAACACACTTAAAGGTCTTCTTCTCTCTAATGAAGTAATACTTTTTCTAGTGTCCCGTGGGAGAGATATAAGATACTATTAAAAAAACAAAAAAAAAATATTTCCTTACACTGGCATAAGTCTCTGCTGAGGCGGCCTTATTTCTGCGAATTTTGAGGGCCATTCGCTAGACTATTGGACCATTACCTCTCGTCACCAATAGTAACGCGTTTGATAAATGCAATATCCTCATCTACGTTGTCAAACATTTCTTTTGTTTTTTCAACAGATTCAGGGATTTTGATAGCAGTCGAACACGCCTCATCTACTGTCTCTCAGCTGCCAACACGACAATTTTAACAGGAAAGGATGGACGACTCGCATAAGACAACCTTCGATTACTTCACAACCTTCAGTGAACACTTTGTGCCACTCAAATGTTTTTATTATTGCACAGGACAAATACTTTTGAGACCTCTTACGGCGGTGTAAAATCGGATAATAGCCGCAATAATTTCCCAAAGGATTAAAAATTTTATTAATCAATAAATAAATGTATCAAAGTCCTTTTAGTATACAAAACATGCACCAATGAATTCTGAAAATTATCCAGATCGGGCCATAACTGTTGTAGCGCCCAGATGTAGATACCAGTGCTTATAACTGTCCTTTTACCTTACATTGTATATCGGTCGGAGAGATTGCTTCTCTGATAATAGTACGCCTCTATGTCAAAAATATGTTGAATCGGATCAATAAGTCCATCAGGTTCCATATACTTAATAGAAATATCGGCCAATATGTGCGTTATTTAAGTAAAAGTGAGTAAGCCTGTTTTTCTACTAATAGTGCATCTTATAAATATGAACAGAGTTTGCTATAATTTAATGCCAAATAGCATTGACCTCTGAAATTGTACACAAAAGTGTCATCGATCGCATAAAATATAAACAGAGGGGTCATTGGCCTCGGAAAAATATAAAAAGCGTTTATTGATCCCAAATGTAAAAAAAGGTTGTTGACTTGGCTAAATGTAAAAAGAATCATAATCATAATGTAAACAAAGGGGTCAATGACCCCATAATATGAAAACAAAAGATTTCTTGACGTCTAAATATAAACATAGATTGTCAACTAGGCTAAATCAAATTATAAAACAAAGTGGTCACTGACTTTGGCAAAATCTAAGCATCCAAATGTAAAGGGTGATTTTTTAAGAGCTTGATAACTTTTTTAAAAAAAAAAACGCATAAAATTTGCAAAATCTCATCGGTTCTTTATTTGAAACGTTAGATTGGTTCATGACATTTACTTTTTGAAGATAATTTCATTTAAATGTTGACCGCGGCTGCGTCTTAGGTGGTCCATTCGGAAAGTCCAATTTTGGGCAACTTTTTCGAGCATTTCGGCCGGAATAGCCCGAATTTCTTCGGAAATGTTGTCTTCCAAAGCTGGAATAGTTGCTGGCTTATTTCTGTAGACTTTAGACTTGACGTAGCCCCACAAAAAATAGTCTAAAGGCGTTAAATCGCATGATCTTGGTGGCCAACTTACGGGTCCATTTCTTGAGATGAATTGTTGTCCGAAGTTTTCCCTCAAAATGGCCATAGAATCGCGAGCTGTGTGGCATGTAGCGCCATCTTGTTGAAACCACATGTCAACCAAGTTCAGTTCTTCCATTTTTGGCAACAAAAAGTTTGTTAGCATCGAACGATAGCGATCGCCATTCACCGTAACGTTGCGTCCAACAGCATCTTTGAAAAATACGGTCCAATGATTCCACCAGCGTACAAACCACACCAAACAGTGCATTTTTCGGGATGCATGGGCAGTTCTTGAACGGCTTCTGGTTGCTCTTCACCCCAAATGCGGCAATTTTGCTTATTTACGTAGCCATTCAACCAGAAATGAGCCTCATCGCTCATCGGACACGGACGCGAAACACATTTCGAACCGAACACTGATTTTGGTAATAAAATTCAATGATTTGCAAGCGTTGCTCGTTAGTAAGTCTATTCATGATGAAATGTCAAAGCATACTGAGCATCTTTCTCTTTGACACCATGTCTGACATCCCACGTGATCTGTCAAATACTACTGCATGAAAATCCTAACCTCAAAAAAATCACCCGTTAAAAAAGCTTTGGACTTGGCGAAATGAAAACATATTGTGTACACCCCACCATTATAGCATATAGCTGCTATACTGATCGATCAATATCAAGTATTTTTATATCGTTTAATAGAAGAAATTCCTCAGTGAGGGGTTTAAAATTTTCAGTGCATCTGAAGCTGACATTTCTTCTAGTTTAATATAGTGTTTTGCTACGCCTGAAGGTACAAAATGTTCGGTTACACTTGAACTTAACCCTCCCTTACTTGTTTTTCTAGCTTATTTTGTGTATATTTTGAAATGTAACTAAACATAAGAATACATATTAAAAATATCAGTTCCCAAAACAGGCTCAGAATTTGGGCTTCCAGACTAACTAACATAACGCCTTAATATTTGATCTGCGTTGAAGAGGTCAACTGGAAAACAACTCTTCCTTCTTCAAAGTTCATTAGGCATTAAAATCAATTTTTTTAGATAAAAAACAAGTCATACGGTCTTCAGTAGTAGTAATGTATTTTTGGAAATATTTGGGAAAGGATTTCTTTAGGTTCTAGGAAACTGACAACTTTTCTAGAAAGCTTTAATGAACCAAGAAAAAAAAGGAAAAACTATTCTAGTGGCAGTCTCCAGAAATGAACCCAAAGTATTTAATCTTTTCGAAGCTTTGTTCCACTGAACTATTCAGCATTATCTCTATTTAGAAAAAATATAATTTTAGAACACTTTTAAAACTTTTGGTGGAACCTGAGCCAGGCTTAGCTCTCGACCATTTGTTAAAAAGACCATTAATTTTTCCATTTAAACGTAAAAACTTTATGACAAAGCAATTCATTAATGAATTTTGTAACCGAAAATTTTTCGCCGCTTTTACCGTAATTGAAATTGCGTAATAAATCTCGCTTTCAACTGGCAATAAAACTAAAAATTTTAAATTTTATTTTGCGAATATTTTGAAAATTTTGGCAATGTAGTAAATAAATATTTTATTAAAATGTGCGTTAAGCGCCCAAAAGTATGCAATAAATACCATAAACACTAGATAATATAACCAAAAAGTAATAATATAATATTTAATGATCAAATATTTCACAAAAATCTATAAATAAATAACTAAGTCACCAGCTACAACTATTTCGAAATAATATATTTTTTCTATTTCGCAATCGCTCTAACAAACAATGCTAGTTGCAACATTTGCTGAAACAGCGAAAAATAATATTCGTGAACGCATAAATCCATAAAGCCAGTAGCTACTTTCTCAAACATATACACACACTAGTTCACATGTGTGGCTGTGTGTCTGTGTCTATAATTCATTGCACAATACCGCAACCATCTGGTCTATTTCAGCATTGCCCATTGAGGCGTGCATTTATTGCCGTAAAATTGGTATTAAAATATTAATAATGCCTCAATGCACTCGCCACATATTGGTGCAAGTTGCTTGCAGCAATAAGCTCGCATGCAACGGCAATAAAGCCGGCATGACATGCGCCCAAAAGTGGCTAAAAAGTTATGGCGGATTTGGGTAAAATTTTGGCAGCGGAACTTACGCTTGTGTGGGTGTGTGGGAGGTTGTGTACATACACATATATACTCAAACACAAACACATATGAAAGTACTATATATGTATAGATGTGTGTGTGTTCGATAGCAAACTTGTTGCTCTATTTGTAGCCTTCACTTAACTTTGCCATTTATTTCTGTTGCTCGACTTTCCATGTGTATTTAACTTATGCAGTTATATTCATATATCTATATACTATATATGTATACATATGTGTATTTAAACTTTTGCCAGTATTTAAGTCGATGTGCCATGCTATTCATTTATGAAGCCCTGTGTGTATTCATATATGTATGGAGGGTTATAAATATTATATTATATAAAGCTGCAACCAACAAATATTTGCAGCACAGAATAATCCTTGGATAGTTTCAATATTTGCGGGCATTTATGCGTATTAAAGTAGTTGGTAAGGCTTCAATATTGGCAATCAACAAGCTTGTATGCTGTACTTAGCAACTAAGGGGCTTACTTAAATTTTAATATTTAAATTAAAAATTAATTATAATAAAGTTATATGAATATTACCAATAATTAAAAAAAAACTAATCAAACTTAACTTCAAAGGCTTCTTAACAGCAAAAAATATTAGAAAATATTTCATATGTACTTCTAATATGGCAATCACAATCTTAAATGTAGGCTAGAATATCAAACTATTATTTCGTTGCCTACATTTAGGATGAAATTTCATAAGAAAGAACAATTTAGAAAATTTTAGATTAAAATATGTTGGGTTAGGTTATACTGCCGGCGGTTCTACTACTACTAATACTACTGGTTCTTAATAATGCCATATATTGACCTACTAGTCCTTAGTACTGCCAGATGGATGTACGGTTTAATTTTAGCTGAATTATTCGTCACACAGGACGTCAAAACCATTTGCAAACTTTAAGACCGACTTGATATCTACTGTAATATTTCATCGTGTCTCCTAAATTGCGAAGTTCCTACATAAATATACTTGTATTAACTGATTTCTAATAATGCTAGACAGAAGCATAGGAGGGGTTCCAGCATTTCTCTCGTGCTTACTTTCCTGCATTTCTGCATGTATCTTCGTTATTTATACCCATCCGGCTCGTGTGTGATGACAGTAGGTTGAGACCTGTCATTAGAACAACAACTATACCGCAGCCATTTCGAGACCATGTGAGTAAAAATCTACGAGTTTCTTTCGGTGCGCTTGCACATAACATGGGCGATAATGCATGTATTTATCACCTTCCAGCTTGCGTCTGTCAGCTCTTTGGGGAAATTTTATTGTATATTGTTTTTAGTGACTTTCGTATTTCCTGTTCTGATTCGGTAGTCTGTCTTATGGCACTTTTGGCAATCTCATCAGCTATTTCGCCTACCGCCTAAAACCCAGTTACCGCCATATCTGCTGTCTCTCTGTATCTAAGGATAATTTCTGACGTGATGCTTTGGGAGATTATTACCTTAATTATGGCTGGCTGGCTAACGACGTATCAATTGAACTTCTTTATGTTGTTTCCTGCGTTGCTGGCTATCTCAGTCGCTTTAGCGGTCAAAAATACTTCCGCTTGGAAAGTGCAGCTCTGAAGATTCCTGTTTCCACACCATTATGTTCCTATGTCATCCTTCTTGAATTATTGTGACGTGAAAGCTTCTTTACCCCAAATAAAGTGTAGAGGTCTATTTTATCCACCAAAACCCCTGTTTATTGAGCAGTTTCCAAAAGGCCTTTTGGAATGAAAATATTTATTACCTAAAAGTTGAGATGAGGTCTAATTATTTTCCTATAGAAAGCCAATTTTAATCTATTTTTTCTACTAAACCAAGAGACTTGAATAGTAGCATACTAACCTAATTCACGGATGAATCGAAACTTTGGGTAAAGGTTGGGGAAGTAGTTTTCTGTCTTGAGCTCTTTTATCAAATCTGAATTTAGGCTACTAGACTGCTTCAGTTCCCTTCAGGCGGAAGTGACTCCTTCACGGTAGCAGTAGATGTGCTGGCCCTAAGTGTAACTTCTTCAAGAAAGGTATACACTCACTTTGAAGTCAGTGCGGAAAAACTGTCCTTAAACTCACTGACAGTGCGCTCAAGGTTAGACAAAAAGTGTTTGACATCTTTATCAATTGCCTCAATCCACTTTATCATTATAACAGGTGGGATCTGTTTAGCTCCAGGTAACACGTTATTACTAGAAACTGCAAAACTGATTAACTTGATATGCTTTGCCCTCTCGTGCTCTAGCGTTGGATCTATGGTCCTACTGTAAGCTTGGCAAGCGCTGGTCAAAAAACAAAACTTGAGCGGCTTCAGATCCTTACTTTCTATTCTGACAGAGCACTGTCAAATAGGCATACGCGCGCTGAAGTTACATACCTTGTCGGACAGAAAGTACCGAATCTGTATGGAAGAAAGTGGAGTGGTATCCAAATTTTTTCTTATCAACTGTTCAGCTTGAACAAGGCGGAAGTTGAAACACCTCTTAGAGATACTTTCGACGAATCTGGTGAAGTTGCTGGGATTGATTTAATTAGCAACTTTAGCAAATTTGTGGTAGGCCCAAAGTGAATCGTCCCTCTATAATGGTTAGGTGATCTGTATTTGCGGTTCACAAAGGACCAGCGTTCAGACCTGTCCAAGTTGGATCGTGTATTACCTTTGATGGAAGGAACAGCTGTACGACCTAACTTAACCTAATTTTTAGCAACGTATCTCAGATTGTAAGATTTATCAGAGCGACGTATGTCAATACATCTGGTACACTATGTAGAGCCTATGAGAAAGTATTGAAATCACGTGAAGTACCTGCGGAACGAATTTATTCATTTCTAAGAGTAATCATCATTATATAAAGTTAGCAGTCCGTTTTAATCTTGTCACGTTTTTGGCGAGAGCGAAATCATATCACATGATGAAATTTATATCTAGTGACAAAATCTTTCAATCCTCCCGGATGTCCGATATTTTGTAGACAATCTTTAAGGCTAGTTATTGCAGTGATTTAATTTAGTTTGTTCCTTTTCAATCAATTCTAAAATGAGGAATCTCGAGTATGCTCCCAACATTCTCTCTCATCCTGAATATGAATTAAAAACATATACATAGAACGACCTTTTTTATGAAATTCAAAAGCCGGGAATATGAAAAGCTATATAAACTCATTCCAAAAAGCCAAAAATAGAATAATTAACATATTTTTCATAAAAACAAACTAAATTAATAAACCACTTAGCATTAAATCAAACTTACGAAGAAACTGCAATAAATTCAAGAACAAACTTAAACTTCTAACTCATAAACTATGTACCGTTAAATAAAATTGTATTGGAAACAATGCATGCAGATATATGGACACGCCATGATATGAGGCAACACTTTCGCACGCAACCAATGTAAACGGAAGTCAACTGCAAACTTGCCAAGTACACAACAAAGCCAGGCCAGCTCTAATGCTCCCTAATGGCCTAAGAAGCTCGAACAAGATGTTAGTGGCACAATGAGCTGAGGCAAGAGCAACAGTCGAAATTACGAGGCAGCAACGAGGTTACAAGGATGCAACATGCATGCAGAGGCCAAAGGAAGCTGCAGAGGCACGCAGGAGGAAGAGGCGAGCAGGAGAGAGTGGGGCAGGAGGAGTTTGTCTTGCAGATGCTTGATGGCACCCACAAAATGGCCACAAAATGACGGAAGAAACTGGCAAGAAACTTTACACAATATGTTTGCGCAAACACAGACGCATAAGTTCGCATACATGTGCATGGAATTTCGCTTATGTGTGCGTGAGTAATCAAATTATTCGCATGTGTATATGTGTGTGCGCATGTGTTTATTTGCATAAACTCGCTGCATAAGTAGTGTCATAAAAGTCAAGGCAGCGCCCATTTGGAAGGGTCACCGGCGCATATCCTCTATCCTCGCATACACACACACACCCACACTCACACACGCCCGCACAGCAATTTGGGCTGTACTCGCACATTGTGTGACTACCACCAACTGACTGACAATCGTCTGGCGGCCATAAATGATTTATTATCAACATACACAAATTAGTGGCAGGAATTACGCTTGTTGCACACCCGTCGCCGCATCCTGCGCCCACATTCTAACTCGAGAGGCGCATCTATGGCAACTTTACTTAGAGCCCATGGCGTCGCCAAGTGCCAAGTGAGTGGCGCGAATACCACAGCCACAACAATGAGGCGGCGAAACAAAGGCGCAACTTAGTTGCCAAAACACAACACATACAAACACTCGACACAGTCAGGCCAAGAGTCAGCCGACGGCGGAGGTTGCCGAGGTCACTGCTGAGTAGCTGCCGGTGTTTGCAAGCTAAATTGAGCGAACTGTGAATATATTGGTTGAAAATTTAAGGCGAAACTTTCGGGAACATAAACGACAAAAGAGTGGATGAATGAAGTTCGTCAAAGACTTTGTTGAAAACAAGAAAACAGGAAAATTATAACTCGAAACTTATTTAAAACTTAAAACCCGTAGATAAGTAAATTGAATGGTGAGTTGGTCTTTCTTCTTTTTCGTGTACCGGCAGAGCACCGAACTTTCCCTGGTAATGCAATGTCGAAAGACAAGTCTGTATACCCAAACCCGAAGGAGTTTCAGAAGAAATTACTTCAAAAGTAGTGAACTCACATTTGGTAGCATTCACTATATAATCCAGCCAGCCCAAAAAACCTCTGGATTTTCGACTCGTAATTTTTTCAAGGTGTTCTACAAATTCTTATCAGACACTCCTTCGAATTCTAGTCGTTCATTTTGAATCAAATCATTCAAATCTGCAGAAAGGTATGTCAACGTCCCTTTATGTGATGTCCAATATAGGCTTACAAACACTTTTATTGTAAAATCTAGACGACGTCGAACATTATGCGAAGCCAGATCTTGAAAGCAAAGAAAATCAATTATTCTTAATTACGAAGACGCGTATTTCGGGCTTTCGCATTAACTATACAACATCGTTCCGGTCCATTATATAATGGATCGCATTGAATAGGTTAGTAAACGCTGACATTTGGTTACCTTGATATACAATCACCGCCGAAATCGATTTTGAAAAATATGGCGTATATAAGTTTTTACTTAAGAAAAAGATAAATGAGGTTATGTTAAGAAGTCGATCCGAACAAAGATGTTGCTTAGACAGCTTAGAACGCCGGTTCATTGTGGTACCTAAAACTCCTATATATCTGGCCAAGAGACCCTCCTCAAAAATGGACAAAGCGTCCGAGTAGATGAAAACACTCCATCTCTGAGAGATAAGAAGCAGTACCGGCCGGAGGGAGCAGAGAAAGAGGAATACCTCCACTCCCTGGCAAAGGTGGAGCAAGACCTGGTTACACTTTGAGCCTACCACAAATTTGTTTAGACGATTACTTTCAGTTCCAGCTCTGTCGCCTGGTTCATCGAAGGTAAGACTGCCGAGATGTTTCAACCTCAGTCTGGCAAAGACTGGACAATGAAGGAGAAAGTACCTGAATGTTTCTACATCACCTTCCTGCAAACAACTTTTACTTGCGTCCGACAAAATGTTTAGTCTTAGAAGCATGAGTGTCTATTGGACAATGTCCAGTAAAAACGATTACGGCTAGAAGATTTTTGCTAAGGGCACGTAGCTTCGAAGATCTCGTGCGTTCTACTCTATATCAAAAGTTACTTGCAATTGTACAAGAGTGCGTCGTCTACCAGCACCTACCAAGTGCACGAGAGATCCAGTGCTGGAACGAAAGATGCCAATGGAGATCTAAGTCGGCTCCATTCCAATGTGAGATTGGCAAAGGTGTCGTTTGTGGCTCATCGGCTTTGCAGTAACCAACGATACCGCTATGACAAAATAACTTGATACTATTTCTAGTGAGGATAAACACTTCTTAACAGTCTTTGAAAGCACGGCGCTACTATTGCAGCTCTGGTGTTGAAGTAAATGCTCATTAAAAGCAGTTAGGTCTGCATAAAATACACTACAGTGGTCCGGTAACCTAAACGGAGAGCTCCATATGGAAAACTTCCATCCAATGTTCCCTTCTAGTTTGGAGCTATCCGTGGAACTCGTTTTCAGCGACTGCTTCCAAACCACATATCTCTCATCGGTAGTGAGCAGAGCAAATGACGCCATGAGCAGCCTCCACGTTGAGCCGCACCTTGCAGCAATATACCTGTCGACAATGTCCAAGGGTGATGTGTATAAAATGGCATTTAGTGCTACTGTCGATAGGAAGGTATAACTGATCAATAAACATTTCACTCCGATAATATTTTTCACTCAACAAAACCCACTGTGTCGCATTAAAGTGGGTTACGAACTCGCTTGTTGATGTTGCGGGCTTTACTGGTCGCCGTTGGCGCTGAGTTGAGAGTCATTTGCAAAATTCAGAGGATTAAACGAGTGTCTATTGCGCGCAACAGTACTTGGGGAAAAACAACAAAAACTCAGCTAAGCCGACGCTGACATGCAACCGAACATTAGAAGCGCCGACGCTCTTTACCCGTCATTGCTCGAATGTGGCTAGAGGTCCTTGCGGTTTTGTGGCAGCGAACTTCAGAAGCGAAGCTGAATTTCCAGCATATAAGCAAAATTAAATTCACCAAAATGCAGTGAATTCGCTGACTTGCCCAGCGCAAAGAAAAAAACGGTTTTCAGGCACTTTCTTAATCCTCTAATGGCTGCCACTGACTAGGTGACAACGCCGTACAACGCTCGCTTTAAGCTGGTGGCACAATGTGAGATGACTTTGGTGCGCCGCAAAAATTCAACTCAGCGCTGGTGAGTGTGTGCGTGAACGCTGGAATTTATGCGCGTCTATATGTGAATTACGAGTGTGTTGGTGTGATATAAATATTTGGTACAAATTCAGCATATCCTGGCTAAATGTTGAGTACCACAATATCGTGTAGTTACTTGGGTAAGCGGCAAGCTGGATTTGTTTGTGTGTGAGAAATGCAAATTTGGTGTTTTATTTTATTTCTTGGCTACTTTTTGCGGTCCAAAATCCGCACATTCAGCGCTACTTCGCCACTCTCCTCGCCTTACAGTAAGGGTAATTGAAATTCGGTGTACGCTTTCAGCGACCGTTACTCTGCTCAACTTCCTTGTTGTATCGTCCCGGCACGTCCCTTCTAATAGGCTACGACAATTTCCATGGGATTTGATTGTCATCCACTTTTAATTGCATTAAATTTCAGCAGCCATTGCTCTCCCTGCACTCTCACCGCCTTGCATTAGAATACCTTCCGTGTGTATTCATACATACACACAAATCTTATGGTGCAGACAAATTTTTTGACCACACAGCAGCTCAGCCGCCGCAGTAAATCCGTACAAATTTCGAGTGAGTCGCACTGCTCCGTAAGCATTTCGCCAGCCAATAACTTAATACGTGACCTTTTTACGTAATTCATTATTAATTCAAGGACATTTTGGTGGTAACGTACCGTTAGTTAACTCCATCGACAACTTCGCCACGTGTACTGTCGATTCCGTATGGACGGCAATCGACCGGTGTGTTAGGTTTATTATGGCGGCAATCGGCAGTAGAGTTTTGTGGTCGCCACGCGCTTGCGGCGTCGTCACGTCTCGCCTGGCAATGAGCCCCTTAAATGCACCCAAAAGTAGTTTGAAAATAGTAGTGCTGCGCCAGACGAATTGTGGTTGTGAATTGATAATTAAGCATATGAAAAAGTACTTAAATGCAGCACAAAGTGATTTCTTTGGCGGAAGTGCGGTGGGAAGGAAGTTGAGTTCAGGTAATTTTCTTTTGTGTGGGAGGTAGATGAAAGGATTATATTTGTTCTGAAGTTACGGTCGATCGAATAGTAAATGATAATAGGTAATCCCTCTCCAATTGTGACTCCCGAAATCTCTGTATTAGTTAGCTAACGAGCATCTTATAGCTACCCCGCAACAATTACTCGTATATTCTATACTGTCTGCTTAAATATCCTTTGGTGAGGCAAAGAAATTCGTCTTGAGATAATTGAACCAAAATTTCACAAACGCCACAGTTTTCTGTTCTCTACGTAGGATCTTTTTCTATAGACTTCATAGACTCATAAGATTCTAGTAACCTCCAAAACGAACGCGCCTTCTCATTAGTCGTTGCAGTGCTTCCTTATCACACCAATACCGGCTTAAAAGTCTAAGGATTTCGTTAAAGTAACACAAGCAGTTTGCTTCCTGATATCCGACACATATTTAAGCTAGTTGGGACTAATTTTATAAAGGAAATTATCACGGAAACTAAACATAGGCGCTAAGGTTGACATCAGCTCTAGCACTTTATACCTGTAAAAGTATGGTGGGACCCAAATAGAGACCAATGACTCGTTAACTCATTGGCTTCACACAACAGTTGGCTGATTATGATATTCGGTATGTTGGTATGGAAAGACATACGCCTGAACAACGTTTAGAAATCATTCAACTTTATTGCGAAAATTCTCGTTCTGAAAAGAAAGTGGTTCGCGCTTCTCTCGACGTATGGTCAACATAATCGACCTACTGAGCGTACTATTCGCATCCATCCATATATTTGAGACCTAGCATTCATTATTGGATAATATCAGCACACAGTGAAGAAAATATAACAGCCGTAGCTGGAAGTGTACCTTAAGATCGTAGAGAGTCGATTAGGCACCGTTCGCAGCAACTCGGACTGACGTATGGAACGACCTGGCGCATTTTACGATCTTAAACAGAAAGCGTACCAGATACAGCTTGGGCAAGACTTCGAGTGTACAAAATATAGCTTTTGCAAGAACTCAAGCCGCTCGACCTTCCCCAGCGACATCGTTTTGCTTTATGCGCTCTTGAAAAGTTCCAAGAAAATTCGACGTTTTCGAGGCAAATTTTGTTTAGCGGTGAAGGTCATTTCTGTCTTAATGGGTATGTAAACAAGCAAAATTGCTGCATTTGGCACGAAAAGCAACCTGAATAGATTTAAGAGCTGTCATTTCATCTATAAAAACAACGGTTTCATGTGGTTTGTGGGCCAGTAGAATCATTGGTCCATATTTTTTCAAAAATAAGAGAGAGATAGAGACGGTGAGAACGTAACCGTCAATTGCGACCGTCATCGTTCCATGATAACCCACTATTTGATGCCTGAAGTTGAAGGATATGATCTCGGCGACATTTCGTTTCAACAAGACGGCGCCACTTCCGGTGAGCAGATAATTTTACGTTTTGGGAAGATCGATTGGCCACCAAGATCATGTAATATCACATCCTCAGACTTTTGGCTGTGGGGATACGTAAAGCCTAAAGTCTATGCGGACAATCTAGCTTCGATTCATGTCTTGGAGCAAAACATCACGCATGTCATTCGCCAGTTACCAGACAAAATGTTCGAACGAGTCATTAAAAATTTAATTCAAGGATGGATAAGCTGAGACGCAGACCCGGCCAACATTTAAAAGAGATAATCTTCAAAAAATAAATGGCAGAGAATGTTGTTTCGAATGACGACAAACATCCCTCAATACATTTGAAGTTTATGTGTTTCTTCTTTAAACAGTAAGGAATTTCGAAATGGGTCAGCTTTTATTAGGGCTTAGACCCCAAACAAATGAAACTGGATAACCTTCCTTCAGAAAAACTGAAATATTGTAGGCTAGGAAATGGTGAAAACAATAATGAATATAGGGTCGAGCAAAAAAGAAAATGAAGACAAAAGTTTTCCTGAAATCAGCTTAATTTTATTGTAATGTTTTAGATAAATGTCAACGTCGAACTTAATGTATCAAAATTTTCTAAAGAGTAGCCTGCCGAACCTACAAATGTCAACAAATTAGTTTGACAAAGAAGTAATACACCCACACTTTAGGTATTTTAATCAAGTGAAAACATTTGTTTTGATATTTTCAACCCACTCAAATCTATCGTGATTTATGGCAATTTGTGATCTTTTGTTTGTTGGACTTTGTCTGCCGATTTAGATGCCAAAAAAGTAAATGTCTCCTAATAACAAATGCCCTACAACAAATCAACAGCCAAACATGCCATAAAATAATTTGAACTCTTTTTCGCTAAAATATTTTCCATTTTTCTTATACTTTGGTTGCGAACAAAAATATTTATGACTACTGATAAGAATCTTGTCATGTCGTCATGGCAAAAGGCTACAAACTAGAGCAGGGAGAAACCGACAAAGGACAGAAACAAAGCAAAAGTGTGTGGGTGTGTGGAGACAAAAGGCAAACGTAAGGAGCTGCTCCGCACGGAGGAGAGAGAGGAAAGAGAGCAGTACTGGCGGCAGGCAGCAGGCATGAGCCACGCCAAGCTGCTCCTAGGCGGGTACAACCTCTCCAGGTTTAAAGAAGTAATTAACCTCCCCCGTGAGAAACTTCGTCTCCTTGTCGCAGTCTACACAGGGCACTGCAAGCTCAGGAAGCACCTGTCCAACTTGGGCATGGGCTCCAATGCAAGCTGCCGGTTCTGCGAGCTGGAACAGGAGACACCAGCACACCTAATCCTAGATTGCACAGCAATCTGTAGGAAGAGGCTCAAGGCCCTGGATTCCATCTATATCAGCGGGGATCACATCACCACCCTAGCACCTGGCAAACTACTGGAACTATTCAGGCTGCTGGGGCTCTGGGAGGTCATGTGATATAGGAGAGGGCACAATAGACCCTAGGTCGCGGTGCAGAACCTCAATTTTTTTTTTAATCTAATACAATATTATATAGAATATATGTATATGTGTGCAGTGATATTTTAAAGTGGCTACCACAGAGTACACATGTTATATATCTCTATGTGTGATATATGTATTTATATTCATGCAGAAAAGTATATGAAAAGGAAAAGTAAAACTATTTCAAAGCAAGCAACAAATGGAAATGGCATTCCTACAAATGGCAGTACATTGAGTCCAAATACAGCTTGGCCCACTTTGTTTGCGCGCCAACTGACGTGGGTGATTGCAACTGAAGTTGTAGAAAGCTTAGTGGCTGTTGCACTTTTTGCATATACTCAATAGCACTACGAGGTTAATTTCAAATGTACGCAGTTTTTAGAACGGAAATGTCAGTACGAAATTTATTCACAAAGAATCGTGTTTTTTGTATTTCTTAAGAAATTGTTCATTAATTCATAAATATTTATTTTGGACCCTTCAAAGTAATCACCCTCAGATATATTGTACAATCGAGGAAAACTGTTAGGAATAAGCAGATATCGAAGACGAATCAAAACGATGGCATATGCTCAGTCGTAAACGACTATCTCTCCGACCTTTCTCGGTTCTTCGCTGCACAGAACCTAACCCTCTCCCCATTAAAGCGACAGCGACCATGTTCACTAGCTGGACGAAGGAGTACAAACTTGGCCTTAGTATTGCAGAAGATGGCTATAAAATTCCAGCAAACAATAACTGTAAGATTTAGGTGTAACACTAGACAGCCCGTGCTCCTTCACTCCTCATACGACAGCTTTTATTGCCAAAGTACAGAGCCGCAACAAAATTTTCAAGTCGCTAGCCGGCAACGCATAGGGAAAAGACAAAGAAACGTTGTTGGCAACATACATACGCTGCACCTACATGGTCGCTTGGAAGCAGTGAAACGCATATGATTAAGCGTTGACGACATAAGACAATACGCCGACCAGACATCGGGCGCAACAAACTTCAGACATGCACTGACCGTCATTGCCAATGGAACCATTAACTCCTTCAACGACTCTCTCTCAGTGAATGGGGAACTTGGAGTCAAACCATCACCCATTGCAGACGAGGATACTTGTCTAGAATTGACCCTGACATACCAAGGAGTCCCCGAATGACAGTAATCACCTCTTTGCATGCATCGCTAAACCTACGCATCTGACATCACTCTCCCTATGATCTGACCCCGTCTAAACAGCACATTTCCTGAGCCTACCGTTGGATGACTTCCATGACAATTTATATAATCCTTACCATCCTAAAAGGATCAGGTACCCGTTACAACAACAAGCAAAACAGGTGTCACAAATTAACTAAGGATTCAAAGTAGCCATTCGTTTCACATAATGAAATCAATATAAGTATTTCGTATCCTCTCAAACTATTCCACGATGTGATATACCTATCGACCAGCAGTTCAAAAGCCACGGAACTACCTAGCGTCCCTCGTAGCTTATTTTTTGTTTCGCTTTCATTCAAATGCGCTGGAGTAAAGTGCAAAGCAGTTGCTCTATGATTGCACCCATTTCACTTTTATTTTTCAACATCGAGCTTTTAGTGAATGGCACTTGAAAATGGTGATGCGGTACCTGGCCTTTCGTTTGCACAGTCAAAAGCCTTGAATATATTGCATTTGCACAGTGCATTTTATTTGAAAACTAGAAATATCGATTGACTTCTCGTCACATGTTTTTCAGCGGCTGAAATAAATACTTCGTTGAATATGATCGATGGACAGACTTTGCGATTGGCCAGCCGTCAACGACACTTTGAGAATGATGAACAGTCACGGAGAAGAGTGAAATTGGCTATGATTGTGATAGTACTTTGCATTTGATTTTCGCATTCATATTCATAATATCTCGAACGATTCATAGAGCAAAGAGGGAATTTAGTTTTTCAAATTATCAAGTAATAGAACTCACCATTTGAAAAAGTGAAAAAGTAGTTTTTGATTAAAGTATTTAGTTTCTCATAAAGAATAACAATAATCAAAGTCAAAATCGGCACAATAATTCTTCGAAAACTGTTCTCGTCGATTCTTGATACAAGAATTGAGAAGTTGTTTTGGTAGACGCTTTACAATGTCCCAGGTTTTCAATTATCGGAAGATTAAGAATAGATAAAAAGTTGTAGAAGCATTCAAGTACAGTAGCAAAACGGGAATAGACTTTTTGTAAAAAGTAAAACTTATTGAAAATAATAAAAGTTATTACACTGCTAAAGTAGAGAAAGGTTCGAAAGTTTAACTGCGCTTTGTAGCCTCAACCAGAGATCGAGAGTGGTACTCAAGGTTTAGTTTACGAACGAAATATTTATGGAGAAATTTGTAGATTCTTAGAAGATCATAACGTATCTACTAGTGATCTCCTCGAAGTTCAATAGAAGAAGTGATGAAATGCTAAATCGCATGTGATCAAATTTGACCCGGACTGGCCAAAAAAAATCTATTTTCATCTAACCTGCTAACACTTAAATAAATTTTTCATAAACTTGTTATGATTCCTCGATGAGAGCAGTACTTTCCACGAATTTTGTTGTACAGTTTTGGATCGAAATCGAAAGTTCGATACCTCTTCCGGTCACGCCAACTCGAAGATTAAAGCTTTCTGACAGCGTGAATGATGAGTTCACTTATGTATGTAAGTTTGCTCTTGATAGCTCTTGGCTTCTGTGAATTCAGATAGGAAAAGGGAAACCCCCTTAATAGACACCGAAGTTATCAAAATCTGATCGACAAGCAGAAGATTGTCCAAAAAGCTTTTGGACATTGTATAAAGCGGGACAGTACACCATTTTGAGATTAGGAAGCCAACAATTCCTTCATGGAAAATCTTCTACGAAATCTGTCAAGTATCCTCTTGGTTTATGCGCATTCAGCCAAAATCCGACTCCGTTTTGATATCTGAGAGATGGGGCTGGAACTATGGAACATATATACGAAAAAGTACCATCTTGAGAGTTTCAAAAAACCCATAGACCCTTTTCAGATTTTTCGGAAGAGCGTAGTCTTACGTGGGCTACAAACTCTTTTAAGGCATTTAAGTCTCCCGAACTCCACGTCATTATACCTACACAGCTTCAGTTCAGACGGTCCGAGTGGTTGACTCGGACTGCGTCAAATTAATACATATTTCTGTGACTTGGAGGCAGATTAAATTGGCGTGTGTCCCGAAGGCGAGTAAAAGCTCTCATGTCATTGCTGAGGACTTCAAATCTGTTAGCCTCTCTTCGTTGCTATTGAAAACGTTACAGAGACTCATTAAACTGTACATTAAGGGTCAAATTCCAGTAGACGGATTGTCTACTGTCTACAGCGTTTTTGGGTACCACAAATATCTGATCAAGTGAGATCCAACAATTTTTGAATCAAACCTGCGAGCTAACTTAACTTAACCTGGGCAGTTGCGAGTTCATATTCATAATGAAGTTTGACGAAAATGGGTCCTTAGCTACTACCAAACACTTCTTTAGCGACCATTGCCAAAAAGTCAGTTTATTCGGTATAAGCCTAGAATTGGCTAGTTTCATACCCAAAACATTAACCAAACTCGTTGTTCAGGTCTTTATAACATGGACAGGTAGGCAAACATAAAGTTTGCCACGATGTTTGTAGGACTAATAAGGAAACGTTGGATAAAAATCTTTCTTTCTGGTGAGAATCACCAAACGAACTTTTCGTGTCGTGAATAAACAGCTGCCAAACAAACGCTTAGTGACATATAATATAGAGATCACACGATGATAGAAAAGGTTTTAGCATTGGTCGAAGAATTTTTTATCGTTCGGTATGCGTACGCAGGCTAAATGGTTCAGTACGGGTAAAATTTGATCAGCTGGTGCCCCAATTGACATTGACTACTGAAGAGAGGATACAATTGAGAGACGGCTTGGTTAAAGTCACGGGGACATTTAAACTGCCAATGAAGATAAATATCTCGATATACCCTGTATATTGGATTAAACTGCAGACGTGTTTTATGGCTCGCTACAAATTGAAATAAACTGCCAGAATTAAAGATTATTTGACGCAAAAATGTGGACACGCTGAGTTAAGAGCCCTTAACTGTAGCCCAAATGGAATGGATGAAGGCGAGCGTAAAACATAAACTCTCTATAACTACAAATACACATAGTGACATATAATATAGCTATATATAAATATAGTTAAATTGTTTTTAGACCAGTGAAGGTACATGGAGGTGAATGGCGAAAACGTTGAAATACCAAAATAAAATTAACCCGCACTGACAGCGCCAAAGCAAATACTCAGGGTACAGCGGTAAGCTTATCAAGCGGCCAATATCAGCAAAAGCTCATAACCAGGAAAGAATGTCATAAAGAAGCAACAAAACCAAAAAAGCAAAAAAGATAGTGGACACAATCCATCCATGCGAGCGGCGAGCGAGTGCTGAGTGTGAAAGGATAAGGTTGATCAAAAAGAAAAATATGAAATCGAATCAGAAAATGTGGCTATGAGGAGATGCGGAGGTGCTAAAGGTGGAAAGGGGGCAAATAAAAGAATATCATGGCAAAATTAAAAGAAATGAAAAATCGAATGAAAAGAAATAAGCCATAAATGTGACCATAAATCGTTTATAACCGTTGGCAGCAGCGCGCTATAGGCACAAATGCATTTTTGTTGTTGTTGTTTTTGCTTGCGCTATTGGCGCTGGTAGTTATTGTAAAGCTTGAGCGGCAAAATCGCCAATGAAATATGTGATAGTGGTGTAAAGTTGCAGAAAAAGAGAAAAAAATGCAAAGAAAAGCCAACAACAAACATTGAAAAAGCAGGCAACAAGTGCTGAATAGGAAAGCAAGTGGACACGCGGGGGTGACACAGTGGATGGTAAGCCTGCATGTGGCAATATATGGAATGAAGGGAGCCTGTTGCCGCATAACACTGACCTACACTGCCAACTGTTGGCACTAAAATTGAGGTTGTTCTGGGCACTGGCGATATGCTTGCTATTGTTGTTGTTGCTGCTGCTGATATTACTTGATGTCGTTGCTGTGTAGGTGCCGATAGCATTGCCGCTCAATTGCCATTACCAACACGCTGACCAATATTCCACGGCAATAACAGCATCACAGGAGGTGGTCAATAACGGGTTTATGGCAGAACGCGCAACAGCATAAGAGTTGTGGCATTAATGTACGCACAACACCAACACACACACATACGCACATATGCAGATTACCGTTTATGTTGAGTTTATGTTAGGCACACAGAGGCAAAAAATGCAATCAAATGTGGAGGCACAGATAAGAGGAGCAAATATGGCCATACCTCGGTAGGTAGTTCTGAGTGTCAATTGCCGTAGATAAGCCCTGCTGTGATTGCTTCCTGGGGATCAACTATTTTAAGGTATATTCCTTATGCCGTAGAGAAGGTGGGTTCCGAATGCATTTCACATGTGTATGTAGGCTTGTATTATTTTTAGTCAAAACTTCACTCAAATAAGTCTACTATACATTATGGATGCTAGAATAATGGTAAACATGGAAATACCCCGGGAAATCTTAACCGTCGTCGACCTGACGCAATGGACCGGACCAAAACGGGAAATTATCTACCTACAGAAGTGTTCTCTCAACTAACATATTGATTGATGCGTTATGTAGAAAGTGGTGCCGTCTTGGAACCAAATGCCGCCGAGATCACGAGCTTCAGTTTCCGGCATAAAATAGTCGGTTATCATGGCGTGATAACGCTGGCCATTGACGGTTACGTTTTCGTTGGCATAATTTTTGATGAAATGTGGACTGATGGTTCCACTGGCCATACCAAACCGCTGTTTTTCTGAATGAAATGACAGCCGTTTAAGCTATTCAGGTTGATAATCGTTCCAAGTTTTGCTAGTTTACATACCCATTGAATCAGAAATGACTCTCTTAACTGAAAAAAATTGACTGTAAAACGTCGGATATTCTTGGAACTTTTTAGGAGTCTATAGAGCGAAGCGATGTCGCTCGGGAAGGTCCAGCGGCTTAAGTTCTTGCACAAGCTACATTTTGTATACTCTCAATTTAAAATCTCGACGCAAAATAAGCCACTTCGTTCTATACGTCTGTCCGAGTTGCTGCGAACAACGCCGAATCGATTCTCCGCGGGATTAGGATACACTCTCAGTTAAGGCTGAGAAAGTACCTCTACTTGGATCACCCGTTTTAAGTAAATTTGAGAACCTAACCGGCCAAAGATTAGCATCCAACAGAAGAAATTGTGCTAGTTCCTTCTAGTAATTTTATTTGATATAAAAATACTTCAATTGGAAATACGATTTCTTATGAAGATTCTTAACTTGATTTGAAAAGCCTGTTTGTAGGACATACTACATTGGTCCGCTATGAACAATTCATTTGGATATTGTACATTATCTTAGCGTCATTTTAGATAATAATCCATGATGAATTTTTTGAAGCTATCCTGTCATGTAAAGACGATTTAAAAATACAAAAACTTAATCTTAATCGATAACTTTGTGATATCGGTGGTTCCGTCAAATACTCTGCTGTTCGAGGAGAAAATGACGTATGCAAAGTTGCACCGATATTTCAAACACCGAGAAACTGGTTCGCGTATATACAGATAACGGACATAGTATTTTTTAGCATATACATAGTTTTCAGGCATGAGGCAAAACTTTTTTCGGAGTTAATCCTTTTGACACGCCCTCTTTTGGTTCGCCGAGACGCTGTATAGTGCGTTCCGAAGACGTCATTGGTGTTGTGACGAATGAGTCCATCCGCAATCGTATACAAAAATTGGAACTGTGCTCATCCCATTTAGCCGAACGACCATCAAGCAGGGGCCAAAACGAGATAACCACGATTAAGACAAGAAACGCTAATAAACTAAATTTTCTCATTTTTCTCAATTTCTCATAATAATAAACCAATTATTGTTGACCACAATCACTGTTTGGAGAGCTCTATGAGCAGAGGAAGACATTTGTCCATATTTCTACAAAAATGAAGCCGGCTTAAATGTTCCATTCAATGGGGAACGCTATAATGTCTTGATTCATTACATTTTCGTGTCACATTAAACGATGTTGAAGAGGACGAACTTTGGTTCTAACAAGACGGCGCTATATGCCATACCGCTAATGAAGCAATACATTTATTAAAGGAGATTTTGGGTGAGCGCCTCACTTTATGTAATGTTTATATCGCGGAGCATTTCTCTGAGCCCATATGAGTTTATACTTATAATTGTACAAACAATCAATCTGAATGGAAGAAACCAAATAAGCGGTATCGTCAAGACATTTTAAAACAAAGAATCAAGTTTATTTTGTAGTAAAGTCGAATAATTTAGATGCTATATATTTTTAAAATTGTTTACAATGCTAATAAACTCCATCTAAAAGACAATCAGTTCTTTGTTTGTTAAGAGTATCTGCCTTATACATAGTTGTCAGAAAATGATTTTCATGAACTCGGAACCTATTTCAAGTCAGGTGGGCCGATATGAGAGACCAAGTTTATGAAAGATCAAAGGATTAGTTCAAAGCTGGTGATAGAAGAAATACATGAAAACCTACGCTTTATAAGCTTCTACATACAAGTAGGTTTATAACGCCCGTGGAAATAAAAATTTATTGGCGAATATATAACGACAAAATTTCTCAAGGACAATTCTGTAGTTCGAGTGGCTTGCTAGCCATAACCATCATGACTGTTTGAAATAATTTGGCCTTGAAATAAAAATGTGAGAATAAGTACTATCTTAGTCTTAGTAAATAAGAGTTAGTAATAGAAATCCGTGCTATTGGGCGGAAAAGATTCTTGAAACTATTTTTGAAACAATAGAGCGATGCTAATTTTTCTCAAACGTTCAAAATATCATGACTATGACCAAATATTGATTGAATCTGGAGAAATGTTTTTTGCTGAATCAGCTGGCAATAGCAGAGAATGTAGAAAAGCTATAAAGATTAACAATTTTGATTACTTTTAAGACAAAGAAAGGACAGAAACAATACAATGAATACCTAACAATTTTCTATGCTCTTAGAATCTTAATTTGAATCTACTCCACCTCATTCTGCCAAACATTCTTTTAAAGTTTATCAAATTAATTCAATTTAACTTAAAATATAACCAAATGTTAAACGAAACCACAACTTACGTATTTTACTTAGATAAAATTTAAAGACCACTGCTCTTCTTAAAACGTTGAGGCAACCACAAGTGCGGTTTGTTCATGTCTACACGCCTATTGGTATGCTTTAGCCACAGCTCAGCGCATTTACAAGCCAAAAACAATTGAATATTTGCCAGCAAGTCGATATTTGCGGTCAGAAAACTAAAAATATATATATTTGATTTCAATCCAATTCTTATAAATAACTGAAATCATAAATAAACAAACAAGAAATACATACACATAAACATATATGTGTGTGCTTTCATAGAAGACTGGCGGTCTTATAGACAAACACAGCGCACAGCATGACTGGGCAGTAGACTCCCTAACACCCCGTTCCACTGCTCGAACACCTCAACGCTCAACTAAACACTCGATTGAGTGAGGAGAACAAAGGAAGTAGGAAAAAAGCAAAGTCAAAAGGATTTGGTCACTCGTCCATATGCAGAACGCTCGCCGCAAAGAGCCGCATTTATTGATGTGGTTTTGATGTTGTTGTTCTGCAAACATTTGTTTATACGTAGATATGTTAGACCGGTCGAGATAAATATTGCATTGGACAATCGGCGCGACGGACCAAGCACGTCTGCAAACGGTTCAAGCACGTAGCTCAGCAGTCGGCAGCATCTTCAGCATTTAAGGGAGGTAATAAACCAAAAGAGGCGAAACCAAATCAACAACCCAGCAGACGGACGTATATAGACAGACAGATAAACAAAGCGAGTTCGCAGCTGAGCTGGACGACTGCCGAAATAGAGTAGCTCCAGTCGAAACAGAGGCGTTGTATTTAAGCCAGAAAACAAACAAAGCAACGAGATGAGCGTTACCAACAAGCTGAAGGGACTGCGCGACCGTGGTGATAGTGTGGTCGAGTCAGGAAGCCAACAAGCTCACTTCACTGCACTCGTCTATCCAGTTCCTCAATCTACTGCACTTGAGCGCTTGCACAGAGTTCGAGGCACCAAAATAGATTGGATTGATTTGGGCTCGGCACGACAGCGACAATATTGGATTGCGCCGTTTGCAAAAAGTTTTCAACAGCTCGTAGCTTCACACAGGATATGTGTGTTGCAGCGGCATTTAAACTCACCAAGGAGTTGCTTATCTGCTGACAAACTGTTTGTTTGTTGTAGCCTGCAGCGGCGGCAGTGATAGGCAGGACCATGTGGTTGAAGGACAAAAGCTAACGCTGGACGGTTTGGTAATGAGTATGATAGGCATACCGATGGTCGGCGGGTGGCTGGCTGGCTGGTTTCCGAGTTGGTTTCCTACTTGCGCCACCGATAAATGTAGCCTTGGCTGTCATAAACACAAGCTGACCAGCATTTTAGTCACTATGTGTTGGTCCTTACATCCAATTCAATGGAAAAATAGCTCTACTTTGACACTGATAGTGGGCACTAAGCAAACAAAAGCCGACAGCGAGTGATTGCCATTGTTTAATCTAGCTTCGTATAGTCGATGAAAATGCCTATACCGTTATTTGCTGGTGAGACTCTATTACAGGTGTATATGCATGTAGGTAATTGCATTTGTAAGTGATAGTGTGCAATCGTCCTTGAAGCTACTACCAGCGTCACTTCGAAGTCCATTGCAACGGTATTGAAAGCAGAGTTGCCTCCACTGTGACCGTAAAACTGCAGTTTTAACAAAAGCTTGTTGGCAATAGTTGTTGTTGCTTTTAAAAGTCATTAACTAAATGAGAACACTCAAACAAAACACACATTTCGTTTTGCTTTTAAAAGTGAAGCGTAACAGTGCGCCATCAGGGAGGTTTAAGCAAATTAGTTCGTTTACCAATAGAAGTGCCGTAAAGTGTTTGTCAATAGGCGTAACATATTAACGTTAATAAGTTGTTTGTGGGGACCTTTATTTTAGTACTGAGTGCTGTTAGTGTACCCAAAAAATTAAGGCCGGCTTATGAAATAACATCAGATAAATTAATGAACTTGACATCGACAGAGGTTGCGAAACATATTGAGTCCAATTCTAAACAACGTTAAAAGGGAGTATATTGGATGAGACCACAATACAAACCTTCATTCCACGACTTAATTTAGAGTTTTTCCTGCAAATTTCTAAAATGAATGCTTAAGATCGCGATATAAGATTTTCAAATACCTTATATGAAAATTTGGATGCCAAAGGAAATGGAACTATACAAACTTCTTAACAGTATTCTTATGCCGAAAATTTAGTAAATATCCTTTTCGGGTTGAAATACTAAAGTTGTAGGAAAGAGTTTAAGGCAGCCGATTCGAAAATTTCGATATTTTGAATTTTCATCTCCTTTTCCAAAGCCTATCAAAGAATGTCTGTTGCGTGCTTCAGAAAAAATATGACCAAGTAGGTATAGGAGATACAGCCAAGTGTACCATCTCACAACACTAAACTAGAAGGATATATGTAGATTTATGATGGATATGCCCAAAACACGACTCAAGTATATAAAGCAGTGAAGAAAATATAGCAGCCGTAGCTGAGAGTGTACACGAAGACCGTGGAGAATCGATTCGACGAATGGAAGGACTTGACGCATTTTACGTCAATATCATAATTTTAAAGTTTAGAAACTACAGCTTGAGCAACAACTGAAGCTTCTCGCCCTTCCCAAGCGATATCGCTTCGTTCTATGCGCTCTTGATCTAAAGTTTTCCAGCCAAATTTTGTTTAACGAAGAGGCCCAGTTTTGGCTCCATAAGTATGTAAGCAAGCAAAATTGCCGCACTTGGAACGAAGACCCCAGAGCTGTCATTTCATCTAGAAAAAACAACAGGTTGGTGTGGTTTACTATACTATTTGATGCTTGAAATTGAAGCTCGTGTTCTCGGCGGCATTTGGTTTCAACAAGATGGTGCCACTTCCCACACATTGCGTCAATCAATGGATTTATTGAGAGAACACTTCGGTAAGCAGATAAACGAGATTGTGTGATTAAAGTTTTTCCTGTGGGGATATCTAAAGTCTATGCGAACAATTCCCCTTCGATTCAGGCCGTGGAGCAAAACAACACGCATTTCTTTCACCACCAGGCACCAGTCGAAATGCTCGAACGAGTCACCGGAAAATGGACTAAACGGATGAGCCATGTGAGACGTAGCCGCGGCCAACATTTGGAAAATATAACCTTAAAAAAATGCCAAAGAATGTTCTTTTGAATGATAATAAACATTCCTTATTAAATTGGAATTTCTTTTTTGTTTTTCTTCAAAAAAAAAAGTAGGGAACCTCGTAATGGATCACAATTTATGTTCGGCGTTTTTTCTGTTTAAAATTGTATAGTTTTTATAAGAAACTCAAGTAAGTACTCGTAAAATATTATTGTTCAAAATATTGCCCATCTGAAGCAATAACCTTTTCCCATCTTTTTGGAAATTGGTGGAGCCCGAAAAAACTCCGCCGGCTTGAAGGCCCAGAATGAATCAAGCTAATATCTCAGACCTCATTCTGATTTCAACCATATGCCAGCGAGGGCGTCCCGCACTGACCAGAACAAATGGTAGTCAGAAGCGACAGGATCTAAGTATGAGACAAACTTTCCTATCCACTGCTTTAAATATAGTTTTTGACCGATCTTGATACATTAGGTCGAACATTGTCAACATGAAGAATTGCTGCCTCGTATTTACTCGCAAATTCAGCGTGTTTTCGACAATCGGTCGCTTCGATTTGATGCGTTGTTGTCGGTAGCGTTCCCATTACCCACCGTTAGAAGCTACTAATACGGAAAGCCTTTCTGATATCTTTAAATGCCTTTGACAGCAATTATCATTGACATATATAGCTATAGATCTCATACATCTAAGCTTCGAACTGAATGGAAGTATTTAATACCCAGTCGCCTCAAATGTGTAACTGAGAACTTTGTATGAAGTTAGTGCGCCTATTCGTTTTGTGGATATACCCTTTCTTATACCATTTAACTAACTTACATTTTCACGAATTCACAACCTTATTAAAACTAGTAGAACCTCATAAATAAGAGGAGTTTCCAGAGAATACACTCATTGCAGTTTCATAACTGCATACATTATGCGTGTATATACATATATCTACTCATAAGCTTGCAGAGAGCGAGCTTTAGTTTGTAGTGTTGTGCATCGCGCATATTGAACAGGCTCCATACCGCTAATGAAAACCATCAATTTTGGCAATTATGATGGGATTTTGATTAAAATTTCTTAATCAGCGCTTAAACAAGGGGCCTACACAAACGCGGAGTTCATAAGTGTGTGCGCCAGCAGCTAAGCCTACGCCAACTTGGCGCTAAGCTGAAATTAAATGCAAGTGGAACCACACACACACAGATACATGCATGTAGACCTATGCGTGTGAACCTAGGGAGCTTGAGTGTGTGCTTTAAGTAGGCGATTTCGCGTTTCGGTTTTACAGGGTGTGCACGTTGCGGCTATGCGGCGACGCGGCGGCTTTCGCTGTGGTTGTGCTGATAAGCGCATTTTACTTCAATCAAGTTAATTAGCGACTTGTGGTTTGCTTTGCTTTTGTTTTACTTACATTTAACGCGTTTAATTAGCTTTATGTTTGCCTATCTCTTTGTATATATAAGTGAGCGTATGCGTGTGTTGATATGTTTGTAGGGCAGCACTCCGCTTAAGTTGTTGTTTCACCTACAGTTGTAGGGCGAAGATGAGGCTGCAGCTTGTGGCTTGCCACATCAGGCGCCTCAAGTTGAGAATAAGTGCAATTAAGTAATGTGCAACGTGTGAAAGTTTAAGTTAAATTTTGCTGATGATGATGGAAATGGTTACAACTCAACACTTGAATTAACTTTATTTGGCAAATAATAATATAATAAAGAGGAAACTTCAGCTGCAGAGAGGCTATAATACCCCTCACAGGTGCATTTTGACATAAAAGGGTATCAAACGATCTTTGGTTTGACTTTGATCGGTCAGTTTTTATGGCAGCTACATATATGATATAGCAGTCCGATCAGATCACTGTGTTTTCAGATAGTAAAGCTATGCAGCAGATAATATTTTATGCGAAATTAAAAATAACTTATCAAATAAGAAAGTTTTCCATGCAAGGACTTGAGTTTAATTGGTCAGTTCGTATAACAACTATAAGCTATAATAATCCTATCAGAACAATTTCTTCGGAGACTATACCATTTCTTTGGACAATATTCCATACCAAATTTCGCGAAGATATCTCGTCAAATAAAAAAGTTTTCTATATAATGACTTCAGTTTGATCAGTCATATGTTACAGCAGTCTGATATCCGCAATTTCAAAAATTAAGCAGCTTTTTATGAAGAAAAAGACGAGTGCAAAGTTGCAGATCGATATCTCACAAACTGACGGAGAGAATGACATGGTTAATCCAACTCAGCTCGTCCCGCTGATCATTTACATAATTTTCATTCCTCCTTTTATCAAAACCCTATTTGGCTCAACGAAATGCGCCAAAAAACATGTGTCAATAAGGCAAAGCCTGTGTCCAGGTTATGCGACCTGTGCGTTTAGAACGGTTTGCCGAAGCGATTGCTATCATCATCAGATGCCTTCAAAAAATGCTACCGGATGGCATCTGAGTTAAGTAGAGTCTATTACAAACAAAAAGCCATGAAAAGGCGCGTAGGCGTAGGCAAGAGCAATTATTAAGAATCCAGCCTAGATTGACAGACAGACTTCTATTTAACGCAGTTCTTTCCGAGTCATGGCTCTTTCCGGAAATACCTACACAAATTTGGCGACTGTGATGAGACACAATGTTCCGCAGATGGAAGCACAAAAAAAGCATTTCTTTTTCTCCTACTCGACGTATGTAGTGGAGAGAATCACCATAACTCTGGTGTGGCTAAAATGAAAGAGTGGGCCGCAATATCGCTCCAAAAACTAAGAATGAAGGAAAAGAGCAGAGAACCATAAGACCTCATGAATAATCCTGGAGGGAGGATGTGAAGAAGCATGTGTGACGCAGCTTGATCCTGCGAAGTAGTGCTGAACGGCGGTCCCGCAGGTCCAAATACATGTTCCGCAAGTCCAGCATAGTTATTTAATACTGTCTGGGAGTGATTTTGAAAGTGATGTACTTTCGCGGACAATATGAATCGTTCATGCTGCCAGTTCTGCTTGACAGTATTTTAAGAAGATTACGCCTTTGGAAACAAAAAAAAAACAACACATTATGATCACCAGAAAACGTCCAACCTGGGCAGACCCCATATTTATAACTTTTGACATCCATAAAGCAATTCAAATATGAACCATATCCATATAAATAAAGAAATAGTTAAAGAAAGCAATTTTTATAACTTTTTTAATGAGCGACAAAAAAATAAATAACCTGCTGTTCAAAGTATTAATACGTTCATGTATTTATCTTGACACATATGAGATGGATGCCAAAAATCTAATAATTCCTCCTTTCCATTGAATACACTAAAGCCAGATAACAGATTTTACTTTAAGAATTTCTTATAATTTCCATAGTCATAGCGAAGCAAAGAGGTGGTAACTACTATAGCATGATCTAAGCCATAAGAAAATATTGAAGATTCGTTTTCTAATTTGTTTCTTATAAGCATAATGAAGCTAATAAATTGAAACAAAAAAATATTTTTTAGACCAAAAAAATTATTTTTTTTTTATTAAAATCAAACAAATTATTTCTAAAAAAAAAATTTTGTTTCAATTTATTAAAAAATACCATTTAGTAACCCACGACGTAAATGTTAAGGCAAAAACTTACAAAAGTATTTTATTTGAGAATCCTAATTGTTGTAATATTGTACTATATAATGTAGTATTGATTTATTTTTCACAGGACACAAGTTAAGGCTCCTAATTGTATGCAACAATTTGATTGGGCCACGTAAACAGATGTAAAACCTTGCCTACATTTAGAATAATTTATCAATCATTGTATGTCAGTCAATTTAATTTAAATTGTATAAATAAAAGAAAAAAATAATTGTATACGAATATTTTTAAAAATTTACTCACCCTTTAAATATGATGATATGATCTGAAACAAAAGAAAATACTACGTTTCAGTAAAATATCATAAGAACTTTGCTTAATAACATTTTACAACTCTTAACTGTATATTGGACTAAACTATTTATTTTCAAGAGATTGAGTCGTAAGTAAATGTATGATTTCCTCATGATGATGATGATGATCATATTTTTACTTTTCCCGTAACTTACACACTAACAGGTTTTCAATAAGAGCGCTTTGAATAAAAAAAAAACGGTTCGAGATATCAATGAAATTCTTTATTCCTCTGAAAGTATATTCGATGTCATTATATGTGGAACTCGATTTCTTTTGTCTGGGCACGCTTTTGCACCATGGACACGCTTGCAGAAGTCCAGACGCTGAACTTGATTTTCGACTGTTTTCAAGCATAATCGGCCGATACTGCTGCAATTTCACGTTTCACATTCAATCGTCATCAATCGTGGCTAGCTTGTTGGCAAGACCATAGACTTGACGTAGGCCCACGGAAAATAGTCTAACAGCGATAAATCGCAAGACCGAGGCGACCAATTTACTGGGCCATTTCGTGAGATAACTCGTTCACCAAGCCTAGTTTTCAATAAATCGATTGTGGTATTCACTGTGTGGCTTGTTGCGCCGTCCTGTTGAAACCACATATTGTCCAAGTCCATATCATACAATACGGGCTAAAAAAGTTCAGTTATCATTAAACGGTAGTGATCCCATTCACAGTAAAGGCTCATTAACGCAGTATGTGTTTATTGCTACCAGATAATAATGCTAGTTTTGCTTATTGAGGAATCCATTCAGACAGAAATGAGACTCACCGCTGAAGATAATTTTTCGATGAAAATCAAGATAATTTTCAAGCTTCTGGTGAGTCCAATTAACGAACATACGACGATTCTGGGCTTCAATTCTTGCGTCAATTTGATCTTGTAAAAATGTAGGCCAATAACTTTTCGCAAATTTCGCCACAATAACGTCACAGAGATGCCCAATGCTTGAGAACGACATATGAATGACTGATTTGGGTCTTCTTCAATTGATTCGCTAGCGGCAGGAAAATGCTTGACACCACGGTCATTTCTTTGTCTCATTGGGACGGGTTTTGTACTGTGAATATGGATGGTGGTTGATCTGATCTGTTGATCTGGACGATTGTGACTACCATAAATTGGACGTAGCGCTTTTAAAGTTGGGGCCACTTTTAAAAGATTTGTAAAAATTTATATATACGAGTACAGTAACAAAAATTTGTGTTAAGTGGACGACTTTTTAAAAATAGAATAAATCGAAAGTTTTTCGTTGCAAACCAGTCATCTTATACATAATTCATAAATCGCTCTAAATTCACACGAATGCCCAATTAGTTTAGAGTCAAACACCTTTAAATCTGGTTGGAAACATACCTAGAATTTTAAAATGTATTCAAAAGATATTGTATATCTGAAGTCGGACGTGTGTTTTTCAGATTTTTCTGCTCTACCCAAAATTTTAAGACCGAACGCTTACTTATCGTCGCGAAGTTGTAGGAGTACAGAGATAACCACTTCACAAGTTGAGGTTCTACATTCCTTCATATATTTTAATATCTGAGAAAACTTCTGAACCTAGATAATTTTAGCAGGATTAATACTCAATCTCACAACTCAGCCAATCTTTATCATATCGAGCACATGAGGCTTTACTTTAATACACGAAACGATAGCATGGATGTTGAGTTAAGTTCCTTGAATGTCCTCTTTTATATTCACAAACCTTCAAACAACTTTCCAGAAAATAGATTTTATTGTGAAAGCAAGTAACCGTGGTGACGGGGCCGACTAAAGTTGGAGAAGACGTTCGGTCAAATAAATATCAAGATTGCATATGGCATATCGAAAGACTCTAAAAGTCTAAAAGAATTGACATTATGTCATATTTGTGACGTCAGTTAAACGTTTCCTCAATATTCGTACCATTATACGAGTAGATAATATCACTCCGAATAAGTGGTTAAAGATGCTCCGACTGTGGACTACTGTGTATCCAAAACATAAATGAACAACCTGTTACTGCCCATTAATGTGGCCACCAGCCGACTACAAAACAGCATCCACAGTAGTTGCAGCAACATCGCAAAGGATATCAATAAAACTTTGAAGCTAAACAACTGAAACATAAGGGAGCAAGCAGTCTGCTCCTTTTGAGAGATGAAAACTCAGAGATTAACACACCACAGACTCCCCAATGCTCGCAAAGCTAGTGCGCAGCATCCTACAAAAACAGACGAGAAAAGTCAAACTCTTGAGAGTGTGGTGAATAACGAATGCCGACAGACTGTGGACACTGAAGACACACAGCGGAGACGCAAACCCACACAGCTGCAAAGACAGCAGCAGCAAAAGCAAAGCAGCTAACAGCGGTTTTTCCGACTGGCTGCAAACAACAGCGCCAAAAGGTGCGCACAACTGTTGGACGCGCATGGCGGCAACAACAACTGGCCGCAACAACCGGCAAGTCAGCCCAGCCAACTGGTTGTGTTTAGTTCGAATGCAACACGAACATACGCGCGAAGCGAAAAAAACAAACGGTGAATGAAAACGAACACAACAACAAAGGTGATGGCAGCATCACGGCAAACAAACGAAAGACGGACGAATGCGTACGCTTGGAAAACTCAACAAGCAGCAAGAAGGGGGTGAGTGGGCAGGTAGCAAGTACCGCAGATTCGGCGTAGGTAAAGGCAGACGAACTGCGGCCGATGCTACCGCAGTCACAGTCGCAGCCACCGAATCTCGGTACTTTTGCGCCGCAATGCGCGCTGCAGATACGATGTTACGTACGAATGGCAGGCCGACCGGCTGCGGCGGCTGCTTAGCTGACTGCTGTGTGCGCTGCGTCTGCTTGCTGGGTGCTGATTTTCAATTTTAGTTGACTGTGAACAGGCAGCTTGAATCGACGTACACGTCGCGTATAGCTGTACCAAGCTGTTTGAAGCCACACAAGCGCACACAGACGCAAACGACGCCGAATTGTAGGCGAAAATCAGTAGTTTTACGGAGTAGGAGATCGCGTGCGCGTTGAACCAATTCGAGTCGGTAGAACATTTGCGCCTTCGCAAGCCAGTTAATTAGACGGTCGGTCAGTCTGTTAATACGAGTGTCGGTCGTCGTTTGTATAGGGTCGTTGAGTTTCGTGAATGAAATGCAGTTGAACCTGACGACGGGCGGTTAGAAAAGTGCAAGTCGCGTGCGCATTGAGCGCGTCTTGAGCATAACTAAACAATATTCATCATAGAAATTGGTAAAAAACAAAACGAAAAGCATTGTGTAGTGACGAAAACGAAACGAAAGTGAAGTGAGCTTGTGTCTCGCGGTGATTGATTGATTACTGAAAAATTGAATTATGAAATTTTACGAGTTATAAATGTGAAAATTGCATTGTTTCTGCAAAGAAAAAATAGTAAATAACAAGAAAATCGAAGAAAACAAAACGAAATTAAAGAATTATTGCCAGCTTCGTCTTCATCTTGGCTACTGATTGTTGTGAAAATTCTTCTACACTTTCGTTGCGCACGTAATTCGAAAACCGTGGCGAATTTTTGAGTGACATGCAAAATCACTTTTAAGCAGAATTAGAATTACAGCGGCGTGTAAAAGTGAATTTCGAAGTGAAATTAATTTGTGAATTAGAAAAAAAATCATTGTGTAGCAGATTGAGGAAGACTAAAGGTTTACTAAGTGGAAGAAAAAAATGTTGAGTGAGAGTAATTGAGTGAAACTAACAACGAGAGATAAAAAATAAATAAATATTTTGAATTTATTACAAAAGAAAAATAAAAAAAACTAATTCGAAAAAAATTTGAGAAAACTTGAAGTTCGATTCTTATAGAAACAAATAATATCTAAAAAGCGCTAACAAATTTTTTTAAAAAAACTTCTCAACAAATTTTTAATAAAAGTGCTAAAAAAATTACACAAATATTTTTCAATAAAAATAAATTTTAGCAGTTTTTTGTAAAAGAGTGTTGGCCAAAAAAGCTCTCCGGAACCAAAATACTAAGCAGAGAAACTTCAATTTCTAAAACAAAAAAGCTTGAGTTAAAACCAATTGAGCAGAAAATACGATAAAAACATAATTAATCAGTGTTAATCTCTAAAAAAAAAAAGCAAACAACAACAATAAATATTCTCAGAGAGATAAGATTCGAAGCTTTCCAACAAACTCCAGTTAATCCAGCAATAAAATAGGAACAAAAAGCACTCAAACAGTTTCCAAAGTCCCAAATAACGGCAATAAATCTCAAAATTAACGGACGATTGAGTGATCAAACTAAACTTGCACAAAAGCATAATTGAACGACGCAAACAAGCAGACAATTAGTCAACACCCTACAGCAAACATAATCCCCATATTCTCTCCCACCCTTGACTACCCACAGAAAACAACATGCGGCGCCTAAATGCATTAGCCACGTTACTCCCACTCCTGCTGCTACTAAGCACACTCATCACTCTCTGCCGCGCCATACCCAACGATGCGTATATGAAAATGATGGCCGCCGAAACGCCCAACGATCCTTGCTACGACGACGACAAGGCGCGCCGCTGTATACCCGATTTCGTGAATGCCGCTTTCGGCGCGCCCGTGCAGGCGTCCAGCACCTGTGGACTCGAGCAGCCGCAACGCTACTGCGAACTGAACGGTGCCGGCACACCAGCTAATCTACAAGATTTGAGCTGCCATATTTGCGATCACAGCAATCCGTCGCGCCGCTTTCCCGAATCAGCGCTAACCGATTTGAATAATTCGAATAATGTGACGTGTTGGCGTTCGGCGCCCGTACCGGCGGTGACAAGCATGAATGCGCCACCCGATAATGTATCATTGACGCTGTCGCTGGGCAAGAAATACGAACTGACCTATGTGAGTTTGCAATTGTGTCCGAAATCGGTGAAACCCGATTCGATTGCGATCTATAAGAGTACGGATTATGGCAAGACATGGCAACCCTTTCAGTTCTACAGTTCACAGTGTCGACGCGTTTACGGGCGTCCAAATCGTGCCACAATCACCAAGCATAACGAACACGAAGCACGCTGCACCGACTCACGTGGACAGGTGGGCGAGGTGACTGGGCTGCAGGGTTCCCGCATCGCTTTCAGCACATTGGAAGGACGTCCATCGGCACGTGATTTGGATTCGTCGCAAGTGCTGCAAGATTGGGTCACCGCCACCGATGTCAAAGTGGTATTTCATCGTCTGCAAATGCCCGAACCGAATACGTTGAATGTTTTGGAGACCAACGGCGCAGATATTAAGCCGAATGGCAAATACAGCGAAGCCGCAAGCAATTCCGTGTTGATACAACAATATGGTATGAATGTGATCGAGCCGGCAGCCGATGGCTTGGGCATACCAGCTGCGGTCACCATCTCGAGCGCTGGGTCGGCGGCGCTCAACGGTGCCGGCGGTTTGGGCCAACATTATGCTGTGTCCGATTTTCTCGTCGGTGGACGCTGCAAGTGCAACGGTCATGCATCCAAATGCTCACCGGATCGTTACGGTGTGCTCGCCTGCGAGTGCAAACACAATACAACGGGTCGCGACTGTGAACGCTGCAAGCCATTCCATTTCGATCGGCCGTGGGGTCGCGCAACTGCACGTGACGCCAATGAATGCAAAAGTGAGTAGCAAAACAAATAAATAAATGATATGCAATGAAAAGTAGTGAATGCTGTTGAATTCATAATTCATATTTATGTGTCGTGTTTACTGTTATTATGATCACTTTCTGGTTGTTGTGTTTTTTGTCTATTCGCTTTGCTTTGAATTATTGATGAGGGTTCTCTAGGAGGCGTCGATATGACAACTTAATTAATGTTTTATGCTAATATAGATACCAAGTGTGTGTTTTAGGGGTTTGAGGTGTTCGAGGGTTAAAAGCAAGTTGGGAATTACTCTCTTCACATATGTACATACAAATGTATAAAAATATATGGGTACTTATGGATATGCGTATATAATTAGCTAGCGTGTTTAAAAGTGAGGTTAGGCTCTGACACTGCTGTTAAGCTGTGTGTTCGCTAAACGGAAGTTTTTTCGGTTTGAGAAGCCCATAAAAACCATAAAAGCTTCGCGTTCGATGTTATGAAGCCTCGCTTGGAATTTGTCGCTATTTTCTACTTGTTGTCTGTATGTATCAATGATTTGTAATCTAAAAAAGGTATGACGCTATTAAAATAAATATGGCGCTAATCACCAAAATCCGGCGTGTTTTTAATCGTAAGCAAATGTTTTGAACCAAAAATGGTCAAAAGAATCTTTGAAATTTTTTATATTAAATAACAATACAAAAGCTTACCACATTAGACTGTCAAAATATATGGAAAAGCTTTAGTTTTGCAAACAAATCAGTTAAGAATTGTATTGGGCAGTCGAAAAAGTATTTTCGTATTTCTAATCAAACTTCAACAACAAGTAATTTTCAACAGACTTTTCTTGAAGCCAACTTTACTCCACTAAGTGAATTCTGCATTGACCGAAACAAATAGTAGTCCGATGGTGCAAGATCAGGGTTATATGGTGGATGCATCAAAACTTCCCAGCCAAGCTCTCCCAGTAAAATGTAGATAGTGGATGATTCCTTTCCAATCCCACCAAACTCAGGATAACGTTTCGAGGCGTCAATGCTGGCTTTGCGATCATATTTTGAGCTTCACCATGGTCTTTTTCGTACATTATTGTCGTATTTGATCCACTTTTCATCTCCTCTTACCATTCGCTTCAGAAGTGGTTCGATTTCATTTCGTTTCTGCAAAGAATCGCAGATAATTATTCGGTCCATTAAATTTTCACAGACAATTCATGTGGTACCCAAATATCGACTTCTTTTTGTAGCCAGCTTTGTTTTTAATGGTTCAAGTTCCTAAGCTATGTCATGACTGCTTATGTGACGGTCCTGGTAAATCTTTTCCATAATTCCACCGACTTTTTCCACAATTTCATAGGTGGCATTCTTCCCTCTATTATAGAAAAATTTGAAAATACAGCGAATTTCTTCATTATGTTTACTAATTTTTGAACAGCTATAACTATTTTTCAACTTCCCAGGGCTTTATTTTTTGGTTAAGTGAAGCCTAAAATCTCACCTTTCCAATACTATAGATAAGGAATGACACAATACGATTGCAACGACATCTATTGACAAAATACGAAAAGACTTTCGACTAGCCAATATATGGGAAAATTTTAGTTTTGTAAATATATCACTTAAGAATTATACAAATTAATTAACAATAGAATATTCCTAATAGAAGCCACATGTTTTGATATAAGAAATCAAAATTTATGTAAAATTTTCATCTCGATCGATTATTTTTAATGTTAGGTGCTGCAGGTCGATCGGAATAATATGTTCGAAGATTGTAACGTTGCATTAGGTAAAAATTCCAAATTTCCTAAAGAAATACGAAATTTATATGAAAACTTGCAGATCGATATCTCAAAAACTATGATACAAGTTTGGAACAGACGTAAATGACAAAATCGACTCAACTCGGGTCTCTGTTGTTTTCTTCTTGGTTTTAAAAATTTCTTGGTTCGCCCATTTCAGTGCATATAAATATTCCTAAGTAAAATAACCTGTTTTATTTTTGCTATAACTTAGGCGAATTTCTGTCCAAAATTTGTGTTGGTTAAAAAAAACAAATAGTAATAAGAAGAAAGAAAATTAATTACAAACATGCAATTTTCAAATCCAATCAATGCGTCGATCAGCGCTCTGAAAATCCCAGCCATTTTTCAGTAAAAATTTAAAATTTGGAATGGATACACTAATCCCCTTGGTATGATTTAATGCAACTCCACATTCGACATTACAAAGAGTCAGTTGGATCCCATACGAACATCACATACACATACCACTCACACAAAAACTAACCCTAATTCCCACTTAAACTCCTACTCCGACTAGTGTAGACTACACCACTAACATCTAAGTGTCTATCAGTCCAGCTAATCCCCATACTCTCTATATTGCTAATGTCCGAGTATATCGGGCACTCTGCAATTAGGTGAGCCCAGTCTTCAAACCTTACCCCACTCAAATACCTCAACCTGTCAGATAGATACCTCTGATGCAAAAATGTACTCAATGACATACACACCTCTATTTACGTTAAACTTAGGAAAAATTGATAAATATGTTTTAAAAGTGCTTTATTTTATTGATCATTCAATAGCGATCGCCGATCGGCATTCAATTTCAATCTTTGCGCATACTATTATAATTAAGTGAATGACATCCGACTGTTTTATGTAGCTATTTTTTTTTTTGTTTTTTTTTTAAACTTCATATATTCTTTTACCGATTTTATGACAAACCCTATTTTAAGAGTGGTAAAGATATTTCAAGTAACAATGGCTCGATTCGCTAATATTAGCTATAAATCCAAAACCTGTGAAGATATTTTTCGTCCAATTGCAGCAATAAAAAGTTGGTTATCATCGATCAATACAGCTCTAACAGTAGCAGTGTCACTAGGTTCATTTCGAAAGAAGTACGGACCAATGATTGCACCAAACTGTTTTTTAAGTGAAAGTAATGGTTGTTCTTGAATAATTTGTGAATATTCGCACCAGAATCGACAGTTTTTTTATTAATCGCACCACTCAGATGAAACTGGGCCTCATCGAAGAAAATGATTTTCTTAAAAAAATCGTTATAATTTTCAAGTTGTTCCAAGGCAAAATCATTAAGTTCAAGACGTTTACGATGTTTCAATGACTTGAGTTCTTGAATTTCAATTGGAAAACAATTGATAATAAAATTGAATAAATTGTTAACTTAAAACAAGAATAATTATATCTTTCCAAGCTGAAATTTTAAACATTACTGGCAACAATAAAAAAAATTCTGGAATATGGCAGATTAAAACTGGTCGAAACGACACTTAGAAGTCATATCACCTTTATTAGAAAACCCATTAGTTCAATCTCAACAATATACTTATTTCGAAATTTTTGATTTTGACAATATTCCATAACATATTTCTTGCAGATATTCTTTGAAATAACAAAAATCTATAGAAAAACTCGATTTCTCTTGATCAGTTTATGCTACAGCTATATCCTTAAAGTGGTCCGACGAGCTGCTTGTTAAGGGGTTACATGAGTTTCTTTTGGTAAAAAAACAGCCTTTTTCAACAATTTATTCAAATAAAAAATGAAATATATTTTTAGAATTTTTTATTGTTAAAAACATACACTATTTTAAAGAAATTCTGAAATTTTTGGAAAAAAAAAAATTTTAAAGTCGGCCATTGCGACACCATTTCCGGTGACTCCTCGGAAAAAGATGGTAGAATAATCCCTTAGGGAATCATCTAAAGTAAAAAAAATACGCGTTTTAGTAAAACCTTATCTAAGAACTTGAGAGAGGATAAAAAAAAATTAAGATTGGATTTTTGGCAGGAATTTTTACAAAAAAAAAGTTCGCGACATTTCTGTTGTAATCGAAAAAAAAATCTTTGTCCAAGTCTTCGAGATTTACATATATCTCAAAGCCATGTGATTCAATTTCATGAAGATCGGTTGAGTAGTTCTCGAGCTAACCAACTTCGAGGCTATTACTCGGATCAACTTAAAAATTTAGGACAATATTCTAGAGGTGTTGTAGAATTTCGTAATAAAAAAAATTTGATTTTTTGAAACACGTAAACCTATGGAACCCCTTAAAGGGCAAAGCGCGTGCGCAAAGTTTCATATCGATGTCTCAAAAACTAACGCACCAGTTGAAGTAAGTAAAGAATTTATTTAATTTATACCTTCGAGAAAGGAATCTGCGGCATTGCCAACTTTAAACTGTAGCCAACAAAGTTATACAAATAACGGATCAATGCAAAGCTAATCAACACAAAGGGGTAGCTGCGCTTACGGCCATACATTTACTTAATAACAAAAACCTGCTGCTTTTATTCACAAACATACACACACATTATTTACTTTGCTATTTACACTAAATACCTACTTAACCTTTTTGACTGCAGCTGGGCGTGCCACTTGCCACCGGCGATCGTTCAATAGAGCGCAAAATTTTCCTTCCCTTGAACTTTACGCGTGTTTACTTTCGATACAAAGACGAAGCAACGCATTGGATTGCGCTTTTTCTCCGGCACATTATGCAAGCTAACGCCGCATATGCCACGCTGTGGCACGTTTTAATCATGTTTATGCATTGGCTTAGGCTTATCCATCATTGGGCAACATTGAACACGTGTGCGCCGCGCAAGTGGCACGAGGCGGCTGAGGGTAGAGGAACTTAACAGAAATTCGGAATTGAGAATTGTATAATTTGTGGGTGCATGCAACATGCGGCTGCAAGCAGTTGTTGGTATGTATCAAAAGCTGCTGAAAGGCTATGAATGTTTAAGTGCGTTTGAAAGCGAACGCCCTTGCGGCTGGTAGCGCTGAAAGGCTGACAGCCCGCCGATTGGCCGACGACACCCAAGCGCCGGCACTTTAGCGCCACAACGGAAATCCCCTGAGTGTGCTGTTATTAAATTCCATATTGGCCAGCAGCAAAAACAGGCATTTAGTGTGGCTTTAGGTGTGTTTCTGTGTGTGTAAGGTAGAGAAATGATGTGGCGGGGCGCTGTAGTGTGGATATACGTTCGTCTTTGTCTATATGTATATATAGCTTTAATAATCCTTGCTACAACTACAACTACGCTACGTTATAGCGCAGCAGCAAATAATTTAAAATTTTACAATCTTACAGGCGCTCAACAGCCTTGACTTAAGCCGCGCTGAGCTCGGCATGCGCTCGAGGCGTTCGGCCTGCGCTCTGGCTAAGCTCTCTGCGGCGCGCACGTCAGCGCCGCTGCTGCATTTGATGTGTGCATGGCGTGTAAATGATGTTTAATTAAATCAATTCCTTATTTGACTGCCGGATTTGCAATTCGCACTAATGAGACGCGCGTAAGCAGTGCCACGCTCATAAGGTTGCCATATGTTGCAGCAAATTAAATGAGTATGCAAACGCAGTTTGAGTGCGGGGGGATTTCTATGAGATTTTACGACTAATTTTACGAGGCCTCCTGGCATTGGTTTTATGTGAGAAATTTGAACTGATTCGCTTTGTAGTGGAAAAAGTCGTAAAGTTGTGAGATTTTAAGTGCTGAACTAAAGTGGCATTGTTTTACGCTTTCTAAAAATTGATGCAGATGAGTTTAAGAATAATTTTCAGAAACACATGCAAACATACAAATGAAGTTTTACAAAAAACAAAAACAATAACTACGGTTGCACCGAAGCTATTATACGCTTCACAGCGACGTTTTCATAACATTAAAGGGTATAAAAATATGTTTATCTTGATCTTGATTGATCAGAATGTATGGCAGCTGTATGTTGCAGTGGACCGATCTCAGCAATTTTTTAGAAAATTATAGGGTTGCCTTGGAGAACAATACATGCCAAATTTCCTGAAGATATCTTCGCAAATAAAAAAGTTTTTCATACAAGAACTTGATATTTATTGTTCAGTTTGTATGTCAGCTATAAGCTTTAGAGGACCGATTTGAACCATATATTCGGAGAATGTTGCCTTGACTTGTGGAATGATCTATGCCAAATCTGATAAAAATATCTTCTCAAATAAAAAAGTTTTCCATATAAGGATTTTATTTCGATTAGGTACCTTTCATGGCAGCTAGACGATATAGTGTACCGATCTGAACCACATGTTCGGAGACTGAAGCATTTCCTAAAGTAATGATATGTGCCAAATTTCGTGAAGATATCTTGCAAAATAAAAAAGTTTTCCATACTAGGACTTCCTTCTTATCGTCATTTTGTATCCGTAAGTAGTGTAATGGTCCCCTGTAATCAATATGATCGGGTATAAAATTACAAATTTGCTGTAAATAAATTTTCTAAGCCATAAAATTCTCGAATGTCTACTTCAAAACGCATGCGAGAATTTATCACAAATAAAACGCCTACACGTTGAAAGCCCTCACCTTCAACCTCGCCCTAACCTTAACCCTTTTTTTCTACTATGCACGTATGCATACACACAAAAAAATATTACACGCTTAATTTTAAGACAGCCAAAATATTTTCGAAATTTCAGCAGCAAATCAAAAGAAAAAGCAACAAACAAAAAATACAAAAACAATCAATCGAAAAATCGCAACCCTTAAAAGTAAAGTGCAAGGCAGAAATCCGGCGAGCAATTAAAATGCAAAAAACATTTTGTACAACATATTTGTGAACAAAATGAAAGCAACAACATCAATATCATACAACAACTACACCAACAGCAACAACAAGTAGTCACTCCATTGCCGACAAACGGAAATTTTAACCGAAATTAATTTGATAAGCGTGTCCTGGCGCAGGCAAGCATAGAAAAAAATCATACACACACACAAACAGAACAACTTCTTACATACACAAACACCTCGCTGCCATACACTAACATCACACATACTCTCACAACCGAAATGCACCGTTAGTCGCTGTCCGTCGCGCTATCAGACAGCGACGTGGCGGTGGTGAGTGCTATGCACCCCGCTGCTCAGCCAGCGGCATATCTGGCCGCCTACCCTTCCTGCTGCCACAGAGTACTACTTTACTTCTTCTAAATTTTTTTTTTTTTTGCTTTGCTCGAATAACTAATGGCTTCATATTACAAGTACAAATTTTTTTCTTTGTCTCACATTTATTATTATTATCCTTATTGAGTTATATTTGTTGTTGTTTTACTGTTGCTTCGTATGAAAACGCTGCTGATTGTGCATTTGAGTGATCAGCGCTGATAGAAAAAAACATATGTGCATGTGTGTGTGGTGTAATAAAAATTTTCCCGCTTTTGTTGGCGTTAATTAAGCGAAAATGCTCGAAATTGGATGCGTTTTAAAGTCGAATTTATAGATTTTGGGTTTGAGTTTGGCAAACTTTAATTGCGGCATTGTTTCGATTTCGTCCTGACTGATTTTGTTACTGGTGGGATAACTGGGGTTCTGGGTTAAATTACGCACATGGTGAAGCGAACTGACCTTAGTGGTAAGAGAGAAGTAAAAATTATTTAAGTTTTCGCGGAAATAAGTTTATTTAAAGTAATTTTTTTCATTCCAATATTTCACACCATATTTGAAACCAAATATATCTTTACTCAACTTCTTGTGTGAAATTGAAAAAAGTCGACTGTTGTCATATTTCGTTGGGATATACCTTTAAAAAAACGTACAGAAATTTTTATGTCTCAATTGGTTTTTGAGTTAGAGCCCTTTTAGTGCAGTCGCTCAGCTTTACCCATCATTTTATCTTTAAAAGCGTCAAAACTACATTTTTGAGATTTGCCTCAGTGGTTATCCGTACGATACGATATCGCATTTTTTGACATGTTCTGTATACAAAAGTATGTATTGTTCTTTTTGATCGACCAAAATGTTGGATAAAATCAAAATTTTATTAAGTTAGGTTAGATAAACCAGCTAATATTAGTGAGACCAAGAATAATCCCTCTTGTCCACGCATGTCCGTTGTGATGCTCCGAACTCCATAAACTTTAAACTTTCTTGGATCATAAAGACCGTCGCATATCGACAACACATCAAGCGAAGTGCTTCAAATTGATTGTGGCAAAAGCAGTACGACAAAAAAGAAAATGTCTGGATCTTCTTCTATTTCATCTTCCTCCCTGCAAGTTCTTTGAAATCTTAGGCCTAACCGCTGGAGTGGCAATAGAACAATGTTCAGTTAAGACACCTATCATTGCGGCGATGTGAGCCATACTAAAAGCTATTAGTTCAATAAGGTTTTCACATTCTACCAGTTCTCTATACATTTTTTGTTAAATTCAACTTTAAAAAAAAAACGCCGCCGTTTTGTGAATTTTTGATTGTACGGAGAATATATTCTGGAAGAGATATTATTTCATTCACGGAAAAGGCCGCAAAGGCCATTACAATTGGAAAACAATTTCTACAGTATTCATTTTATTACCAAAAATTGCTGATTTTAGGCTTACACTACTCCTTAATAATAATAAACTTTTTGTTGTAATGTTTTACACTCCTAAAGCGGAACGCAACTTTACTCATTTGAAATATGCTCTTCAGGACTTTCAAAACTAAAAACATTGAACAAAATTGAATTCTCATTTTTATTACGTTTGTCATTGAATTCATCAATTAATTAAATACAACTCAGCTTTCAGAAATTGAATAATATAATCTTCGCTCTAGAGTATTTTGTACTCGGATCCTTTATCGTAATGCTCTTTGTTTCAATACGCTCTCAGTATTAGTTATCTTTTTCTAAAATGAATAAAGGCTTATAGTAACGTTACTCAAAAGCTATCGTTTGATAACTAAGTGCGATTTGCATTTATACCAGCTGTTGATTATACCAGTTTCGATATTCTATAAAATTGCTAATAGAACGCACAACTGGTATAAGTTGCATATATTAGTATAATAAAGTAATGATTGCATAGCAAGCGTTTTTTACCAAGTCAACAAGGTATCCATCTATTTTTTTTAATTAATTCAACTGACCGACGAGAGAGCAGAGTTGAGATATTATGCAAATACTAGCATAGTAAAGTGACAAGAAGCTGAGATCTAGTATTTTGTATCAAGACCATAAAATTAACATGAGTTTGTATTTTCAAAGCTTTTCTACAAAGTAAAGGCTGTGATTTTGTAAAAATCAATCAAATATATGTAAGTATTAAAATTGATAACAAAATATATAACAATACGAACTAAAGGAGATTCATATTATTCATTGCCTCCTCCCAATTTAAATAGTAATAAGAAATTCGATGTATTGTAAGAGAGCCTCAAAAAATGTGCTCTGAAATAAATGTGAATCAAATTTTAGTTTGCCACAAAAAAACGGCTTCAAAGAGTGTTTGGGAATGGCTAAAGAACTGGAGTTTGCAAACAAGACTTCTATGATTTCATAGGCCCATATTTTAAGGTGTTGGAATACAATTCTACTGACTGGTTTGTGGAGTAAGAAGAAGTATTAATATTCACTTTTAAGAAGGTGGCAACTGTCTCAAAAATTAGAGCTATATTTGAAATTGTAATCAACATATTTGATATTATGCATTAGGGTGAACCAAACAAAATACTAATATCAAATATTGAACTTAATTTTAAAAGGAACATTCAATTTTTGTGTGGAAAAAAAAGAAAAAAAAATATGAAAATACCATAACGTTTGAACTGTTTAGAATAATTTCTAACAAATCAGTTTTTTGCAGAGCATAAAATTACCCAAAATATTTTCTTGCGGGGTGATTTTTCAATTCAAAAATTCGTATATCTTGAAGGGTAAAAATTGATAAAAATTTGCAATTTTTAGTGTTTTATGATATTATAAATACATTTTTATATATAACTATACTTTTTTTTGTATATATGTATACAAATATTTATGTAGAGAAGTAGATCGCATAACATTATCATATTTCCCGCGACAGTGGGTTCTAAATAACCGGAACGGACCCGGATTTTTATGCGGCCAAGGACTCTCAACTCGGCACCATTCGAACTCGAAATTATTTCAGGAATATTTTATGCCGCTACAAGAACAATAAAATCATATTTCCCACGCCTCTCTCGTTCAAATATTACTTTCTTCACTCTTCATCAGCAAATTTTCCGCTGCCACGGCGCCGCCCAGCCTTTCACATATCATTACATCTCAACAAGCTTGTTGCCCACTGTTCACTACTCAATAACAACCGCTACTTATACAGGTTGTTATCCGGCGTGTTGTTGTTATTATTGCCTGTTTTCGCAACGATTTTTTGTTATTTGTTTGCCACACATGCAGCCATGTGCAGCGAATATCCTGCCACGTTTTTGCGATTTCAAAGTAGAAAAGCAAAAACAACAAGTAAACAAAGCAAAGAGAGAAGAAAAAAAACGAAAACAAAAACAAAATAAAATTAACCGAACGAGAATCACCGCAGGCCACTCGACGGTCAGTGTCGAACTCATATCCTGCATGCCGCTGACTCGCTGCTTTCGTGACTCGCTGACTGCACAGACACATGCACAACTTTGTTGGTATGTGTTTCACCTTTTTGGCTGCGCGCTTCGCCCCTTCATTGCGCTCATATTTGGTTAACCGGCGCTTCGCCACGCCAACTCATGCCGCTTATTGCGTTTTGTGGCAACTTATGACTGTGTGTGTGTGTGCGTGCGTGTTGCAGCGAGTCAATTGCGGAAAAGTCCTTTTTCCGGGCGTATTGTTGCAACAAGGGCAACATGCAACTACATTTATATATGTTTTTCAACATAAATCATTGAGTGCTGTTGCATGTTGCACATTGTGTTATTGCATATTGTTTAATGCTCATTGTTGCCACAAACGGTAAGTTCACATATTCGTGAGTTTATTAGGGGATAAATGCGCGCATATGTTGCGGCGAGTGTGCGGAAGTGCTGGCAGCGCTTTAGCGGCGTTCACGTGTGTGTGAGGGTGTATGAGTGTGTGGCATGTTGCATGCGTAACCCTGACTGCAAAAATTCACATTCTTTTTCATGCCATCGGCACATATGCTTGTTTGTATGTATGTCGACTCATACAATTGCACACCCACTCTTCGCTCCGTTGTTGCAACAATTTCATGGAAGCGCCGCACGACGTTCTCACTACACATTTCTGTTTTTATTATCACTGCACACATCTATTTGTATGTGTGTGTTTGTTTTCAACGTTTTGGCCATGGAAAATTGTGCATAATTCGCCCATTCGCACCCCTCAAGCGTGACACACATGCCGCACATTCAAACAGCTCTACATATGTGAAGATTTTTTGCATGCGTATGCGTTTATGGCTGATTTTAGCGAAAATTTACTGCTACATTTATCGCTTGATTAGCTTTACACTGCGTTATTAGCATTAACATGCAGATTATACACAAATGTATTGGTTGTTACAGCGCACATACACACATATATAGATGTATACAAACACATATCCACTCATAAATATGTATAAATCTCCTCTCGCACGCGTTTAGTGGCAACATGTGCGCCCCATTCATACAGTTTTCAGCCGCGTTTTCTTTCGCCTTACGCAGTAGCTTATATACAGCCATTTATCCTGCCGTTAGGGCCACGCCTTCGCTGGATAATAAAACATTTTTGACCGCCCACTCGTTAGTGGGCTCACATAGCTTAACGGTACAAATGAGTACATTAGCATTTTTCTGCGGTTGTTTCCTCTTTTGCATGACTTCATTTAGCGCTAAACAAGATAATACACATACATACACAGACATACATCGATACGCATATTTACATATTTATAGGAATAAGAAACATTTCTGCTGGTAATTTTTATCGTAATTGTATACATACATACATACATACATACTACGAACATGTGCGCTGACTTGTGCCTGTTTTCCCCCAGTTAGCCTTCATGCAAATATTTTCGCAAAATATGCAGACAATAAATTTTGGTAAAGTTTCAATTAATAATCGATAACTAATGGAACAAATTTGCTTTCCATCATTTACTCATACATACTCGTACATATAAATGTAAGTACCTACGTATGTGTACATCTAAGAAAGATATGTGTGGGCTTGCTAGAGCATCTGTTCCATAGCCAATATTACGAAATCCCGAGGTCAAGAAAAAAAATCCCGAAAATTCACAATTCGCAATTTAAAATTCCAACAGTGTTAATAATTTCAATTTATTAAGACAATTATAGTTAAAACTACTAAAAAACTTGACGGGATCCCGAAAATTCTAGCTTCATTATTAGTCGCATACTTATATTTTTTATATGTACATACATATGTATGTACTATATTATATTAATTTATTTAGGCATATGCTGAATAGTTGAGGATATGGAGGCATTTTCGGGATCCCGAAAATTCGGGATTAATTATTAGTCGCCTGGATATGCACACAATTTTAATATTTTATTCTACTTTAGTAAAAAATTTTCGGGATCCCGAATATTGCGGATTTTTTATTTATAAATTAAATATTTTGATGATATTCAAATTTTAATTAAATGGCATCTGCTGCAAGGTTAAAGCTAGTAAAAAAAAATTCGGGATTCACAAATTTCGAAGTCTAAAATTTATCGGGACCCCGAAGATTGTAAATTCTTAATTTAAAAGTTGACTACTTTGATGATATTCAAATTCTAAATAAATTTCACATCTCATGCAAAGTTAAGGCTAATAAGAAAAATTTCGGGATTTGCAAATTTCGAAAACTAAAATTTTTCGGGATTCCGCATATTGTAGATTATAAATTTAAAAGTAGAATATTTTGATGACATACAAAATTTTAGCGAAATCTGACATCTGCTGCAAAGTTAGGGCTAATAAGAGAAATTTCGGGATTTGCAAATTTGGAAGTCTAGAATTGTATTCACGAATAATGTTTAATAATTGATGGTATTAACAAACTTTTCCTTTAAAGAATGTGGACTAACAACTTCTACCCACCAGCAAACAATTAAAAACTGATGATCCTAAATGATTTGTATTACAATTATACTCAGTATTTTTTTTACATAATACAAAATATTTCAAGATTTAGAAAAATGTACATGATTACAAGATGGTTTCAACTACATGTTTTAAAATGTTTTAACATAATAACAATCTCGAAATACATTTTTAAATTTGGATCCCGAACTTTCGGTATTGACAAATATGTTTCAGGACTAGGAAACAAATGCAATATTATGTCTAGTAGCATGTACATTAACAAGTTTTAAAATACTGAACTAAATTTTTTTAAACAGTAATGGACTTCCTAAAATACTAACATGATCTCAAAAATTTTTTTTCTTAATATTATATTTATCCATTACGGGTTTGAGGAAAAACTACATATTCAACAAGTTTCAAATTATTGCACTAAAATTGTTCCAATAAAAGGCATCCTTAAAACAAATTTAAATTTCGGGATTGTGAAAACCTGTTCGGGATTACGATACACAAGAAAATTATTCAAATTATTGCTCCAAAACTGCGTCTCCTTAAAAAAATGTTAAATCACTTTTTAAATTTGGACTGCCGAAATTTCGGGATTGTGAAAAAATGTTCAGAATTACGATACACAAACGAAATGTTCAGATTTACGATTCTTAACATAAAGCGGTGGTCTTATGATCCCGCCAGTTTCAAGATAATGCATTAAAAGTATTTAGAAAGCAACGTTCTCAAACAAACTGCGCTGATCTCGAAATAAAGTTTTAATTTTTGATAGAAATAAAAAAAAAATTCGGGATTATCCTCATTTACTTATGCTAATTTATTAACAAATACTATCTTCATTTCTATAAAATTTATTGACACAAATCAGCCGAAAACATAATATTATATAACATACGATAAATTATATAATAACTGGGATGCCTTTAGCAAATTACAACAACACTCTAAATATTTTAGCATTTATATTTTATAGCAAAGGTCATCTTTACGATTAACAAAAAAAATGCGATTATTGTGCATTTAGGTGAAAACTATTAAATCAGTGAAGCCGTTTCGTCTCTTAAATGCTAGCACTTTATAACAAATACAGCCACAGTTGTGACCTCTAGCTTGTTCTTAATAACAGTTTCTGAGAATATTCTACCGTTAGAATTACTAATTTCTAGCTCTGAAATAATAAATATAAAAATTCTTCACGGAAAATGGCAACGAAAGGAATGCTGGGGTTTCCATATCGCGCCAAAGGCCGAAAATGTCTGATAGCAAAAACAAAAAAAACAGAGCCAATAATATAAACGTATGCCTTCTTCGCTAATATATTTTCCTCAATTAACTTTTGCTATTTATGTTTGAGTGTGTGTGTGGGTGGCTGGTATTTTGTGGTAATAACTGTACACTGCGGGTTTACGGCTTACGAGCGAGTTTTACTGCCAAAATCAATTAGCAAAACAAAATGATTTTTCAACTTACTACCGGAGTTCCTTATTTTTACTGAATTGCTTGCAAAATGAGGCGAACAAAAACTAATTTACTTATTGACAATTGATAAACATATTTATTGGCAGTAAAAAGAAGCGGCAAGTAAATGAAATAAAAGTTTGTCGTAAAAAGAATAATTTTACGGTGGATGAGTTTGGCTATTTTTATAATTTTTAGGCATTTCTACCAATGTTAGACTGACTAGCGGGAATGATGAGTATTTGCATGAGGGCAAAATGACATAATGCTTCGTTTTTGTTTTGAAGGAATGAAGTGCCAATATTAAATATAAATGCTATAAGTTATTTGACGAACGGCTGACAGTCAGAAACTACTCGTGGCGGCTTTTTCGCAAGAGAAGAAGTGCAATCAGTGTTTTCATAGGTGGGTGCACAAGCTAGGAGTGGGAGTTTTCTGTAAGGAGCACTTCGTTAACCTTGGTTTTAGGGTACTGGACCACTGTAGTGTTATTCAGGCAGACGTGGCTGCTATTAATGAGCATTTACTCTGGCAGCAGAGAAGAATAACTGATAACTGCGAAGCCCTTGAGCTTTCCAGAGGGAGCAATCATGCCCAGTTCCCATCGCAACGGAACCGAGTTGCATCTTCTTTGGCCTCTTGCGTTCTATAACTAGAACAATGGACCTCGCATGCGCTTAACAGAAGCTGGTCGACGACCCTAAGCAGAGTTCATCTTGCCGCAGACCATTTCTACTCTATTGTCTTTGCAAAACTGAGGTTGAAACATATCGGCTGTCTTACATTCGGCAAGACATAGACGAAACTGATATTAGGCATCTAAACAAATTTATGATATGATGAACGCGCTTTGTTGATTTTGGAAGGTCTTATTATCTATAATATTGGTCGGGTGGGGCCCGAGATATGTGAACTATCCTAAAAGTGAGCGGTACTACGTCCATCGTCCAATTTTGACATTGCTTCATTTAAGCTCTATCATACCATCTGGAGAGTAAATCTTTATGTCTTTCAGGTATTTGGTTACTTAAAGTTGTCAGCCCACAGGTGTCCCTTGCTACTGCGATCGTCTGTACAAACTCTACATCTTGATTTAGTGCTTAGTTCTGGCACTTTATATGTTTTTCTTCAATAGCGTTTTATTAGCGTGACAGTGGTCATTCAAATATTTCAAAACTCAAGTTAAAGCTTGCACGGAGAGACGATAGTTTCACGGATTTCAACTTTCCATCTTGATCATTTATATATATATAACCCTATATCTATCTCCCTTAGTTATAGGTGATACATACAACCGTTAGGTAAACAAAACAATAATAATACTCTGTAGCAACATCTTGCAGGGGTATAAATTTAAAGAAATGAAAAAATTGGTACCGAATTAAGGTATTTGGATATTATCGACACAACGTTCGGTTAATTGTTCATGAAAAATCATTTATAATAGTTCGAACTTTGCCTTAGCGCCCCCTAGTGATATGTGATGACCATCTTAAACAGTCTTATGTGGATTTATTAATCTCAATTAATCTCTCCGGTTTAAAATCCTACACATTTGGTCGGTATCGGTAGTATCGATATCGATAAAATTCGTTGACAATGTTATCGATAAAAATATTATATTATATTATATATATATATATATATATTTAAATTAAAATCAAAATATTTCTAAAATTTATCAGACTTTTTGCTCGGTGCTCAACGAACCTCCGACCGCTTTCAATAAATCGCCGCCACCTAAAAAGCTGTACACACGCAATTATCGCGCTTATTGTTGGAATAAATCGCAAATGCCTTTTGCATGTACACTTAAATATAGCCAAGCATATAAATCGGTGTATTCATAATGCGACTACATGCGGAAGAGCTTTGACGTTGCAACTTGTCGCCGATTTGTTTGATGTGCCGCTAAGATGCGCGAACTATTGACGACTGACAAGCGGTGGCAAAGCACAAAAAACAACAACATCAACAACAAAATTTTGTTGTAAAAAAATCCACACAAAAATTGATAGTTTCAGGCAAAAATGGTTTACAACAACAATCAACCAACAACAAAATATGCAAAGTGACAGCTACAGCAGCCAGTGATGCTTACAGCTTGTCATTAGCTATTTTGAGCAATTGTTCGGCTATTTAAATAATATTTCTTTCCCCATTCATTTTGTTGCAGCGAATGTTTTCGAGATTTTTGTTTTTATTTTTACTTGAGTGTTGTTGTTTTGAGATTTCTGTTTTATTTTTTCACTTGTTCTTTCATTGCTCATTACTCATTTTTGTTTCGCTTGTGTTGTTGTTTTGTTTCATTCATGTTCTCTACGTGTGTGTGACAGTAGAATTCTTGCTTTGATGCTTTTGCCGCCCTCTTCGCTGTTTTTCTAGTTGTTCTTGCTTTTTGAGTGCTTTGCATTTTGAATTATTGTTTGGCTAATTTCGGTCATCAAAAACGAAGAAGCTCGCAAATTTATTGCCGTGAATCGTTGCTTTGTTGTGGCTAAATTGTCGAGCTTAGCTAATTTGTGTGGCTGTCGAAAATTCGTCGTGGATTCCGCATCATCTTATTTATTTGTTTTTGTTATTACTTTTATTTTTGTGGTGCATTAAATTGCTGATTATCAGCTAGATTTTAGTTTATAAATTTAATTTTCTTGTTTTTGGTGGTATTTTTGTAAATTGTTTTGCTTTCTAGCAACAAAGGGGCGTGAAAAACATGTGACTACTGGCAAGTGATTAGAAAGTAGGTTGGCACATTTAACGTTTGATTTGTCAAAACAAAAATAGTTTACATCTAGATTTAATCATATGGATTCCTTGAGCATAAAAAGCGCAAAAAATGCTTTATTTTAAATTCCAAAAATTAGAGGCAGCCTAATTTTTAATATCCTTACACTTTTACTTACATGAAAAGGAGATTCTGTTGATATAGTTTTAGCGGCACATCATATACTCCTTGTCAATTGGCTGAAAATTGTCATTTGGAAAAATGTTTAGCCTCTCCACATTCATGTAGGATTATATTCGGTTAGATTGTAGTAGGTTCTATTACTACTTTCATTTGCGTAGGAATCTTTTCACAAATCGTACAAAAACAGCTTTGTTCAAGAATTTGGTATTTTCGGCAAGAATTCGAAAATGGTTTCAACACTTTTAAAAAAATTCAGCGATATTTCTCCTAAATTTGCTGAGCAGTCTCCTTAACTCCAAAAAATTAACAATTGGATCTGTTGGTTAATTTAAATTTAGAAGTATGCTCTCTCCAAGAATTAAAGATGAAATATCAGAACAATTCCGAATTTTAATTCGCTTTCGATTTCATCGATAAGCGATAGCTTTTTGAATTTGACGATAGTTTTACGATTTTATAAATAATCAATAATTTAAAAATTTTTTCGATAGCTTCACAATTTTATCGACACTTTTACGATTTTATCAACAGCCTAAGGATTTTATCGACGATCGATAGTTTTAGATTTTATTGATAGTTTTACGATTTTATCGATAATAGATAGTTTTACAATTTTGTCGATAACCGTTATTTTTTATCTTATCGATATCTTTACGATTTTATCGATAATAGATAGTTTTACAATTTTATCGATAACCGTTATTTTTTAGTTTATCGATAGCTTTACGATTTTATCGATTGTTTTAAGATTTTTTTGATAATCGGTAGTTTTACGATTCTGCCGATATCTTAACGATTTTACCGATAATCGACAGTTTGACAATTTTATTGATAACTTAAGGATTTGATCAATAATTGATAGTTTTTCGAATTTATCGATAGTTTTAAGATTTCATTGGAAATCGGTACTGGTATTACGATTTTATCGACAGATTTACGATTTTATCGATAATCGATAGTTTCACGATTTTATCGATAATTTTAAGATTTTATCGATAATCGAAAGTTTAACGATTTTTCGATAATCATACGATTTTATCGTTAGTCCATTATTTTCGATTTCATTTTTAATCGTTAGTTGTACTATTTGATCGATAATCGATAGTTTGACGATTTTTATTGCCAAGTTCAATGCACTAAAATCTGAGTTCAAGAGAAATGAGTTTGATCTCCCCTTAGTTACAAATGGATGTTGGACTTTATGAAAGGCTTTACACGTTCTCGTAGTCGGAGAATTAGGGAAGATCACTATCAGAAATATTTATTTCCATTAAGTTAGTTCTGCTCCTAGTTGAGATTCAAAACTCAAACTCTCCCTAACTGAAATCCTAATACTCGTTCTTTTCCTCAAAAAATTCACAACGAAAGCAAGAAAATTAAAGAAGAAAAGAAAGGAAGGAATGCTAAATCAACAAAGTGTACATTGTCTCGAGTGCGCTGTATCACTAACACACTTACATACCATACTCATATACAAATGATGGAATGTCAACGTTGGAAAAATGTCAGTTTTTTTCCTGTTCAAATACATTTGCCATTGAAGCACGCAATGGAAAAGTAATAACTCGTGAATTGTAAAAGATATGCGAGTGTCGAACGAATATGCCGGCCAACAAATATCAATTTGACTCGAGCTGAGTAAACACACAAGGTTTGCAAACACACACAGAGGTATGCGCATTCGTCAGTGTGCGTGTGTTAGTATTTTAATTTCACATTCGGCTTTGTTGTGTTTCACCAATTCGCTTTTTGTTTTTTGTTTTTTGTATTTTGTTTTTCAAGTGCATTCCTTCACTTTGTACTCAACAATATTGCCAAAAAATATCCTCAAGGTATTTGCGCGTGAAAGAGCGCACACACACACATATGCACACGTGCATTTATATGAGCCTAAAAAATTAAGAGTGCATGCATGAGTGTGCGTGTGTTTGTATTTCATAAGCTTTATGGAATTTTTCTGCTGGATTTTTCACATTTTTTTCTGCCTTTTGCTTTTACTTTTTGCACTGTTTACTCAGCGTCCCTTCACCGGCCGATTGCCTCGCAATATAAAGGCATACCAATGCATTATTGTTGTATATAAAAGTGTGTGTGTTTGTGTACAGGCATATTTCCGGCAGACGGCGCGGCTCCTCTCCAGTCATTGTGGCACAAACACACACACTCACACATATATATGTGTTCATACCGCTCAGGTAGTCCTTGTTGGCAAAGCAGTTCGTACGTCAAATGTTATTTGCGCTTTGTTCATTGTCCTGTGGCGGTAATTTCGCTTTTCATTCTCTGCGCGCTGTCGCAGCTGTTGCATGCAACACACACGCGCACCTTTGTTTACATTCGCTCGTCCTTTATTGCTTTCCATTTTGCATTTTACTTTTCTTTTCGTGTTCACCTTCGGGTTCATACCTATTTGCGTTCGCTTGTTTGTTGATGTTGCTGTTGTACTGTTGTTTTTATTGTTATTGTCAATTGCTGGCTGACTGTTGTCATTTTAATTGTTATTTGACGTTGATTGTTAAACACACACTTGAGCCGCTGTTGTTGTTATTTGCTATTGTTTGTTGTATTTACTAGGACTACACCGCATGTCCGTCCGCGTTCGACTGTTTGCTTGCCTTTTATTTGTTCGCCCGCGCTTTGTCATGCCTTCACGCCCAGCTTTGGTAGGCCGAGCTCATCGCATTCGAAAGCAAACAAGGATACACACATACATGTAAACACACATGTATTTGCACTCATATTTGTTGTCGTTGTTTTTATTATAGCATCCTTTGAATGTTTTATGGCGCTTAATCCTGCGCTAACTGCCCTTATCGGTGTTGGACTGATTCACTGCGTCTCCCGCTCTTTCGCTCTATTCATCGCTGGTGTGACTTTTTCGCCTTTTCGTCTGTCTAAACAAACTTCCCAGTCATGGAGTACGAAATTTCCCATTTTTTATTGGTGCACGTATGCTAGTTAAATTGTGATATGCATATGTCCTGCAGCTACGTCGGCAAATATTCAAGGACACCACTTCCCCAGTAGCTTAAACCGATGTGTTAATGTTGAGAGATTATGTTTGAAAAATTTTGGGATTTTCTTAAAGGCCAGGACTTGGCAAATTTCTTCATAAAACCAAATATTCTTACCTTCCTCCGAAATTGATTTTTAATCATTACTTATCAAAGGCTGTTATTTTATGTTTCCAATGTTTTCGTTGCCAAATAAATAAAAAATGTTTACTTGAAAAGGAAACTACAGAGTTGCCAACTGTTTCTTATAGAAAATTTTAATCAGCCCCTTTTGCCAGGAATAGAAAACAAACAAAAAAAAAAACAACTAAGGAAAGGATAAATTTGGGCGTAAACGAACATTTTATACTCTTGCAACTTGCAAGGATTAAAGCCAGGGAAGTACCTTGAGGTACATAAGGCTTTTTGATTATGTGTGGTCTACGGCGAGTTTTCCCCCCATTTTATTCACTTTAAGCCCAACGTGCACCTTTATAAGAAAAGCACTGCCGCCATATGCGGTATAAAGTCAAACGGAAGTTCGAAAATCTTTATATCATAATAGGGGATCCGGCCATTCGTTGCTGTGGTATAAATTTTATGCTATTCATGTAATAAACTATTCAATACAGTGAAAATTCTGGTTCCTTCTAAACGTGAAAACGTTTTTGGCGGTATAAGAATCCAAGAGATGTTCATCCAAATAAATTTCATTGGAAAAAATAACAAATTTAAGGCTGATTTCTCAATGTCTGATTACCACCCTTTCTGTCCAGTTAATAGAGTTGTCCGCTTAATGGATTGTACTTAATAAACATCAACAATGTGCATGGTTTCACTGTTAATTTATGAATTTTTGCTATCCTATCTTCCAAGGTGGTTCGAACAGGACACAGTGTGTTTACTACAATCTGTTCAGTAGTTTAGGAGTTCTTTGCGGACAAACAACGTGCCACTTGTTTTTATATATAAAGATTACTTATATGGTGGCTAAGGGTAGTATATACCCGATTCAACCCATTTGCAGCCCATAGACAAACTACTATAAGAAGAAATTTCTCTCTGAATTTCTATTACATATTTGACACATAGACCGATATTTTCGGTAAAAAGTCAACTTTAAGCATTGGGCCCACATATTGTGTACCTAGGGGCTTAAATAGTTTCGATGGTTTCGATGGCACATCTCAAAGGCACTATTCGTGCAAAGTTTTATTCTGATATATCAATTCATTCCTGATTTGTATACTGCAAAATAAAAATTTCAAATCGAATTTAAAATTGTGTTAAATGGGAAGTAAGCGTGGTCCATTTTCACACTCTAACATAAAAATTTCACGTACCAAAATTTCTGTCTGTAGAGCAGATCCTAAGATATGTGATCTTACCCAACAGTAGGCTGTGGGACGCCCATCCACCAATTTTCACAACGGCTACCATGAAGCCCTTTCATACCATCAAGAGAGCTTGCCATCTCACTCGAATCCGTTGGAATAATTTTTGTGGATATTTTGGGTATGAAACGTGTTCTTGCTCGACTCGTACCGATATAGCTCAACTTATTTCAAAAAGAGCAGCGGAGAGCATTAAAACTGCAGATGAGAGATGAGACATGATTTTATGAGTTTGGCAAGCAAACAAGTGAACAATCATCGGAATGAAAGGTAAAAAAAACCAGCCGAAACCAAAAAACCCACATCAAAGAAGATCAAAGACCAAGGAAATACTCATTGTTTTTTCAATATTCGTGGTTTGATGTATCATGAATTTGTTCCAGAGGGACAGAGGTAAATAACGGTTCTATTTGGCTGTATTGAGACGTTTGCGTGAGAACATCCGCCAAAAGCGGACGGAATTGTGAAAGAACTATTCATGAATTTTACACAACTTAGAGCCAAAAACGCAATGAATACCGTCGATCTACCACCGTATTCATTAGATTTGGCTCTGTGTGATTTTTTCTTATTTCCCAAACTGGAATTGTGGCGCCGTGGAAACCGTTTTCAGTTGATCGAAGAGATAAATGAAAATTCGCTGAAGGAGCTGTTAAGATGGCCTTAAAAAATGTGTTATAAAAAGTGTTTCGAGGCTTGGAAAAATCGTTGGCCTAAGTGTATTACATCTGATGGGGATTACTTTGAAGGCGGCAAACTAAATAATGATAAATAATTAAATATTTTATCTATCTCGATTAGTTTTAGGTTATACGTACAAGCGTTAGGTGCTCAAAACAATCATACTTTGTACTAACACGTTACAAGAGAATAGCAATAAAAATTTTTAAAGCAAAATGTTTGCCATTCAAAAAAAAAAAATATTTAAAATTTTGCCCATCAGTTTACGTCTGGAGCTCCGCCCATTCACTACTTAATAATTTTTTAAGTAAATATTGTAAATAATGGCCACTTTGTTTCGACAACTATAAGTAAGAGAAAGATTTCACAAATATTATACCCATTCTATAAGCTTTCAGTTTTATTCCCCCTTAATTTTAAGTAAAATAAAACCATACATTTACCTCAAGGCAATCTTTACCATAATTTAGGGAGTATGCTCACAGAAAGCCTTGCGATAGTTTGACCATTCTCTGCGAATTCATGGGACAGGGGTTTGCGTAGGAATATACCCTTTTAAGCACACAAACAACTTTAAGTGCTTTTATTTATTTTATACCAAATTTTATCTAAGCTTTTTTATGCTGATATGGTTAAAAGAAAAAATAAGCGGAAACACAGACAAGAAAAATTGTAATAGAAAAAAATGTTATAAATCAATTATAATCGCTTACATCCAGTTATTCGACGCTTCAAATGATAAATATGAAAGTTTTGAGTTATAATATTTAGAAAATTGATAGTTGTAGGCGCGCGACTTAGCTAATCATATTTGGGTTCGTGAACGAGATTATTTTCATCCTTTATTTATTCGTTACTTCATTGATCGCAGTGTTTGAGCCTTTGCCAGAAAATAATAAAAAAAAATTGTAAGATGAAACCAAAAAGTCGCTGAAAAAGCGGTGTGGGCCGTTAAAGTCAAACTGATACTAAGAGACTTATCAGTTGTTTGTTCGATTCACCACAACTTCCAACAACGCATGCTTAGAATTACGCCTTGATGATATTATTATTTCGTTTTTTAATTTTCGCACTAAACTGTGCTATTTAATACTCAATAATAATAACTCAAAATTAATTAAAAATAGCTGATCAACAAACAAATTGAGATTTCTTGTCGCGTTTCATTTTATTCTTTATTATTGCTTCTTAATATCCTTTTACAAAGCTTCAAGCGACCGAAAGACAATCGCGTAAGCGCAGAATTTAATAAAATTCCGAATCAATAAATAAAAAAGGAGTAAAGTAGAACAATATTGACATTGCAAGCATAGAAAAATAAGCTTGTATAAAGCAGGCAAGTTAATGAAAAATGTAATTCAAGCCGAAGCGCCTGGAAATAGGCAACAACGCAGCAAAGAAGGCAAGAAAATAGACGAAAAATATTTACTTAATGCTTTATTCCTTCACTTAAGCTACCATATAGCTATCATATAAATATGAAATTACCAAAATAACAACTGCAAGCAACAATAACAACGATGCATTAATCATACAGAGTAAGGCTGCGGACTACGCCGCATTTGCTAACAAGGTCCCACACCACACATATTTGTATATGTATATGAATGTGTATGAGCACACAGTTAAACTCTGATCCAATTAACTGTCTTGCAGCTAAACAAACAAACAGCAGTAGCAACAAAAGCAACAACAACAAGAAGAACACGAATCGTACCAACGCCGGAGTACTTGAATTTTAACAATGCGCATAAAATGTAACAATATTGCTAAAATGTAGCAAATACATACACATACATACATATACTCACTTATACATTTACACACGAGTACGGTAAGTAGCTGTATATAATTGAAGCACCAGCGCAGTCCGACAGTCGGCAGCACAGACAATTGCGTCCAAATACGAGGGTACAGTTCATGATCGCCAACGGCACAATTTGACCAACACAAATATTAACCGTACCACTACAGCTCGTATGTATGTGTGTGTGTGCGTGTATATGATGTTTGCTGGTGCAGACACTTATATGTATGTAGCTGAAGCTTGCAAATGTTGTATGCAATTATGAATGACTTTTGAGGCACAATGATAACTGCCAAGATAAGCCTCATATACACTCCTACACATAGCCTTCAGTGAGCGTGTGTGTGTGTATTCGCATAAGGACACATCATTATGCGGCTCCGTTTATGAGCTGGTTTCGCCGGCTCATCCATTTGTTGCTAGTTTATTTGCTTATTTGCCTGCCTACTTATTTGTTTGTCCGTCTGCCGCTCAGTCTGACCGCTATTTATCTCTCCATATCCTGCCTTGCTGCTTATCCTTCGGTCTGTTTGTGATTTCACAACGCTTTGAGCGCCAATTATATAAGCTGACCAGGACTGGGCGCTGTTGCTGTTGCTTAGCATGTCTGAGTTGAGACACATTTTGAATTTGAAGTGAAGGTGGTGGATGTGGATATCTTTCAAAGTAGATAATGCCTATTATAATTTTGTGAAGGCAAAAGTTCGGAAAAGCTCTAAATCTTTAAGATGTTCGTTCAAATATACAAAGCGCTTTAAACTGTTTAGTTTAGACAATTGCAAACTGATTTGATCTAAGTTGATTCTGGTCTCAAGTAGATAAAAGATGAGGCCACTCCGATAGTTGGATTAAATTTTGAAGCCTTAGGGAATACAATTTTTTTCTGATGAGATGAGGACTACGGAATAAAGGTGCCTATCAAAGTGCTAATAATAGTTTTCTCAGGTCCTTAATAATACCAAAAAGAAGGAGTCGGAGTCCGAGGAAGACGAGGATATGGGTTTCGGTCTCTTTGACTAAACAACTCAACACTAAAGAAGCAATTAATGTGGGCAATAATTTTTCATATAACATAGGTATAAAATAGGATAGCCGAATTGCGAGAACCGACTATTTGATGCATGGAATGGAAGCTTGTTATCTCGGCAACATTTGGTTTCAACAAGACCTCGCCACTTCCCACACATCCATCAATCAATGGATTTATTGAGAGAACACTTCGGAGAGAAGATAATTTCATGTTTTGGGCCGGTCGATTGACAACCAAGATCGTCTGATATCAAACCGTTAGACTTTTGCCTGTGGGGATATGTAAAGTCTAAAGTCTATGCGGACAATCCCGCTTCGATTCAGGCCTTGGAGCAAAACAACATGCGTATTATTTTTTCCGAGTTACCAGTCGAAATGCTCGAACGAGTAATCGAAAATTAGACTTAACGGATGGACCATCTGAAAAGTAATCGCGGCGAACATTTAAAAGAGATAATCTGCAAAAAATAAATGCCAAAGAATGTTTTTTCGAATAATAACCAACACTCCCCATTAAAATTGAAGTTTCTGTGGTTTTTCTTTAAAAATGTAGGGAACGTCGAAGTGGATCACCCAACATCTATTTACAAGAAAACGGCTTTGCTTTTTCGAAGGGTATAGATAACGCGGACTACGGCAATGGAAGACGAATGAGTTTGATCCGATTTGTGGAAAAAATTAAAAAAAACTCATGTGATATCCACTCGTTTAGCAAAAGTGAGAGGGGAGTTTAGACATTATTAATATAAATACATATGTACATATCTTAAGGGGGTAATAAGGTTAATTCGGGCGAAAAAAGCATATTTTCAATAATTTTTAAAGATACAATCAATATTTTTTTATTTGTATATTTATAGCATAATTATATGATATTTAAAGAATGTAAAAGTTTCATAAAAAAATTTTAAAAACTGAGCCGGTGACAGAGAATCCTCTCAGACGTTCCAAAAAAAAATTTATTTGCGGTGAACCGCATAACTCAAGACTGGGTCATCTGAAATTAAAAAACCAAATTGGTTTGATTTGTTGATACGTTTCCTCAGGTAACGCTGTCGAGTTTTTTTTAATGATTTTTCAATTTTTTGCAACGCTCGGCACTCAAAATACTGATTTTTCATCAAAAAAATCAAAAAATTTTGTTGTTTAAAAATAAGTTAAAATTAAAAAAAAAATCTACAGCGTTACCTCACAATTTATGTAAAGAAAGACTGTGCAATATTTCAAAAGGATCGGTTCTGTAGATTTTGAGCTACAGAATTCACCGGCTTCGAAAAAGTGAAGTGTGAGAAAAACAAGAAAGTTCAGGTAGCTGGTCGTTACGGTCGCGGCCGCTCACAATCAAATCGGAGGGCGGAGACTTACAGGTGTATATCTCCGTCAATTTTGCTTTAATTGCTCTCAAGTTTTCACAGAATGATCTCAAGAAATTGTACATTAATATAAAATAATAAAAAATATTAAAAAAAAAAAATACCTTACTACCCCCTTAAGCCACGTAAACATGAAATGTATATAAGTATTTAGAAATTTTAACAGACGCCGGTTTTAAACTTGAACAAACAAACAATATAAAAATATACAAAAGTCGATAACAAGAAAAAGATGAGTGACAATATTTATATTTATGTTCATAGTATAGGATTACATATGCACACTTTAATTCGGGCAAATACAACCTGATATTCGGGGCTAAAAAATATACGCCAAAAATTCTGACTCAAAGCATAAACAACAAAAAACGAAAGAGCAACAATGAAAAAAACTGACGAAAGCACAAACCGAGCTTCGCCGCTGAAAGGCGAGCAATAAAAACGGCAGCTCGCTGAATCTGCGCGTAACGCGGCGTTAAAAGTTATCTAATCGGCGTACAAATGTTATTGACAGTCAATATGATAACAACAAAAAGTGGCAATAAACCGGCAGCCGCAACAACAAAGCGCATACATGCCGGGTATCACTAACCAAGCCGCAGAACCGCGTTGAGTATGTGGCGAGTAGCTATTGCAGCATTCAATAACCGCAAAATAGGAAAAAATTGCAATGTGTGTATGTATGTACACTTGCATATATGTACATATATTATGTATATGTATATATCTATATTATGTACATGTAGGTATCATGTAGCTGGTGGTTTGCAAATGAGAAGTGTAAGGCGGTTGGGTTGTGAATAGAAGCGGCGCTGCTGCTTGCAACATTCAATTGATGATGCAAATACTATGGTGGTAGGAAGTGGCGATGATGTTGCAAATATGAGGAAGCTTGTAGTTATTATTTACTTATATTCAGACAACAATAACTTGAAATGCGAAAATTTTTGCATAGGCACTGAGTTGTGGTTACTCGTAAATGTGTTTTATGCTCGAACTTAACAATGCAGAAAAGAAGCCATTATTAGATGGAGTTGGGAACAAACATGGATTTCTCTTTATGATTTGCAATTTGAAATTTCTTTTTTTTTTCTTAAAGTAGCGATCTTCGAAACCGTTCATCCTTTAGATGAAGCATAACTAATTTCAACGTCAATTAAAGCTAAAGATTTTCTGTGCGCGAAAACACAAAATCAAATAAGTGAAAGCTCTCAATTTCCAATATGTTTAGGTGAAAGCACGAAAGCTCCATGTGGATACATATGAAAGCTCAAAAGCTTCAAATATATACTTGATACAGAGCAAAAGCTTTCCTCATCTATGTTCTCATTTTATATAGAAATTCTTAGATCAGTTTTATACTTCCCACTTTCCGCAGTTTTTTCCAAGGTTTGAAACTTAAAGATTTGTTTTTACTTTGGTTTGGTTTAAGTTAGCCTGTCACATCTTCAATTCGAAGTACTAACACTAATATCATATATCTATACATTAGGCACTACAGAGCCAAACAAAAACTTTCCTCAGAGTTTCTTGTGACCAAATATTGCTTTGAGATCTCCTGCAATAAAATTATCGAAACTCATACTCTCACATTAATCGTATCTACAAATTTCTGATAGGCTCAAGCGTTTCGTCTATTAGTAAAGATTTTATGATTCTTTATATAATAGTTTTTTAGGTACCGCAATGGATCGGCGGACCAAGCTGTTCAAGTTCGATCCCTGTTAGAATCAACCTCTTAACCTTTTAACCTAACCTAACTTAACTATACCCCATACAACTTTGTATAAACATAGGACTTCATATAGTTTTTTTCTGGGAACCAGAAGTACCTTTTGCATCTCATTTCTCAGGTGGTGAACTAGTATAGGATAACTCGTGAACTAAATCCAAACACAACTCTATTTTATTGGAGAAAATCCAAGTTGGAAGCAAGTAATATTCGGTAATATTCAACGGCATACTTCATACTTCATACTTAATGAGGTGGTTTCGTAGGAGAGCCTTAACTTGAGAGTAACGAAGTAATAATCAATCCAATCGCTCCGAGAGAGAGTCTTGAGTTGAGAGTTACGAAGTCACTTAATCCGAAGGTTCCGTGGAAGAGTATTGAGTTGAGGGTCACAAAGTAATACTTAACTTGAGGACTCCTTAGAAAAATTAGGTTAAGAAACACGAAGTAATACCTAATTCGGTGGTTCCTTTAGACAGTCATGAGTTGAGACTCACTAAGTGATACACAATCCGGTGGTTCACTAGAAGAGTCTTGAGTTGAGAGTCACAAAATAGTACTTAATTTGGAGACACCTTGACTCTTAGGTTAGGAATCACAAAGTATCATCTAAAGTTGTGTTTCCTTGAGGGAGTCCTGAGTTGAAAGTCTGGAATTGAGAGTCAAGAAGTAATACTTAATTTAAACACTCCTTAGAAGACTTAGGTTAAGAAACACGAAGTAATACCTAACTCGGTGGTTCCTTGAAACAGTCATGAGTTGAGACTCACTAAGTAATACACAATCCGGTTTTTCCCTAGAAAAGTTTTGAGTTGAGAGTCAAAAAATAGTACTTAACTTGGAGACTCCTTGATTCGTTGGTTAGGAATCACGAAGTAATACCTAAAGCTGTGGTTCCTCGAGAGAGTTTTGAGTTGCAAGTCAGGAACTATTACTTAATACGGTGATTCCTTAGGAGAGTCTTGAGTTGAGGGTCACGGAGAATTACTTGATCCGGTGATTCCGTGGGAGAATCTTGATTTGGAAGTAGAATAGGTTTAACAAATTTAAGTTCCATACTACGGCTTTCGAAGCTTTCCGCTATAAGCAACTCAAAACAAGACTTGGTGAAATTTTCAGGTGCTCCTGTTTCTAAGCGAATGAGATATAAAAAAAATATATGGAAGAGGCTACAATCAATATACTCTCAGGCTTGTCCGATATTAATTAGAACCTCGAAATTAGAAGCCTATTACTTTAATAATTTTATTAATGTTACTGTAAGTTGTTATTGTTATCGTTTTGCCACATAATTCTTTAACGATGTTGTTGTTTTGTTTTGGCTACTGCAAGCAATATGTTGCACAATGCCTGCTGCTGTAGCTGCTCATGCGCAACACGAGTACTTCAAGTGTCTGAAAACATGAAAGCATAAGAACATACAAACAGATACAGGAGCTGCAGCAACAAATCACAATCATCATTATTATTGCAAGCAACAACTACACTATAGTAGCGGCAAAAGGTGCCTTCCTGCTGGTGTTGCAGGAATTGGGAGGCACACTAAGTGCCGCTAAATGAAATGTAAATACACGGACATAAGTATTAAAGTGTACAGCAGCAAGGGGGAGAAACAACAATAACAACATGCAGACACAACAGCAACAACAAAATGCTGTAACAACAAATCAGTCGCAATGCCAAAGTCAGCCAACAGGCAGCTAAGCGAATTACAGCAGCTGCAACAACAACAATAAATGAAATAACAACAAAAGGCGCAACAACAACAGTAGCTCCCGCAGTTGTTGCAATAAATTAATGTTTCGCCGCGCCAACATGTTGGTGCAGTGTTGCCTGCCATGTTGCAGCATCTTCTTATCGCCGCAACGGCGAGCTGCGCGCTCGGCTACTCATCGACGAGACGCGCTGCGCTCTTCGACATGCGATTCTGACTTTCGAGTGTGTGTGTGTATTTCCACTGAAGTTGATTGCGGCACCTTCTTATTCCGCTGCTGCTGCTTCTTCTTCGTCGACACTTCGTTTGTTTGATGGCTTGTTCGTTGTTGGACTTTGCATATTGCATGCACCAACAGCAAAATGTTGTAAATTATTTGTTGCAACACAAGTCGAAATGCTAAACTTCGGCAAAGTGTTGAAATGAAGCCGCCAAAAGCTTTTACGGACATCTGACGCATCAAGTGCCTGACGTGAGTGAGTGCTTAATGGTTGCCGGCGGTGAGGTTAGGTTGATATATGTACATGAACCTTGCTTGGTTACGGTAAAGTTACGTCGGCCTCTCTGAAGACGACGATGATCGCTGTCGGTAATGACTATTTATTGTGTTTACTTTCAGGAATCTTTAAGGGCATTCAGTTGGTGGGGTACTTACTTTAGGGGACTTTTATTTCAAAACTTTTTGTTAATGCTCATAAAAGGTCACGCAACACTTCGCTTTTGGATGGTTTTGCAACAAAAAATTCGTCTTCAATGATATTGCCTGGCCTGGACGATGTCGGACTTTTTTTTGAAAGTGCAAATATGAAAGAATAAGCTATTAGCTTCGAAGGATTTAATTCTTAGATCTTAGTCTTCGGAAGAGATTTCGTTTCTAGGGTTTCTCAAGAAAATTCATCCGTTTTTGAGAAAAACCCTCTCTTCATAAATTATAATTTATATATATTATTAAATATGTCTTCAGTGATATTATTGGGCTGGACGATTTCTGATTTTTTTTTTAAGTGAAGAAAAGAATGAACTCAAACCTTACCCTTGGAAAGAGAGTTTACTTTCAGTGTTTCTCGAGGAAATTCACTCGTTTTTGAGCGAAACTCTCTTTTCATAAATTTTAGCTTCTATTGATGTTTACCATTTCATTGCAAATATTTTGTTGGATGTGGGTTCTAACGAGAACGCACTGAAAGCAACAATAGTAATCAAAAGTCCCTTCGCCAGAGGAAAATTGTATATTTTGTTCAGAAAAACAAATCGTAGGCTCTTCAGATTTCTATGTTCTAAGAAGATCGTTAGGTTCTGGCCAGAAACCAAGAAACATACTAAGTCAAAATCTATCAGAAGAATACGAGTTATTTGAAATTTCAAAGAAAGTTTGATTAAATGGAAAAAGTAGTTCAATCTGTATAGGCTAAAGAATCATTTATACCCCTCAGGACGTATATAATAGAGGGCTTTTTAACATTTTTCGTTCATCATTTCGTTCACCAGAAGAAGTATGCATTGTAAAAACATTTCAAATTTGGACCAGCAAATCCACAAACGTTGAGTTCCAAATAGAACAACCTCTATTCTTCAAAGTTGCAGGAAAATCTCGTTCCTTAATAACCCTAATGAAACCTTCGATATTTAAATAAAATATTTGTGATTTAGAAACGGACTCAAGCACTTTCTCCATTTATTTCTAACTATATTCTGACGAGAAGGTATTTTATAATCAAACAAAGAATCGCCGAAACAGCCTAAAATTCATTTGTAAGATTACTATAGCTCAAAAGCAACCGCTAAGGAATTATCACAAAAATAAAATTGACTTAAGCTGAAGCTTGAAAACTTTTTAAATTCTTGAAAATTGTCTTGAGAATTTGATGTAAAAAAGCGGGATCAGGAGCAACAGGTCCCTTTTTATTTCCTACCCTTAGAAAGAATTCTGAATCTAAGAAAAAGTGAACAAAGAAAATGAGTACAAATACCAGCATGGAGATTTAAGTAAAAATTGTAAAAACATTAAAAAATTAAACGTTATCACGAATGAAACTGTTCAAAAGCTGCAGACTAGGAAACAAAGCTTTAAAATGAATGTATACCAACGCCATTATGAAATGCAATATTAGGTCACTAAGTTTCAATAACAAAATAGAACTTAAAAGATCAGACCTCTACAAAAAACTCAACAAAGCAGCGCCAAAATAGTTTAAAATTAATCAACTCAATTTTTCAACGCACTTCACTGCAGTAGATGATTTATACATATGAAAGGTGACTCTGAGTGTTGAACAACTTGGATACTTCATAAGTCCTTCAAAATTGTCTTGAGAAATGAGGTCAGGAACAACATGGTCTCTTTTGTATTTCCTACCCTAAGTATAAATACCAGCATAAGCATTAAATGTAAAAACTGTATCAGAATGAAAAAATTCCACGTTTTCTAGAATGCTTTGAAAAGCTGCAGACCAGGAAACATAGCTTTAAAATGAATTCATACCAATAATATTATGAAATACAATATTAGGTCATTAAGTTTCATTAATAACCTAAAACTTAAAAGGTCAGACCTTTACAAAAACTTCAACGAAGTAGCACCTAAAGAACTTAAAATTATTCAACTCAATCAGCGCATTTTACAATAGTAGTTGACTTTAAACATATGAAAGGTAACGCTGAAAGTTTAAACTCATGCTTACTAGAGTAAAACTACCGTAAAAGAGAGCCATTTCTCCGCAAAAAATTCGAAAATCAACGAAAAGGTAAATTATCACAATTTAATTTAGACTTTCGAAAATATTTACATTTCATCTAATTTGTAAATCTAATTTAAATAAATTTCTCAACAAAAACTTTTGCTAACGGAAAGCAAGTTCTAATTAATTGTTATACCGCCTAGGGTAAGAAAAACAAAAATAGCGTCATAGACTGCGTAGGATCTGCGGTCATGATAAGCCACAGCAACAAATTTCAAACTTTTACCATATTTAATTAGTTAGGCCAATGCCACCAAATTTATTTATGTATATGTATGTGGTATGTACAGCTACATACGTAAGTTATTGCCACAAGTGCTCTCAGCGCCACCGTAAATATTTCTGCGAGTCATTGAAATTGTTTGGCTTACAGGCAACATTTGAGAGGGCAACATTTATGGACTAATGACAGCACTAATATGCGATGTGGGGGGTAAAGGTGAGCGTTGTGTAGAGAGTAGAAGAGAGAAAACAATTGTTTTCATATAATTCGTGGGAAGAAGTTTGTAGGAAATGAAAAGGCTAGTAAGAAAGAATATTTTTAAACAACTAGTTCCGGAACTAGTGACAAATAAAACGTTCATATATAAACACTATAGCACAAAATATTTTATTTGACAAGATATTGTCTAAGAAAACGCTACAATGCTGAATATATCGTTTAGATCGGAGTACTATAGCATATAACTGACGGATAAATATCGCGTTCTTTTATGGAAAATTTTGTCGTTTTTTGAATAAGTAATAGTTATACCATAAACGGTCTGGTGGCGACACACGCCCTTAGAATGGGGCTGACAGAAAGAAAAGGCTGCAGGAAAAGTCTAGAGCACCAGCGAAACAAGGGATCATCTTGTGCATTTGTCTCGCATTGGCAAGACAACACTGTAAGCATTTGGGGTCCCTACAGTATGATAAAGTGGGAGAGGTGTCGTTAGTGAGGCCACAGAGTCTGTAGAAACTCGCATCAAGCTCAGCCATCCTAAAATAGGACTCATGCACCTAGCGACTGAGCTCCACATAGTATCGCAAAGAACCAAAACTGGTCTATGCGTGGCACATTAGCATACCAGACTAACCTAACCTATCATAATCGGTGCACATATTTTCCTACAAGATCTCTCCATTTCGTTGTGTAGGTTCGAGAGACTTGATAAGATATCTTCTTCAATACTGTTCCCAGGCAACTTTGCCGCTTTTCGACAACCAATTGAGACTATCAACAATTTAATCTTAACAAAAAATGCTACGGGATAAGCAACAACAAACAACAAAAACAATATACTTATATGAAACTGTAAGCAGAGATACTTGTTGTTGTCGATATATTGTTGTATAACTGAATACAAGCATAACATTACACCGATATATGTGCAACCAATTGACAAGGCACTCGAAACTGCCGCTGATCACCCAGGAGAGAACATACGTCCTTTCTCACTCTCACTCTAACTCTTGAGGTCTCTTTCTTTCCATCGACGACCCTGAATACTTCAGCTGTAAACTATGAGTTGGCGGCGACCAGAATTTTTCAAAAGGAGTTTGAATGACAGAAAAAACCTAGTCGCAAGGAACAAAAGCGGCAACAGCAAAGTGTGCAACACGCTTCAAGGAGCAGCGGCGAGACGACGGAACGACAACAGCGAAGTAAAAAAATTGGAAATTTTTGCTTTACTGCTTCGCTGGTGGTGCCGGCCGCCGTCGCAATACACACGTAAATAAAATTTACAAAATGCAAGACCAACAACAACTCATAAACAGTGGCTGGCCGCTTGTGTGCCTCAAAGTCTGTGCGAGCACTTGTAAGTTGGGACATTTTGACCGAAAAGCGCACAGACCGGAAGTGAGTGGCGCAAAGCAAAAACAAAAGTTTACACAAATACACGCATAGAGTTGCTTACTGTTCGACCAAAGAAATGCGCACGTTTACTTAATTCCATTCCAAAGCCGATGTTGTTGTTTTAGTGTGTTTGCGAGTGTAGGGAAATTTGCATTTACACGCGCTGTAAGTATATTTGGGCAAAGTCAACATTTTCAATTTTAAAACGAAAATAAATTATTTTGCTTATATTTCGACTGGCGATTTCGCTTTGCTCCACTTGGGCTTGCTTACCTCGAGAATTCATCATCCGCGTCCGCATATTGTTTACAGTTGTAGAGGTCGGTTGACTTTATGTCGCATGCGCCAAATGTTGCACGAAATTATTTACTTTTCAATATTCGTCTAATTTTGAGGAAATAAGTGAGATTTGAAAACATTCTAAAGTCGGAAGGACGAAACTTGCGAAGAATTTATTTTCACTAAGAAACCGAAAAGGGGGGAGAGACACGGTGTCATGCGACGCGTGCCGACGATCAGCCCGACTGAAGACCCTTAAATTCCCAGTATCGAACGGAGGTCATATATACCACGTCGTAATATGATTGCTTTACTTGCGTAGCGGGGCTATCCGCAACTTTCTCCTAAGCTCATGGGTACAAAATAAAAAGAGGATTAAATGAGTCCGGATCTCCCGGAAAGGACGGAAAAGACAGTATTCATCACAAAGATATGAGTTTAGAGTGGTCAATGGGGCATGGGTTGTTTCTAACCCTGTGACCCCAGATTATAACCAAAATATGGCTACAAAGGACGGAGGGGAAGGAGATGCCAAAAGGTCCTGGTATCGCTTCTGCCTGAATGACCTCCGTGTCGATTATCCAGCTATAACAAGGTATACAAGGAAGTGCCGTTCCCACGACAGTCGGGTCTACGTAACCGGAACGGACCCAGATTTTTACCCGGCCCAGGACTGTCAACTCGGCAGAATTCTGCCGCTACAACAACAACAATAAGAAGTGCCGTAGTACGGCCAAAACCGCCAATCAATGAGACCCTACAAGGAACTACAGGTGTCAATAAATTACGTGAAAGTGACCGACAGCAGTGGCATGCTAAGCCGTCCCGCGGAAGACAAGGGATGTGACACCCGCTATGCCATTTGCATTATCATTGGTATAACGGATGAGGGAGATCTCGACGGAAAAAATCTCAAAGCCAAATGGAAATGGGAGCAAACTGCGCTGAAAAACTTGGCGCTGAAAGTGTTGTTAAGCAATCCGAATCCACTACCTACATGAAGAGATGCCGACTAGTACCACGGCCATGATATCTGGATCCGAACACTAGTGAATTTTCCCTACTTGTAGACCTAAAAAATTGGTAGATGGAAAGGAATCGCCACAACTGAGTAGTATTTTGAAGCAAAGACGAATAGTGTTATAAAAATGGTATCGAAAAGATCGCTTTTAAAGATCGACAGATTCAGTGGATCTAGCAAGAAAAATAAGATAATTGTAATTTAAAACATTTCTATGCGATTCATGAAAATCAAGCGAACTAGTTATCCTATCGGCTTTTTTGCTAATGGAAAACTATTGAGATCTTCCTTATTCTTCGAGTTTTACAATACCTCTGGAAAATTGTCCTAAATTTTTAAGTTGATCCTAGTAATAGTTTCGGAGATACAGCCTTGACAACTTTTGCGTTCGAGGTTAGCTGGGCTAAGTGTGCCGTCTTTAAACGCGTTTTTGTCGAAACTCTGCTTTTGAAGTCGGTTGGCAACAGGTCAACTATTTGAAGAAAAAAAGTCGCGAAATTTTCACTGAAATATTCATGTTTTTGTAAAAATGTCTGTCAAAAATTCATTTATCAGTTCTTTTCCTTCGTCTAAGTTTTAAGTTAAGGTTTTAATTAAAACACGTATTTTTCCCCTTTATATGATAATGTAAGGAACTATCCTGACAACGCAGGGCGCATCTTTTTCCGATGGGTCACCGGAAATGGCGTCCCGATGGCCGAGTTGAAAATATTTGTTCCCAAAAACTTCAGAATTTTTCGTATAGTGTATGTTTGTAACAATACAAAATTCTAATAAAATATTTAATTTTTTATATGAGAAAAAAATTGTTGAAAAAAGGCTGCTTCTACCCGAAGAAACTCATGTAACCCCTTAAATAAGGTTCCCATCAGGAAGCTCCAGTCCGTTGTGTTACCCAAATCAACGATATAAAGGATCAAAAGACACTTATAATAATCGACAAGGCTCCTTGAGCCTATCACATATTTGTTCAGCCTAATATCAGTTTGTGCCATGTCTCCTAGTTCGGGATATTTCAAATTAAGTATTGAAAAAGCGATAAGAAAATACCTAGATGTTTTCACCCCAGCTTTTTCCATACATTCAGTAAGAACTCCTACGATTTCGGGCAGGTTAACTTTTGCTAAAGGCAAATGTCTGGTTATATTCCGAGTGTAAAAATAGAAATCTAATATCTGTTCTCGATTAAGTGGTATAATTTTGGTAATATTATTATTAGACGTATAATTTTGTAAAACAACTGCACATTCTCCTATTTATTATTCAAACTTATCTAATAATCTATTTATTTTCTTTACAGGTAAGTCTAAAAGCATCAGGAGTTCGTAAGTATTCAGATCTTACTAATGTTGAAAGTGTCTTTCATAATTTGCAATCATAAAAATGTTTACCAACCGCAGAGCTTATTCCATTCAGATATAACGGAAATATATATCGGAGAATATATGTAATATATCAAATATTTGTATGATCGCTTGAAATTGCGTGTTCCGAAGCGCAACGAACACATCAGTCAACGCTTTGTCAATCATTTTCGCCGCCAAATTTTTCATACGCATTACATCATATACAAATTGACGTATATAATACATATAATTATACCTATACAAAGGTACATGTGTGCAATGTCTGCTGACACAAGTGTGTGCTACAATTTATTTTTAGCAAAGTGTGGCACCGCTCGCTACTTAAAGATTTACAGCCATACACACACAAAGATACGTACCAGCAGGTATACATATGTACATGTATACAAGTGCCACCAAATCAAACGTGCAAGTGATTACCATACATCCCTCCTTATAATTATATACATACACATGTACATCGTATATATTGGATATGTAAGGCATGTAAATAAATTTTTGGTTCGCATCTTTCAGCTTTTTTCCTTTCTACTTACAAACTAAACAATTTTGTTGTATATAAAGTGTCTATAAACAAAAATCATTCGTGGAAATGAGCGAACGCAACGCAAAATGATGGTGATGAATTGTGATTAAGAGAAAACAGCCAACACAATTTATGAATGCACATAACTGTATGTACATTTCTATGAATTTATAAGTCTAGGTATGTTATCAATCACTTGTTGCAAATGATTATATCATTTTGTTTTTCAAATAAAAAGGAAATACTAATTGAACACTTCAATAAAGCAGCAAGAAAATGGATTTAATTTATGATTATAGCTACAAATACTTACATAAATTTTGCGTTTTATAGATGAATCTAATAATTTTAGATTAATTTTATCCAATCTACATACATACATATGTACATATGTATGAAATATAGCATAAATTAGGCCCCTTCTCAATCGACTAAACAAAATAAAACTAAATAGAAAATAGGAAAATGGTACATGTAAAATAACAGCACAAAAATAATTGCGCTAGTATAATCAGCTGGAATAGAACATGCATAAACGACTTGACTCGCCACGCTACAGATGACAAAAAAATGTGTTAGTGAAAAATTTCTAATCGCTTCACTTAACTTATGGTCAAGATGATCGGCCTACTGAGCGTACCATTCGTAGCACCATCACCCACCTTAAGACCCAGCATTCATTATTGGATAATATTCGACCGAATAGGCCACGTGCAGCACGCAGTGAAGAAAATATAGCAGCCGTAGGTGAGAGTGCGCACGAAGACCTAAGAAAGTCGATTCGACGCAGTTCGCAGCAACTCGAACTGACGTATGGAACGACTTGATGCATATTACATCGAGGTCTTAAATTGAAAACGTACAAAATACAGCTTGTGTAAGAACTGAAGTCGCTCGACCTTCCCAGGCAACATCGCATCGCTCTGTTGGCTAGAAGATCCGACGTTTCCAGCCAAATTTTGTTCAGCCATGAGGACTATTTCTGGCTCAATGGGTACATCAACAACCAAAATTGCCGCATTTGGTACAAAGAGCAAACTGAGGAGATTCAAGAGCTGCCATATTCCTCAGTTTCGGCAATCACTTTTTAATTCTACGAAAATTTCTTCTCAGCGAGCATTCCTTTGACATCTAAGAACAGCAAATAGTCGTTGAAGGCCAGATCTGAAGAATATGGTGGATGCGGAAGCAATTCGAAGCCCAATTAACAAATTTTTGCCACCGTTTTCACGGACTCGTGGCATTTTCTTGGTGAAACAGCACTTTCTTTTCCTTCAAAAGCGGCCATTTTTCGGATATCTCGGCCTTCACATAGTCCAATAATGCTAAGTGATAGTCGCTGTTGTTGATCCTTCCCGCTTCAAGGTAGATAAACAAAATTATTCCATGCGCATCCGAAAATACAAATTTCATAACCTTGCCAGCCGACTGTTGCGTTTTTCACGCTTTGGAGCGTTTTCATCGTATGCAGTTCATTCGGTTGACTCTTGATTGGACTTCGTAGTCAAATTGTGTAGCCATGTTTCAGCCATTGTTACATACCAATGCAAAAACTTGGGTTATCAAGCCTCGTTTTTGTGGTTGTGGCGGCAGAAAAAATTCCTGAAGCAATTTTGAGGCATCAGCATATTTATGGCTCCGAGTTGACAGTCCTTGACCGGATAAAAATCCGGGTCCGTTCCGGTTACTTAGACCCGAATGTCGTGGGAACAGAAATATTTTGCCTGGTCATTATTTTTGGTCACAAGTGAGCTCGCGCGGCACCCCTTTGCATAGAGCTTTGTCATACACAAATATTCGTCAAAGAACACGTTCGTTCGATATTTTCAAAGTCTTAGCTAGCTCCAACAACTTCACTTTACTGTCACCAAAAATTATTTTGTTAACTTTTTTGATTTTTTCGTCGGTAAAAACCTCTTTTAGGCGTCCACTTCGTTTATTGTCTTCCGTGCTTATTTCACGACGTCAGAACTTAGCATACCAATCCTTGATGGTTGGTTTTGCTGGAGCTCGTCTTCAAGCCAACTTTTTGCTTTAAATGTATTTTTTCCGTACAAAAGGCAATATTTTATCAATACGCAAAATTCTGTTTTAACCATTTTTTTCACAATAACAAAAGTTGCTTCACTCAAAATGATAAAAATCATAAACTAATGATCCGAAGTCTATAAAATTTATACACGCAGCTTTTGAAGGTTTGGAATAACTAAAAATCATATGGTTCCATTTTAGCAGCGTCATCAATATGTTAGACTTTTCAATTGGTCTGTTAGTTGCCATGCAAAGTGGACGATAAAAATACAGTCCTTGTATGAAAAACTTTTTCATTTGACATAAAAAGATTGATAAATATTTTCACAAACTTAGCATGAATTATTAACCAAGGCCACACTTCAATCTCCGCAGAAACTAATAAGATGCAGCACTACAGCGTATATAGTATTTTCAATATTGTATATTTAAATCTTTATGGAAATTGGGATTAATCAAAAAGAAAAAAGGATAAAAAAATATATATATTTTGATATTTTTTCTGCCAGAAAAATGTTCATTTTAACCTTGTAGTATGCATAGTGTGTAATTCGCTTAAATCAACACACAAACTTCCACTTGCCACAAAGGAATCTGTTTATTTTTTATAACAAGCGAAACACTGCAAAATGTTTTTCTTACGCAAGTGCCAAATGGCGAATCGATAACAATTTAATTTACTACTTTCTAGACAATAAATTTAGTTTGGCATTCAATTTGTTGCTTTTGCTGCGAATTTATATTTATTTTGCAGGCAATTTCATTTCGGGCGCTGAGCTAATACTCGGATTTATTTAGCTGTTAATGACTTTTTGCAAATGCTGCGGCAGCAATGTGTGCAAGCGAGCGATAAAAAGCAAAAATGAGCATAAAGCAAGCGTAGAAATAAAATAAAGTTTGCGTAAATTAAATTAGCAGCCAAGTGCTGGCTTTTTATTTTGTTTTTAGCGGCATTTAGAAATAAAACTTTCGTCTGATTTATTTGCGGCATGTTCAACAAGCGACATGTGGTTGTTGTTTTAGACTAATTTAGTTGGATTTCAATCAAATGCCACCGTGTATGCAAACCACATACATATGTACATATGTATGTACATACGCGAGCAATAAAAGCATTTCGCGCAACTACATAATAATATAATGATGCATGGTTGTTGTTTTGTTATAGAATTTTATTTACTTGCTCATATACACATGTATATGTGGTACACACACACTCACAAATATACACAAGTGTATGTGTGTTCCTATAAATACGCACACTGCTGTCAGCGCTTCCTTCCTTGGCTTGCACCTGCTGTGTGCCGCAAATAAATTCACACTTGAATGTGGCTTCTCACCCCAAAGCCGCCCCCTTCACCACCGCGCTCCGCTGTGGCCAAGGCATCTCCGCCATTTGTGCTCATTAATGTTTTGGCAATGTGCTGCGTATATGCATATATATGTGTGTATGTGCGTACATGAAAGTATTTGTGTTTTTATTCGCTTTACAAATGTAATCAAATGTTTTACAGATTTGGCAATTTTTCTTCATTTGCGTTCGTTCTATTTCCGATTTTTATGCGCGCTGAAGAATTTCGCGCTTTCCATATAGGCTTGTAATTAGCTGCGCGCTCGTATTTTCACGTTTATAGCAGCACAGGTAAATGGTTCAACTATATTTCAGCTAATTTTTAAACAAATCCATATTTATGTGTGCGTATTTGTGGTTGGTATAACGGTACAGTGTTGGAAAATTTAATTTAAAATTTTTTTCAAACAATGAACTGACACGAATAGCTCGCTTATGAGCAATATGTGCGATTTTAGACGCTCACTTGTATGAATCAGTGCTCAATAAGCTTTTTTCAGAAGGATGAGAGCTTCACGGGGGGTCGGTCTCCCAGCAACCTTATTTTTAGTTCGACTACTTCCGCATTTTTTTTTTTTTTTTTTTGTTCCACGACACTACTCTGTGTATATGAAGCAGGTCTTAAACGCTGAATTGTGGAGTTGAGCCTCGACTTAAAAGAATCAATTCAATCCTAATATCATACAGTTAGAACCTATGCGATATTTGTTAATGGGCTTCTAAAACCTATGAGTTTTCTTAGAGAGCTTATGCGAAATCGAGTACGTTCGGAGAGAAAAAAAAACGGTTATAATCAAAAGCTCATCTTCTAAAACTAGCTTTCAGTCACACGAAAGTCCCCTAAAAGCTTTTGTAGAATTTCTTTCTAGGACAAGTCCAATATGAGATTTTAGTAAATCTCTATTGATTTTCACTAAAACTTTTCTCCTTTAAATTCCTTTCCCGTTTTTTACATCTTTTTTTACGTTTTGTAGAATTTCTTTCTAGGACAAGTCCAATAGTCTAGTTTCTTACCAAAATCATCTACATACATACATATGTCTTCTTCCTGCTTGAATAAAGCTAAAAATTTTAGCTTAGGAAAAAGGAACAAGCAATGGAAACCCATGTATTTACGACTATCTGGATAAGATCATGGCAAGAAAGGCTAAAATTCGATGGAATGATTTAAAGAGATGCAAAACTGCAAAAGTCATGTGCCAAGTGGTAAATCAAAAATACCAAATATTAAAATATCAAAGTTCCTGCTCACTCTTGATAGAAGATACTGTAGAATAGTCTCAATAGAAGAAACTGAGAGAACATGATTGGATCACTGATCACATTCTGATGACAGATCGAGATGTTTGCAGGAAATATCAAAAGCCTCGAACCTTAAAATTTTATCATCTCGTATGTACTTGTCAAGCACTAGCAAGGCAATGCACTCCATCTTTGAACGCTAGCTATCAAAATTCGTCTATGCAAGGGTCACGAGTCTACCAGAGTAATCTAACCTAACCTTTATGATTCTGCTTTCTATATCTGCAAATTTTAAAAATATTCAGTCCTCACAATTTATATATAATACGCCTCAGCGATCCTCAGAACTCTCTTGGTTTTACGACAGTAAGGAAAAATTAAATGGCCAGCTTTATGAAAGAATTTTTTTTTTCAAAAATTGTTGAAATTGATAAAAACTATTGACAAGTGCCTGATATATAGTCTACCCCGGAGTTCCGACACCATTACGTTCCGAAGTTGCTGTCGTGGTCATACCTTCGTAAAGTTCAAGTTCTTGGCATGCGGCTGTTCTGTTGTCAACGCCGATTTGTGATTCATGACTGGTCACCAATGCGGGTTTCCCCTTCGAAGAGTGGGTCACCGCGTAATCCATGAAAATCCAGAACAAAATACCAGTTTGTACAAGATAGACATCAATGTAAGGATTTTATGAAAGGTCTACTCTATTTGTTTCAATATCTGGATAAATTGAAAATACTCGAACCTGAAAAAGAGGGAAGGGAGACCACGGCGAAATGCGTGAGTGCGAAGAGCTTGCCGACAAGGGTATTACACGAAAATTCTACGAAAAGATGCGACGACTAATAGAAGGTTTCAAGATCGGAACATATTCTGATAGAACCCCCAGAGGTTATCTAGTGATGCCCAGAGCATACTGGAATTATGTTGCCCTCATAAATCTCCAACCTGCTAAATGATAGTGAAAGCATAACACTACGAGATGGTGAACCCGATTCCCCAATCGATGACGATGGAGCAGACGTTCCATTTCCCCGACCATGAAGAAGTCCGAATAGCAATTACCCGTCTGAAGAACAACAAGGCGGTGGGGCCGAGGGATTGCCAGCTCAGTTTCCTTGTACAATATGGTCGAACGAAAGCATAATAAAAAAGATTGAAGCCCTAAAAGCGATGTCTACTCGTTATATTTTCAACTTCAAATTTAATTATATAATTGACCAGGAAAAGATTGAAGCAAACACCTATTAACTTTTTGAAAGTTAAGAGAGTAGTTCCTTCGAACCCCTTCACAAAACCTGATCTGGACCGAAAACGATAATGATTTTTAAATTTTTTTTTTACAAAAGAATGAAAAAAATAATCCGGATCAAATACTGACTTTGCCTGAAGCAGTTCAGTTTAGGTGATTTAAAAAAGTTTTAACGTTTTCTTCAGTTAAAAGTTAGTTTTTGAGCAACCTTGATACGCAGCACCATCATCGAAGCATACAAAAAATGCTCCCTTTCTTTTTAGGGTTCTCTTTCACACCTTTCACGCCATTACATTCATTACTTTACTCCGACTGTGCGTGACCATATTTTCCAACTTTAGCTTGGCAAGTGTGACATTTACATTTATGACAGCAATTCGGTCAGATTGCATAATTACCACGGGAAGCAGAAGCAGCAGTAGCAGCAATGTTTGCACTCAGTGGAGAAAATGAAATGTCCCTTCTCTCGGTTCGGCTGCCGTTTGTGCGAGTCGTAAAAGTGCAAAAGTGCCGTTTCCATTGAATGCAACTTCCGCAATGCAATTTACATACTCTAACAGCTATCACGCACACACACACACACTCAAATGCACGAGAAAGCTAATGCATATACAAGCAGGAAGCACAGGAGGACATTTGAGTGCACTCGTGCCCAGCGCGGCTGCCGCACACACACATATATATCCCGCAGGCAATGGTGATGGACAATCACACCGAATATGGTTGTTAATTTCATCATTGCGCATTAAAGTTGGCAATAAACTTTAAATTGCCAGCAACAGCAACAACAACAACAACGGAGGCAACAAATTGTTGTCTTTGGTTGCTTGCTACACTTGGCTGGTAGTGTTGTTGCAGCAACAGGCAGCTGCTGCTCAACTGTCACTGCATGCCTACTATTGTTGTTGCTTTTGTTGTTCTTGTCAATTTATGCAATATAATTTTGTGTTTATGTGTGTCGCATGCAGCCAACTTCTGCTCACTGCTATTGTCATTTTTAGTTTCACTTCTTCTCGCTCGTTGCAAGCAGCTACGTCGGCAGCAGTCGCCTGCATGTCTCATAAAACAATGCTGTAATTAAAATTATGATGATTACCAACACCTAATTGCAGTGACGAAGGAGATGTCAGCAATATTCTGAATTGCTCAGCGCTCGCTGGTTGGAAAGTTTCGTCGAAGTGAGCGATAGAATGCCGAAATGGCATCAATGCAGCTGACTGGCCTGAAGGGATTTATGTATATAGAGAAATATATATTTCAGCAGAAACTTTCGAATTTCGAGGAAATTACACTAAACAAGTCCAATGGCCGGCTAGAGACGGCTGTAAGTTTGTTAAATAATATTCCCAATTAGGCGAAGCTGAAGCTCTTGAGATTATGTGATGACCACAACAAATGTGATATTTTTATAGCCTGAACCGTGTATACTAAGTTTCCGAAGTTTTTAACATAAAGAAAACGTCAGAGACCCTATAAGATACATATGTAAATGATTAGCTGAGTCGATTTAGTCATGCCCTCCCTCAGTTTTTGAGCCTCTAAAGTCTTACACATCTTTTTTTCTTCTTTGGAGCTGCCCCTTTATCAGAACCGTCGAAATGGGACAACTACACATAGCATGTACAAACCGAAGGATCAAAATCAAGTTCTTTTATGAAAACTTCTTTTTTTGTAAAGGGTATTCTAGCTTAGGTATAACCGAAATTAACGTTTTTTTTTTTGTCCAGACTAATTTTTCCTGCTTTTTCGAAAGGTAGTCCCCAGATTTAAAACTTATTTTCGAAAGCTTAGTATTTTTATACATTCTTTGAGAATTCCTTAGTAGTCCCTCTTTCTACAACATTACTATACCAAATATGCTTCCGAAGGACCAGAATGTTTTGTCAGAACTATCAAGAAGTCAATCGACTTTGGTTGCTCTTCTAGTGATTTAAGATATATGAATACGGAAGGCCCATATTAAAACCTTGTATATCGAGACCTAACTGAAAAGGTGACTTCAAGTGTGACATTTTTTATAAATTCTCTTCGCAACCCATCAAAATCTTTTGATTCTTATATTCAATGATTCGAGTTTTCCAGTCCTCACGTTGTTTTGATTTATTCTGCGAGCCACATGCATTGCTTTTACGATATTTAATTACCGCAGAGTGGATTTCCAACCCTATGTCGACAAGGCCGAACTCCACCTAGTTGCTTGTTATACCTCAAGCTGCCAGGTTGCCATTTCATATTTGTTGCTGGCTTATCGTCTTAAGCCGCTCTTAATCGGTTGTCAGAGTATCTTCTTTGTTATCGACGTGGTGTACCAACGTGTAAGATTGAAGAGGAAAGACTTTAAGATCGCGTCACTATCTCATTGGCTCTCAATATACGAGTATATACACAAGTACAAGCTAACTAAAATAACTTAGTATCTTCATAAAATTAAAATTCCAGATTTCACAAAAAAGTTTCTTTAAATGGACATTCACAATTTCGCTAACCATAACCCTGCAAAGTGCTTAAAAAATACCGAAAACAATTATTGAAGCACGCAAAACCGTCCACAAATTAATATTTCATGCATACACCCTTCAACTGTGAGCCACGATTTTCCTATGCACTCGGTAATTACACTTGTTATGGCATATTAACGCCAAGACCGTTACACGCTTGTGTGCCTAGCAAATATTTCCGCACATCCTTCCGTTGCTCATTCAGCGACATCCGAGCCTTCGCATCCGGTTACGGCCAGAGACCACCCAGCCAATTGTGAGCAAACAGAAATAATTATAGTGTAGGGTATAGCGCTTCTTACCAGAAACACACCCACTCCTTCATGCACTCGTCCTCTCGGAGCATATGCAATAGCAAAAATATTAGCCACGCGTCTAAATTGTCAGCCTCAACCCGACACTGTCCTTGTCAAAGCCAACTTTATTGTTATGATTATTGCACGACGTCTGCCACATACACCGTTAACCGTCGAATGCGTCGCATGTTAGCATCAAACTGTTAATGGTGCGCCACCGCTGGACTAACCGTTAGCTGCTGGGCTGCATGTCGGCGAATCGTAAAAAGCGCATTTCAACTCGGCAAAGTGAATTGTGGCACGCGAGGCTAGCCTTCCCATGTTGCGGTTGGCGGTCGGAAAGTTTCGAAAAACCAGCAAACGAAGAAAAAAGCTGTGCAGCGTTGCATGGCAGCTAGAAATAACGGTCGAGTCGGTGTTAAGCGTATTTATGTGTGTGCGGGAATTTTTAGTGGTGCACAGCTGCCGCTTGTTGTTGTCGGCAAACATTATGTAAATTTTGGGTTCAAGTGTCACTTGCAACTGTGCGTCGTTTTTGACGCCCGGTCCACTCCATGCAACTCGGACAAGACAATTTACGCCACTTACGACTGCTCTCGATCTTCTTCTCGCTTACCAAACAAATCGCTGCCACTTGTTTTGCATTTTTGTTTTTTTATTTATTTAATTTTTTTTTGTTGGGAAATATTTCATTTATTGTCAAAATTTCTTTGCACAAACACACCGAGGTATCAGTCCACGGCATTTGTACGTTTTTCCACATTTAATTATTATTTTGGTCCCTCTCTAAAAAAACCTCTCAACTCAATCTTATTTGTTTTCATTTCTTTTTCTTCACTTTTATTTTGTTTGTTGTTGTGAGTAGATAATAATTTTTGAATTGCGCCCTTCCGGTGTGCAAAGGCAGCGAGCTCAGACACGCAAACCCACAACACCGGCGAGACAAACCGACGACCGACACGAAAGGCCGAACGCAAACATTATTTTGCTTTTGCTGTTGTTGTTGCGCCCGGCTGTGACGGTATTTGTCTGGGCTGCGTTGTCGCGTTGGACGGCGGCAAAGGGGCGTGCAATGTGCCAACAATGGGTTAAGATGCCACTCACTGTCTCGAGCTGCCACTTGCAGTCGCTTGTAACCCCAGTACCACCGTAGTCGCCGCCGTTCAAACCGTAGTTAAAGTTCCATTCAATTGTTGTGTTTTGTTTGTTTTTGCTTTTCTTCTTGGTTTTATTTTTGTGTTGCCTTCTTTTCATTGCGCGCTTACTCGTTTTATTGCATTTCATCTATTTACTCTGTATTTATTTAGACACTTGGCCCGCTCGAGACGCGCAGACATCGTGTAATTAAAAAAGCTTCCAACACAAATCGCTTACAAAGAAAACGAAAGTTATGGCAAACTTTGCACTTGGCTACACGTCTTCAGCAGAATGTACAACTGTGTCTCAGCAGACACTTTTTGCGCTGTTTGCTTGAGTTGTTGGTGGAGTTTGTTAAAATTGAGAATTTTCATTAAATTAAAGGAATTAAATAACACGAATTGCAATTTAATTGAATATCCTGCGTTTTAAAAAAAGGTTAGAGTAAGATTTTAGAACTTACTTCTTCTCTTATTCCACGATTAAGTGGTTAATCGGAGTCCGAGGAAGTCGACGATATGGTTTCGATCTCTTCGACTATACAGCTCAAAACTAAAGTTGCTTCTCCGAAAATCTCAGCGTATTGTATCCAAACCCTACGAACTTTTAGAGCATATCCGGGAAATGCAATTACTTCCGATGCGTTTCGAAAAGTATTAGCAATGGATCAAGCACCATAAACTAACTTTACTTCTATAACAATATATTTCCTTTCAACTTCAAATCTAGATATCCATGAAATGAATAAGTGGGCGCAATGATGATAACTCTAAGATCCTGAAATTCTACAAAGATTAATTAATTTTCCACTGCATCTTTGATTCGGATTTATTAGAATATGCCTGATGTGAGAATCCCATCTGCCTTAACTCGACATGATAAATCCAGAACAGGTAGGCTTCCGATTGCTTATTTTGGACTGGTCAACCCAAACTCAAGTGCTCCACTTTTGTAATGCTGGTTAATGGCTAGATTTCGGGGCCCTTTGAGCAGTCTCTGTTCTCTTAAGCTTTAATTGGTATAGATGCTTACCTAAGGAAGCTTATTTGAGGAAGTGAAAAGTTCAATATTCTCCACTGCTCTTGTCACATATTAGACAACATTTGCGAAAACTATGAATCATTTTACTAATTTTAGATGAATATTTGCAATTTCAGTTAATGAAGAAAATATTTTGTGAAGGTAAAGAGTGCAAAACTATCCTGTTTCGTAGCGAAAAATTGTTGACTCTGAATCAATGTATTTTTAGTACCTTTTATATAAAAGTAATAAGAGCATAAGACCTGGATCTAAAATGCTTTATCATCACCTCAAAGTTTTCTAGTTTGGTTACAGCTGTACGGAAATAAAAAGACAAATTTTTGGGCCGTTTCACACAAACAACTCATACCGCTTAAGTAGTATTATTTGTTGACAGTTCGCCCTGGCGGAAGGAATTCATGGTGTCACACACCACGATAATCACCTCAAAGTAAACGGCTATCTCTCCGATCTTTCTCGCTTCCTCGCTACTCGGAACATCTCCGAAATCCACAGTGACAATATTCATTAACTGGACGAAGTAGTACAGACTTGATCTTAATATTGGAGCCGATGACTTTACAATTCCGACTGTCTATAACATTTTATATGTAACATTCAACTGCCTGCGCTCTATCACTCCTCACACGACCGCGACCAAAGTACAGAGCTGCAACAAATTATTGAAGTAGCAACTTCAGCTGGCAGCAAATGGGGAAAAGACACAGAAATGTTGTTGGCAACATACAAGGGAATCGGTCGGCCAGTATTTAACTACGCGGCACCTCTATGGTCGCCTGGAATCAGTGGAACGCAGGCGAGGAAGCTACAGACATGTCAGAAAACTGCACTCCGAACTACAACGGGATGCCTCTTGATGTTTCCCATTGAACATTTCTACAGTAAGACCCGCATGGTGGGACCATTAAAGAGCAGAATGAACTCCTCTCTAAGCAGTTTCTGCTGGGGGGTTTTCGTAGAAATGATCATGTATCGAAACCGCCTTCAAGTAGCATCAAGATGTCCTTCCTCAATTACGACGACGACCAGACTTCGGACGGAACAAACTTGCACTGACCGCTATTCACAGTGAAGCCATAAACACCTTCACTGACTCTTTTTCAATGAACGGCGTACTTGCAGGTGAAGAGCTCGAGTTGTTTAGCAGGGTTAATTCCTACTTGTCCCGAATCGACCGTGACATATCAAACATATGTCTAGCGGGCATTACTCTAACCACCTCTTTGTATGTCCAGCTAACCCTACACATCTGACATCCCCCTTTCTAGGGTCCGACTCCGTCGAAACTGAACGTTTCCTGGTCCTACTTGTGGGTGATCTCGATGACAACTTATCTGAACCTTACCATCGTAACAGGGACTAGATAACCATTGCAACAACCACAACATAAGCACCTCAACTTACGTTTTTATCGCAGTAGTATGTTAGTAAATGTTTCTATACCTATTTTACAGCTACTGAATTATCTCCTATCTTGCGGTTGGAGCAATTAATACAACTTCGAATGGCTTCATCACATGCGAAAAATGCACAAATACACGAAAAACAAAGCAGTGGAAATTACTAAGTCTCATCAAACAGTATTAGGACACGCAAGCTTTCGCTGAAAGACGTACCTTAAGTAGAAAATATAATAATAACAATAAATATGCTTACTTAGAAGATGTCTATTACCATAATGGCGTAGTAAATAAAAGACACTATAGTAAACTATTAACTGTCACATCACATTATTGCGGAAAAAATTATTGAGGGTACTTCAGAAATTATTAACAAAATAACAAAGAGGTATTTCACGATGTCTATCCCTTCAATGATACAGTTCTAACATTAGTAAAATTCTTCTATAACACTAATTCGGCCAATCTATATGGAATATTTCGATATGTAGTGGTACCTGACCTACAATGCCCTTCTGCCTATTTTCGTTTCTTCATTTCTACGTTTAAATATTGTATCTTAAAGACCTGTATAAAATTTCATCAATATCGGTTGAGCGGTTCTCGAGAAATCTTGCCAACCGACTACAAAAACACAGTTTCGAGAAAAACTTGTTTAAAGACTTCGCACTTAGCCTAGCTAGCCTCAAGTGCACAAGTTCTCAAAGCTATATCTCCGAAACTATTACTCGACTTTAAAATCATAAACAAAATTTAGGGAGATATTCTAGAAGTGTTGTAGAATTTAATAAGAAAACAAAATAAAATTCGATTCTTTGGAACCCGTACACCCTTGTTACCCCTTAAGAACGCTGTTTAATCAGCTTTAAGCAGTCAATTAGCATTCTAAGTTATATAATTTTTGATAGCTCAACGACATATGATATGAAATATTAACTTTTTTTCTGTATTTTCAAAATATTCATTTACGATTTGAGATTTAATCAAATATCTATGACAAAAATGTGCGATTCCACAGATCCTATAAACAATTGAAACTTTCTATAAATCGTTGAGGTCTGTTGCGGCATAACACGTTTGTGATAGGACTTATTTCATCTTCCCATCAGCTAGTGATTAGTTTTTTTGACCAACTCTTCAAGCAAGGTTCGCTCCTACCAGAACCTCAGTATTTTTTTGCTCTACTCGAAACCAGAAAAATATCTCGAACATAAAACATATTAACGTTTGAAGTAAAAAATGCTTAAAAATAATTGGTCCTGCACTAAAAGAAGACTTCAAAGAGCTCTCTACTAACATTATAATCTCATTATCTCGCTTTATTTTGGCTCGGCTCAAGTGTTGTTTGCATGTCTATATATAATTTTATGACATAATCTTTCAATAAATAGAAGCAACACAAGGACCATCGGGGCGATAAAGGCCATAGAGGCAATACAAAGCCATTAGCCAAATCAAAACAACAACAACTTTGTTGCATACGAAACACTTTCGCTTATTTCGAAGCTGTTCTATCAGCAATCTCGGTTGTTGCGGCTGTTGCAGCTGCTGCTTGCCCCAAGATGGCGAGGCAATAGCGTCCCAGTGCGCCGTAGGAGATCGCTGACAAGTGGTATCCAACAACAACAGTAAGTGAAACAATAAGCAGCGCATAACAATCGTCGTGCCACAAGCACAAAGCTAGCGGTAACAATAACAAGCGACGCTAAGTTGCATTGTTAATAAGACGACTTGCAACGAGGTGTAGTAAACACCAGTAGCCGTGGTGACAATGTTGCCACTAATGGTCGCGCGGGATGGATGGCTGACTGCTGCTGGTACATATAGTGAGTGGTGTGAGGGCACTGATAGTGCCACACAAAAGAATAGTTAGAAACAATCAAAGCAGCAGCAAACATTCTAGCTAACAGCAGCCGCGTTGATTCGAGACGTTCTTTAGCGTAAAGAGTGGCTAAAAGGCTTCAGTAAACCCGCTAACGGTTGCAATGGTGGCGGTTTACATGGAGGCTCACATATAGACACATATATGTGCTGAGGCCTGCTTCGTTTCCAGCCGCATATGGTGTGTTGCATGCATGTTTCAGCAGCATGTGGCGCATGTCGCTCGTTGCATGGCACAAAAACAACAACACGACCATTATTTGTCACAGCGGGCTTCCAAGAAGACTTCAGCCGCCGCGAGTAGTGATAATCACACAAACACACTCAGTTACACACACATATGTCCATATGTGTATCCAGTCATTATTGCTGGCAATCTCATTGTTCCACAAGCGACCACAATTGCAGCAGAGATATTTCTGTTACCCCCTCCCCCTCATCGCTTGATTATTATTGCTGTCACTGTTGTTGCACTCAGCGACACCCTTTCGCAACGGTTTCCTCTGTTGTTGCAAGCGGCGCTAATGTGGGTCAAGCGTGCGGCGAACAAAGTCGAAGCATATGACAGGAATTAAAACAAAACGAAGCAAAATAACAATAATAACATTACAACAAAAGCAAAAACAGACATTTTTTCTTAGCCACATTATCAGCAGTGAAATCACAACAACAACAACAACAATCCGTGATTTTCATATAAGTATGTTTGTACAGTAATGAGCGCAAGTATGAGCTTCGTTAATGAAGTGGCGGTTTTCGCGCCTTCACAGCGGAGCTGTGGCCATGAGAAGTGCTTTGAAAAATATTTGCTTGTTTTGAAGCATGAAATAGACGTTTTTGTAGCATAAATATATTTTATAACTAAAAAAATTTTTCGTTGTTATATAAATATTTTATCTAGTAACAGCTGGAAATCCAAGACTCAGCCACGACTGTTAAAAATAGTTACCAAAAAGCGGCTTAAAATATTTAAAAAATTTCTAAGTCGGTTCTAAACTCATTCAAGGTTCACAGCATATATACTATACTTTGAGTAAGGGCATCCCACAAGGTGGAGTATTTTCTCCTCTTCCGTAGATCGCGGTCGTTAATGACCTACTTAAAAAAACTTGACGATCGTGGCTGCCGGATGATTGCTTACGCCGCCGACGTAGCACTTATTGTCGAAGGGAAGTACTCTGTACGAGCAGACGCAAAGATATCTCAGCATCTTAACTAATTGGGCGGGTGGAAGTGACCACGACATCCATCCAAATAAAACTGAGATGGTTTTATTTACCTGGAGATACAATATTCCAGACACACCACTGCTGCGAATAGGAAGCATCCGCCTTCCATCTACGGATACAGTGAAGTATGTATAAGTAAGTATATTTCATAGAAGCCTAGTATCGAAGTGAGACCATGAAACCATAGTTGATGTATGGTGTTGCGATCATGAAAAAATCATACTTGCAAGGAAACTCGAGAGCGTTCAGCGGTATATGTATGTGGTGACTTAGTATGGTGCCCACAGATTTCTACAGAAGATGTATGGCCACAAAAGTTACTAACAGACTCAGAGAATTTAGGTTTCTATATAAACTCATCCGAACACCCATAAATCGTCACACACTTTGACTTTATACCGGATTTGCTTGGATCATAGAGTCGTTAAAACGAACTCTACCGGCTTTTTCCCTGCTCACATACCAGCAAAGGAATTGTGGGTGGGTAGATGCCATTAGAAGAGTCGTACGTTCACGCGTGGCATCGAGTCACATGGTTAAAGTAGCAGGAGTGTCAGAATCGCAGATAACTATACGGCTTATGAGCTAACAAGGAAAGGTACCCAAGCACTAAATAGCAAGGTTTCGAGGGAACTTGACCAACGCTGGGCTACCATCAGTGCATGCACTGTCGCAAGATCCTTTTGACCCAAGATCGATCGCATAAGATCTAATTAGCTCTTTGTACTCAGTAAGACTACACTTTTATTAGTTGTGGGGCTCTAACAGACCATTGTCCTATTGGTGAACATGTTCAAGGGTTGAGACTCTCACCGGACGCCAGCTGCAGAAGCTGTATGGAAGAAGACGAAGTGGAAAGATCTAGTAAGAATAGTCAAATCATAGTCACAAAAATTCTTCAACTCCTTCCGGACCATTTTCAAGTATAAAAAAAAAACAATTTTATTAATTCAACAACAAAAAATGTGCAAACAAAAAACCACAAAATTGCGCATAAAACTGAAAAATACCACCAACTTTACGGTAACAAACACATCGGTCTCACTCTTGCAGCTAGTTATGGACTCATTAATTGACACTTTGTGGCAATTTTTAATGCAAAAAATATCGAAAAAGCAAAAACAAGTCACGCCACTGCTAACGTTACCTTCCAAGTGTCAATTGCCGTTCACTTTTTTATTCGCAGGCAAAAATTCCATTAAGATTATGATTAATGATGCAACTGTAATTGGCCGCAAAGTCATTGAAGCTCAATGATTCACCTTTTCAACGCCGCTTCATTTTCATTTAAAGTCACTTTGAATCGTCTGAAGCGAAAAGATTCAAAACCTGCTGACTTTTTTATTATTAAGTGCTGGCGATAATTAATTAATTACATATAGATTGTAACCTAAATTTAATTACATATTTTTAGTAAAGATGAATATGCGGGTGATGAATTCAAACAGCAGGTATTGAATAGCGAACAATAGTTTATTGAACCAGTTAAATATGAGTTCGTGAAAAGACTTGACTTCAGAAAAAGCAGAAATTAATAGTAAATATTTAAAATAATACTTAAAGTTATATAACAGATATTTTGTGTATGGTGGAGTAATGCAGATTTCAAAATAAATTTTATTCAAAAGTTCTGTTTACTTTGGTACGCACCTTATACATGAACATCAAGTGTATTCGGCGATTTTAAACTCTTCTTGTTCTTCGTTAATTATAATAGAAATGTGTTTGTGGATCTTCCTAGCACAAGAAGTGCTTTATTGCTATTATCTAGGTGGTAGTTTGCAAGACCTTGCAGAGGATGTGTTCACCCGTTTGGTTTTGGTTTCGTTTTTGGAATTTTATGAAAGAACCATTCGATAGTCGTCAATTAATTTCTCAAAATCACAAAACTAACGTCGGTTATCTCAAACAGGTTTCATATTTTGTATGAGCTATGGAATGCTAGAAACTGCAAGTTTCATCTTCATCTATTCTAACCTTACTTTTGGGCGAAAAAACGTAACTAATAATTTACATAGACTTTAAGGGATTACATGGGTTTACGGGTTTCAAAAAGTCGATTTTTTTATTGTCTTATTAAATTCTATAACAACTGCCAAATATTATATATTATTTTCAAGTTAATCCGAGTAATAGTTGCGAACATACAGCCATGATGAAGCTCGAGACTAGCTGGGCTAAATGCGTCCTTTTTAAACCCGTCTTCCCGGGTTTTTACTAAAATTTTCATTGTTTTGTAAACATGTTTGCCAAAAATCTAATTTCTGTTTTTGTTTCATGGTCCAAGTTCTAAGTTAAGGTTTTAACTAAAACACGTATTTTTCCATTTTATGTGATCCTATAAAAATTATTCTGCCAACCCGGGGGCATGTTTTTTCCGTGGGAACACCGGAAATGGCTCGCAAAGGCCGAGTTTAAAACATGTTTTTCTAAAAATTTCAGAATTTCTTTGGTGATAGTGTATATTTGTAAAAACCATTAAAAAAATTATTGAAAATGGAGTATTTTTTACCCGAGGAAACCCATATAACCCCTCAAGCTATTCAATTTAGCTTAGTCCACTATTTTGACCCTTGATACTTACATATATATCACTAATTTATCAAAATAACATTATAGACTTGAGCAGCTAAGCATGGAACCCAATGTGCTACCCAATGAAAAAGATAGAGAAAATAAAAAAAACTGATATGAAAAATAATTTACGGGCGATCTGATGTTGGTAAGAAGAAGATCTCCCCTTGAAGTTGATGGTTGAATTGAATTGAAGGTTAAAAACGGGTATGTGAAAGAGTAAAATAACGCAGTTTTTGTTTTTATTTGAATTTTTTACAAAACAAATCTTTCGCGAAATTTGGGGAGGAGAAATTTTTTGTTTTTAAATTTTTGTTTTTCCACCTTATTTCTCACGACATCCAACACTGGCCTATTAAGAGAAAAGGTGGCATACAATTTTCAATTCTGTGATAATTTATTGTCAAGCTATTTAACGCAATTGTTAACATCCTAGCCCACACACACACATCTCCTAATTACAAACATGCAACACCTTCGTCTTTTTCGACGCTTCAGAGTGCTGTGAAAAATTAATTACTCATACGACATGGACGCTCAAAGTGTTGACGACTGTGTGAAAGCATAGACTTATACATAGTGTTCATATGAATATATGTATATGTATGTATATGTATATGTGCTTCTGGATCTTCGTTGTATGTTCGAATGTGTTGAAATTGCTACAAGCGCGTCAACACTCGTGCAAACAAATGTGGAAAAATCTAATATACAACAAATGCCGTGCATTAATCAACAACAAATATAATACAACAACAACATGCAACAAGTTGCGCTTTCAAATTAAATGCCTAAAACGCGTGTAAATGATGACACTCAACGATTGTACAACATTTACAAGCCATGTTTTGTGGTGTTTCATGCTGGTTTTGTTGTTAGTCGTAAAAATTAATTTCACATAAAAATCATTTGGCACATAAATGACAGTGATTTCAGTTTGACCAGCAAACAAAATATATTGAAATGATATAAAAGGCAAAAACATAAAAGTAACTCATGAATAACTTGTTAAATAGAAAATTTTTTCGGTAATTAGTGGGCGTAACATAATGACACTAGTCAAGCGGCAACAAAAACTCCAGTACACAAAATCAGCGTTGTCAAACAGATAAAACAACAATAAAAAAGACAAGAAAAAGCGTTAATTTCGACTGCACCGAAGCTATAATACCCTTCACAAATAAAAAAGTTTTCAAGATGAGAATTTGATTTTGATCGGCCAGTTTGTATGGCAGCTATATGCTATAGTGCTTCTATCTTAACAATTTCTTTGGAGATATTAGGATTGCCTTGGAAAATTATTCATGCGAAATTTTTTTAAAATAACTTTTCAAATAAAAAAGTTTTCCATACAAGGACATGAACTTGTTCAGTCAGTTTGTATGACAAATATATGCTATAGTGCTCCGATCTGAAAATTTTGTTCAGAGAATGTAGTGTTACTTAGAGCAATAATCTGTGGCAAATTTCAAGAAGATAACTTCTCAAATAAAAAAGTTTTTCATAAGGGAACTTAAGTTTGATCGGTCTGCTTGTATGACAGCCATATGCTATGGTGATCCGATCTAAAAACTTTCATTGGAGATTATATCTTCAACATTGGAAAATACTTCATGCGAAATTTCGAGAAGATATCTCGTCAAATAAAAAAGTTTTCCATACAAGGACTTGAGTTTGATTGGTCAGTTTATATGACAGCTATAGGCTATAGTGGTCCGATATCAGCGGTTCCGACAAATGAGCAGCTACTTGAAGAGAAACGGATATGTGAACATTTTCAGATCGATATCTCAAAAACCAAGGAACTACAGAGAGACTTGCTTAAATCGACTCCTTTCGTTCTGAGTGTCACAAACTTCATCGCAAACTTAACGTACCCTGTTCAGCGTATAGAAACAACAACACAGTGCATTCATTAAAGCTTTTGAAATTTTTACAAATTCTTTTTCTTTTTTTTTGTAACGAATGAAACCCCTTTTTATGGCTCAGCTTTCGAAGGTTATCTCACACAGAAATAGCTGGAGGCGGCATTATTCAAGCGAAAAAAATTTTAAATCACCGAAATACGCAAGGAATCTGTGCAAATGAAATGAATGCGAAATAAACCAAGCACACACGCAAACAAATAAACACATACATAGATGAATGTACATATATATGTGTGCATAAGTATGTACGTGTACCGACGTTAGACGAAATGAAATAAGTCATCGAACCGTAAAAGGGATAATAACGCACGGTATTATTTGCTGCTTCTAAGCCAACAACAACAACAATAATGAAATTGGGCGAAATACACGGTAACAGTAAAAAGTGAAATAACAATAAAAAATGTAAAGCAAACAACCTAACCTCGGCACCCTTAAAAGTCCGTCGTGTGTTGCCCGGCTTTTTGTCGCTGAATAAACAGAGTGAAAAAGCATTTGGCTGTCATAAACGTGGGCGTAAGTCAGGCCATGTACTATCTATGTTTATGTCCTTGACGCGTGTGTTTGGCAGCTTCCAAGGCTTGCCGGTATTGGGTAAATAAGCAATAAAACCACCCTAAATAAACACTGTGCTAAAAATCCAATAAATTTGTTCAACAAGCAGTTAATGGTTGAGGGGAGTGTGGGAGGGCGTGAAATGTAAGGGGTTATATAGAGGACTTGATAAAGTTTTAAAATTTTATTAATTTGTATTATATACTTTCGAAAAAAATTAAGACCCTTAAAATAATATTTCTTTGGCATCTTTAAATTAAAGCTCCCGAAAGCTCGAGCCTGAAGTTTGACCTCATTTCGGTCTGGCCCCAACATAGTACCGTTCGATACAATTTGATCTCATCTCATCCAAGCCGATCTAACCTGATCTGTACTTACTACAAATGATCAAATTTAAACATAAACCGATCCGATTTGCTCTTAAATTTCATTTGATCTCAAAATATGTGCAAATTTTATTTCTGAGTCGAATATGATTTGTTTTAATCGGAACTGTTTAACTCCTACGCGGTTCATACTTATTCGATAATATCTATCATATGAGTTCTGTAACTTTTTAAGTTGATCCTTTCTCATAGTTTCTGTTGGGATGGTAAGGATTGAATAAATTGTCATCGCGGTCATTCAAGGCCCAGCAAACGTGCTGTTTCGACGAGGTCGGACCATAGAGAGAGGGGTGTTAGATGTGTACGGTTAGCAGTGCCTGCAAAGAGGAAGTTTTTGCCATGCAGGCACTCGTTGCACGCTGGACATATATTTGATATGTGAAGGTCTTTTCTGGATAAGTAGGAGTTTAACCTGTTACAGTATTCAGAACGAAGCTACGTAAGTGTTACTCTCGATTCACACGGCAACTCAATCTCGTTGACTGCAATGGGTGGTCGTTAGACTCCAAGAATGCTAATTACTGATGCTCCTACGAGGCGGTTTCGCTACAAGTCCCAACGATCTCATATAGTGTTTATATCAGCTGACTCCGTCTCAGCGAAGCACAATATCATTAGGTCCGTTACTGAGATTATCAGCTCAACCGCATCGATCTATACAGATCTATCCATATTATAACAGATCTCATCTCATCCAATTGTAACTTAAACGGAACGAATTTGATCAGGTCTGAACTGATAAAGATATTGTATATCAGCTGATTCAATTCGATATGAATTAATTCCAGATCAGATCATAGATCCCAAAACAAAGGCGTATTTTATTTCTTATTCCAATATGAACCGGGTTTTTCGGAAACGATTGCCTCATATGAAGTTCATATTTGGCCATCAATCTCTCATAACAACCGACATCATCTGAAATAGTCCAGTCTTATCGATCTCATCCAGTCTTATAAGTTGGTTATAGGTAGAGACACCGACTGACAGGGTTCAGACAGATATAATCTGATGTCACTATATCTCTTTAGCATGCTGTATCTGTATCTCTAACGAAACTGATATAACCCGGTCTAAAATAATGTCAAATAAGCTGGTCTGACCTCTTTCCGTTCATTTTGGTGGACTTCGATCTCATCTTATTTTACATAATATATTACATATATAATACCATTCGGTTGTCGTAAGCCAAATAATTAAAAAAATTGGATGCAGCTTCAAAGAATAACAACCTTAACCTCTACACGGTACCATGACACGGATTTCAACTCAGTTGTCAAAAATTTTCAAAAACGTAATACGAAATAAATATCCGCATTCATATACTCCTTCTCTTCCTTCGCCCCTTTTTTGAATCCACGAATGACTGTTTGTTTGTGTTATTTCGTCTTTGACCAAATAAAAAGTAAATAAAATAAATATTTTTTGTCATTTTGTCGCTTCAATGGCTTAATCTGACTGACTGCCTGCGCGCCTATTTGTCCCCGCCACCACCCACTTAAGCTGCCAGCCTGGCTGTTAAGCAAACGAGCTGCTCGCAGCTCACAACTCGAGCCGCAATTTGTGGATGAGTGAGTAACGAGATTTTCTGTGTGCAACAGCTCAAAAATGCCTGCAGCAATTCCTTTTTCATTTCAAGTGACAGACCAAAAGCTGGGGGAGATAGCAGGCGCTCATAATATGACAACTCCCCCGCCCATAAACATACTGATGAAGTGGCCGCGCCCAACCGCTCGGGGTGGCACACAGTCGCAGTATGTCCTGGAATGTCGCAGACAATGCGCCCTTATGCAGTTATTTTCTTTCCATTTGTTTGTTTGCTGGCTTGTTTGGACCGGCTGGGCCGAACCACATAGCAGGCGGATATAAATATGCTGGATATTTCGTATGAATAATTGTTGCTTTAGGTGGTTGAATTGTTCATGACGGAAAAAATGTGTAAACGATGAGTATAAATAAATAAACATATTTGTCAATTTAGTGTATGAAATGTCGTCTAATGAGCTACAAGTAGCAGATACACAGAAGGGGCGTACTCAAGGGTGGCAGACAATGTTAAGTGCAGAGGGTGAGTGGGAGAAAAGCGTGTTTGGGTGGAGAAAGTGTCCGCATTTTTAGATGTTGTGATTAATGAAGCCAATTTTTGGTGGTTTTGCGATTTAAAGTCTATGAGATAATAATTAAATTGAATAATGTTATACATAAACTCAGTGCATTAATTCAGGCAAAATTTGAAAAAAAAAATTGTTTAGAATTAATTTAATATTATTTGTACCGAAAATTTTAAAATTTTGTTACTAATAGCAAAACATAAGAAAACTGCCTTCAAATCGCCAAAATTTGGAGCATGGTGAATCGATCAAGCAATTGGTATAAAAAAACTGGTATAAATTAAAGAGAGCGGTATAATCAAATGCAGTATAATTCCTCTGCATAACGGTTACATCACTGTAACAAGATATCTAGAAACTCCGTTGAAGAGAACATGAGGATAAGTAAGGTACGTCACTTCGATGACAGCTGGTCATAAAGTAGTTAACGACACTAATCCGTTGTACCTAGTAATACAACTTCGGAATCTTATTGTAGCTTTCACGTGTAAAGTTATCGTCGAAAGCGTAAAGCTCAGATATAACGCACACAGTAGTGACGAATCAATAACGACTAAAATATGTCGACTGTCATATGTAACGTGTCATTTGTCAGACACAAAAATGTGGAAATGCAATGCATGTTGCTTCGATGACAGCTGAGAAAGTAGCTAACGACATTAATCTGTATCGAGATTTGGCAGATTTGAAAGATAATCGTCTTTATTTATTTGAAAAAAATAATTTAAAATTTAAAAATTCCGGTTAACTTAATTGAAGAAATATCTAAATTGGGAAGAGTCATCTCTTTCAAGTCCTCTTTTGTCTTATGCCTCGAGTCCTCTCTAATGTGCATTTAATCTTAAGGTTTTATACTATCCTAAAAATTTAAAAACAACCGTAGATAATGCTTTTATAAAAAACTCAATTCCATGACAGTGATCCAAAAAGCGACTTGGTTAGGAAAGTGATCAAGATATATGTAGTTACCCTCAAAAATTGTTGGTGAAAAGTATGTACTCAATGTGCCACCAGCAATACTCCAACTGAGCCAACTGAGAATTTTTTGTCTTCAATTAAAAACCACTAGTTTGTATATTTTTCTAAAATTATGCTAAGAGAAAATATTTACCGCATAAATTTAAACATTTTGATATTCAGCATAATAGCACATTCTGGAAAAAAGTATCTGAGATTAGAACAAAAAAGCTTTTCAACTAATATGAGTAAATTTCGTCGACTTCGAAAGGGTATGAGTTTTAAAAATTCACGATATTTTAAGCCTAAGGTCATATGTTGTTAACTCGGCTATAATCGCGCAAGCGGTGTCTACGCCAGAAAATAAGAAAGGTCATATAACAGCTAACCTTTAAATATTACAATTTGATAAAATATATAACTGTTAAGTACCGCATTAAGGCGATAAATCGAGCTTTGCAGAAATATAGGTAATATATTTTGTGTCAGTTTATCTAAAACATTGCCTACAATTAGGCTGATTTTATCCAAGTCGCACACCAAATACGACAATCTTATGATAATTGTCAGAAGAGCCGAAATAGACGGATAATTAAAAAATTGTTTTTTTTTTTTAACACGCGGTTTTCAGAAAGAAATAAGATGCTTTTAAATTAATGTTATTGCCAAGAGTTTAGCTTTATTATAAAGATAAGGGATTGACATTATGTTATAAGAATGATTCGGGCAAATAAGCGCCGGGTGTGGCTCGATTGTCACCACTTTTTGCGGCAATTGGGGTCGTATAGCAGCAAAAATGCCTGAATATTCCATACCAAGATGTTAATCGTCTCGGTTTTATCCGCGTAGACAAGCGACTTCACATAGCCCTACAAAAAATAGTCCAGCGGTGTTAAATCGCATGATTTTTTAGGCCACGGACAGGCCCACGACGCGATATAATGCGCTAACCAAAAGCATCCCTAAATAAATTGTTTGTTTCGTTAGCTGTATGGCATGTAGCGCGGTCTTGATGGAACTTAAGGTCGTCCATATCAACACTGTCCAATTCAAGCACAATAAAGTCATTAATTTGGGTTCTGCAGCGTTATCCATTCACTGTAACATTATGACCGGCTTAATTTTGGAAGAAATACGGACCAATGATTACATCTAACCTTAGAGCGCACTAAACATTAAAGATGTAATAGTTTTGTAGGCTTTCCATCTACATTATGAGAGTGCTGTGTTACAGCACATACCGTTAACTTTTTCACTGCTTAGTTGAAGATTACGTCTTATATAATATCCAAAAGTTGTTCCAACTAACTTATTAAAAAAAAACACCAGCGCTTCTTGTCAGCACCTACAACTACATAAAACTCATTTTAATAAAGACGACGCTTTTCTTACTTAAAAAGCCATAAAAGGCAAACTACAAGAGCCAACAACTAGAGCCAACAGAACCATTTAAAGAAGCGTATGCACATAAATTTTCATAGTAAGTGACATAGAACAACTTGAAGAATTCCAAAGAACGGCCACCAATGAAAAAAGTAAACCAACCACTAAAGTAAATTTCGATATTAAGTTACAACAACTTAATAAAAGCCATTGATTCGGGTGAAAAACAGCAAGATGACACCAAAATTAGAGTGTGCAGCAGTAAATGGAAAATAAATAAAACCAAATTACAACAAAAAAATGTCACAAAAAAGTTTATTTAAATTTCATTTGTATTGAAAGAAACATGCCGACAGAAATTCAATAAAAAATCGGTGTTTTTACCTGAGAAGTGCAGCTAATAGAGCAGTAACTACTATATCGATGCACCTAACTGCATCCAGATATATGTATATATGTGAATTTCTGTGCCTACACACACTTGAATTGAATAACTTTATCAGCAATCAATGTGAAAATCATCGCTGAACGGTAACAAAGGGTCGCCCATGACTAGACAAGTAAATTAATTTAGATAGACAACAAATCTGAGTTAATCCGCCTGTGGACAATGTCTAATATATATGTATGTATGTGTGTGTGAGATGGTCTTAGGGGTGTTTGTAGCTTCGAGAAACGTGTTTGGAGTGTTGAATGCTCTTTGCTGTTGTTGTTTACATTTATTTTTACTTTCTTTGTATGGGTGTTGCCATTGTTTGTGCGGCAACTGTGCGCTCTCTCGGCTGCTGCTTTGCTATCAAAATGCAAATGACAGTGGAAATTGGGAGCAAACTAACGCTGCCAGTTCACGCTACTAAGCGTAGATTACAATGTGTCGCTTGAGATATGTAAATCTCTATGAAGATATGGTAAACACAGCTACAAAAATACATGTAAATGGAAGTGTATCTGTTGGCATTTACATAGATGCAGTTACAATTGCATCAACTTGGTGAGATTGTCGCTCGTGTAGCTGCTGATCGCGTTGTTAATCCCTTGACAGTTACAAACATAAATACACGGATCTTACATTGTTAACAACATAAGAAAGAGATATGAAACCGACGCATACAAATCCATAAAATCTTAGAGGTAATCACGTAATCATCTGAAACCGGGTGTGAGTCAGTTAGTGGTTCACAATTTGATCAGATCAAATAGTAGATATAGGTATGTGTTGCATGTTTTCTGGAAATTTGTTTCAAAATTACATTTATCTTTCGAATGACAACGAAATCCCATAGGGTCAGAGAACTGCCAAAACTTTTTGAGTTGCGGATTTATGATTCGAATGAAAACCAAATACACCCCTAATGTATCGATAAAGCATATGTGTATCAGTTCTCTTTCAACACCTTTTACTTTCCATTCTCACGAACACAGAAGGGTTTAAACAGATCAGCCCGCATCAAATTGGATCGAATGATATTAACGAACTATTGCATAACACAAAAAGTTTACAGAAGTCCGCATAAATCATAGATATAAGCTCCAAGAAATTAGATTTTATTATTCAACATAATCTTCGGTAGTTACAGAGATTTTCAAACTTTTTGGAACCTTTTTTAAAGTAATTTACCTAATGTGTTATAATTTCACAAGAACACAGGGATAATCAAATCGGAGGTGGCGTCTTTTCCGACTACCATACCACTACAGTGCCTTCCAAGGGGAGATAAAATCAATTCAAATAGCCTTCTTGTTTTGACAAGGTCTGAATTCACGACAAGAAATATCTTTATATAGCCAAGCGGCTTTGAAATCACTAAAATATCTTAGGGTTTCAAAGGAGATACTAAGAGAATATCTTGGTGGATCTACCGTATATCTTGAGGCTGCAAGCTAAGGATTGTCAGGTAGTTGTCCACCATGATCGTGCGACCGATTGTCACATATGGAGCGGTGGCTTAGGCCTCGAAAGTATCGCAAACTTCGGTAGAACTTCAACTATCGAGCTGCAACGACTCGCCTGTATCTGCGTATCGGGTGTCCGACGGCGGCACTTGAAGTCATACTGGATCTTACACCATTTCACCTAGTAATCGGTCAAGTTGCCAGAGGTTAGGTAATTTGTGCCCAATGCATGAAGGACCTAAGTGGCGACATAGCACTGGCTCTTCTCCCAAAGGAGAGGATTACCAAAGGTGTAAACTTCACTGGAAAGTTCAAGGTTACCTTCAGGAGTAAGGCTGAATGGAACGATTCGGCTCTCGAGCTACTGCTTGGGAATAGTACAATCAAGTGGTACACCGACGGCTCGAAAGCATAGGAAGAAATTAACGCAGGGGTCGCACACACCAAACTCTCCATACATATGGCTAGTAGTCCGAGCATATTTCAAGCAAAGGTCTTTGATATAAGTCGGTGCGTAGAGATAAACCTCCAACGCAAATATCGCAATGAACTTACAGTTATACGAAGCGATAGTCAAGTGGCACTCAAAGCGATCTCTGCGTACGAGATCGAATCGCTATTGATGCAGGAGTGTATAGAATGAATAAAAAGTCTATCAGATCGTAACCAAGAGCACTTTATTTGGGTGACAGGTCACAAAGGTATAGCCGGGAATAAAGTGGCTCATGAGCTTGCCCGCTTCGCAGCATCCATCAACATGGTAGGACTCGAGCCTTTTATTGCGATTGGTATCCATGCTATAAAAGCGCTGCTACTCAAGTTTGAAGCAGTGGGTAGGAAGAGGTATTGGCAACAACTCCTAGGCATGCGGCATGCCAAGGGATAAACTCAGGCTATAACAATGAATGCCTTTCATGACTATATCTCATACGTATGTCTTTCATAATCTGAGTTGAACAATTATAAAGGAGTGTTGAAACATATAACAAATTGTCATTTGGGAAAGCACAACAATGAAGGCCATTAGTACAACAATTGAATAATATAATCGTGCTTATATTGTATCAGGAGCCTATTTTGAAACCGATAATAAAGTTTTGTACTGAAATACGTGAAAACGTAGTTTTTTCGACAGTCCAAGTCAAAATTGATCATATGATATATGTATTTTTAACCACAAATACAATAAAATTAATAAATACCTATTCGAAATGGGTTAGTTAAGTGCAAGATTTCATTCACCATTCTTCGCTAACTCAAAAACTCCTTCTTCCTTATACTCGTATCCTGAGAATTTTCAGTGCAACTCTTTCACTTAAAAATGCCCTCCTTAAGCTTAACTACAAGCAAACACACTTATGATGTGACATCAATTCATTTATTTGCGCTCCCTTTGTAGGCCCGAGACCTTTTCAGAACTTTAAATAAAAGCGAGTCATACAAATTTGCCTGCCCCAAAATACAAGCATGTCACCATAAGAGCGCTGTCCTTATTAGAGTGGGCGTAATACAAAGCTTCAGTTAACGGTGAAAAAACTTACCTGCAAAGAAACGAAGTAGAATAAAATATTAGTACAACAATAAAAAGGTCAAAATGAAATTCAAATAATGCACAAAAAGTAATAAAAAAAGGCGAACATAAAAAATAGCAAAAGAACTTTTGCCAAATTGCAAGACAAACATACGAAAAAAGGTGAAGTTTCCGTAGACGCGGAAAGCTTTTGAAATTTTAAGCGAGTTTTTATGTGTGTGTGTGTGTGTGTGAATGGGTATACTTAAGAGCGAACGCATGAAATATTCAAGTATTTAGAAGAAAAATGTGCTTAACATTAATATCCCCAAAGCGGCTGAGCGGCAGCATATTTAAAGGCGTGTTGCAGGAGCGGAAAGTGCGGCAGGCAGGCAGGCAGTCAGGTGACCCGAGCGGCCAAGCAAACAAAAGCGCTTATGAGCTTCGCTTGCCTCTAGCCGGCATTTAGCACACGTGAGTTTGCACAAAGCAAATAGCAGGATAAACATGTAAGCTCACAGACACACACATACAGACACAAAAGTTCATATGAGCGTTTTCAGGTGAGGACCCAAGTGAGGCAGCAAAGCATTATTTGAGTTTCTAGAGCGGTGTGAGTGCCCAAAGCAATCCGGGAACGCGCTGAGGGGAAAGCACAACAAGCGGGGTGTCAGCTCAAGTGGGGTCAACTCGCCTGGAAAATAAAGCAGCTCCACTTTGCCATTCTCTGATATTTCACTTAATTCTATGCTCTTCTTTTCTCATGCCACAAGTTTTGCCTTATCGTAATGGTGTGGCAAGAGATTTTTACAGAGTCTGCAAATCGGTTTAGCCGAATTATTTTATTTTGCTTGTTTTCATAGGATTTAGCAAAATTTTAAATGCTCATCCAAAGTATTTAGCAATTTTACCACTCATACATATACACACAATACGCGTTCTTGTATTTGAGCTTTCCATTGGGAAATTATTTTTTATTTCCGATTTAACTCATTTTCATGTGCTTAGAAGTTACTTTCTTAGCTTTAGTGAGCAATAAATAGAAGATTTTAGTTATTACTCTCTACAATCAGCGACTAACTAGTATTTGGTAAGCACTTAGCAGGCGGAGTGCAACTTAGTGCAAAACTGTAATGATTTGGAAGAGCCAGTAAGGAATGTGAGGCATGAAATTATATGGCGAATGAAATAGTGTTCATACAAGAACAGCTGTATGCTATAGTGGTTCGATCTAAACAATTTGTTCGAAGATTGCCTGGACCCAAATTCAGACAACATTTCGTTAAGACATACCGTCAAATAAAAAGCTTTCCCATACAAGGACTTGATTTTGACCGACCAGCTACACCCTATATAATCAGATATCAGCGGTTCCGACCAAATTGCAGATTTCCATAACGATATCTCAAAAGCTGAGGCCTGATTTCTATATATATAGTACAGACAGACAGTCGAACATGACTAAATCGACTAAGCTCGACACACCGATAATTTTTAAGTACCACATATTCTATAGTCCCTCCAACGTTTCCATTGGGAAGTTATAAACTTCATGAATACCTTCATTTCCCCTGTTTGGGTTTTCTTAGTAATGCTATTCGAATAACATACACAGACAATAAAACTTGGAATTTTCAGAGTTCTAACTCTCGGAATCATTCCTTAGTTTTTTCTCCCAAACTCTATATCTCTATCTCCCCTTTCCTAGAAACCTGATGATATATACGCCTCTGATCTTCGATTTAGGTTAGGTTAGATGGCTAATCTAGAGAGATCGCACCTGAACTGCTATTTATAGTCCTTTGTGAAGCCATAGAAAAGAAGAACTCCTGTGTTCGAACTTATAAATTAGTAGTGGTCTACAGATGGCGCCTGATAAGATTCCCAGCCACATAGACTTCCGCCTAGAGAGACTATTAAAGGCACCATAACTGGGGAGAGGCTAGCCGTACACTAGATCTCTTGCGATCGATCCTAGCTCTGGCCAAACTCCGCAAAGCCCAGATATCTAGTAGTAGAACATTCTTTCGCGGTTCGAGGGTGCCTTACCTTGAAAGCTCAAGAGCTTTACATTATACAATTGCGAGACAAATTCCGTCTCCTTGTCGCGTTCTATACTGGACACTACAGGCTCAAGAAACATTATTCCCACATGGGCATACCCTCTTGAAACTGGAAACTTCAGAATACCTGATTCTAGATTTCCCAGAAATTTTTAGAAGCAAGCTCAAGGCCTTTGGATCCAGCTACAAGAACAGGGATCACATACCTTCCATTGCGCACAGAAAACTCCTGGAATTGTTCACAGTGCTGGAGCTTTGTGCCCATTTGTGATATTAGAGAGGATATATAATATTTCTGTCTATCTGACACATTGATAACTGGCACCTTTTTTCCACAGTAACCATTTTCCGAAATACCAAAAAAACTCAAATCCAAATGCACCTCCAGGGAAACTGCTGAATCTTCTCAATTCCAAAATCTATTTTGTCTGGCACTAAAGGGCCAACGCTTAATTTTTGCTTACATGTGTAATGCATATCAAATAGCTTGTCTTACAACTTTATTTACACACACTAAAGCTCCCAATGCGTTTCGGGCACCTCACGGCTCTACACGCCCATTAGCGCTAGTAACAGCTAGTCGAAGTCATGAAAAGTTAATTGCGCCAATTAATAGAGCCAAAGAAGAATGGCACACACTGAACTTGCTTGGCTGGGATTTGGGAAAAAGCAATGACTCTACAAAGGTACACAGAAAGGCGTTTTAAGCAAACAAACAAATAGTCCCAAACACAATCACTCGCTCTCCCCGATGCCCATTTTACAAAGAAACTCAATTTACGCTTGACCACTTACTGGTGACTCCTTTGGGGTGCGCTGCGCTAATCATTGCTTATGGAAGCAGGAGTGGGTGTGTGTGTGGTTTAGGTGACCCAAGAGTAACTGTTATTCGACGAAAATCGTTTGGGGAAAGAGTGTGTGCTGCCGCAGTGATAATCAAAAGGCAAACACTGGTAAAAATGGCAATAAAGGCAAACGGAATGCCAGTGAAAGGAAGCGGTGGACAATTGCTTGCAACACCACCATCTGCGGCAGAAACGCTCACTTTGCCGAACGATTTACACTGCAAAACACTCATTTGCTCCTCGTGGCAAGTGTTCGACGCACTTTTTTGTCGATGCTACGCAATGACAATGAGCCACAAAGGACAAAGGACCAAGCGGACACAATATGCCCAAAACAAAAAGGCGGATAGCGGAGAGCAGCAGGCAGCGGGTGGCTCAGTAGAGAAGCGGTTTGACTTCGTATTACAGAAACAATGCCGAGAGGCGGACAATATGGGCAAGGTGTCCGTTTTCTTATTGAACAATTCCACTTCAATGGCAGGTCCTTTATCGCTTACCTCCCTCCTGCTGTTGTTTACGTTCTCGCTTGTCTCCATATTTGCTTTTGTTTGTATGCAATGACTTTTTCCTGCGAATTTTTGGCAAAAGTCAATTAACTAAAATGCGAAATACAAATTTTATGTGCGTAGGGAACAAAGCGCGTCATAAAGTAGTAGATGGAAAGAAAGGCTGTCAAAATAGACACAACAGCGGAGTAATTTTTATGACTATTCGCAAGTGTCTTACAAACAAAGAACACAGAATTAAACAAAAGATTGGGCAAAGCAATTGTAAAACTTATGTTATCTGTTAAGCAGTGCTAATCTCTTCTCGCACACCCTCTATCTTGCGCGCTCGTTCAATCTGTCTTGATTTCGACTGGCTATTGTCAGTAGTGTTTTCTTTGTTGTGGTTAAAGTTCATTAGAAAGCAACGGGAGAGCATGTTTTTCGAAGATAATCCAATTCTTGAGAGGGAGTGACTGTTGTCTTGGAGATTTGAGATCTTGAAAAGTATGCTTCCCACCCCGGGGACTCGTTTGTCAAATTATGAATTTATACCTCAGAGATTTGTGTGTCCGGTTCAATCTAATTTTATTTTTTATGAAGACGTGTAGTCGATACTAGCAAGAAGCGTCTCAAAATTGCAAGGAGAAAACAATGTGCAACAAGCAACCGAAACGAACACACGAATTTGTATCTGAAATAAAACAACTTAAAAATTTTTGTGGCATAGTGATCGTCGAGTTTGAAGAAGAAGTCATAACGGCACGGTAGACAATTTGGTCATATATATATACATACATATATAATATATACATTTTTATGTATTTGCTAGATGTTTGAATAATTTTCTATTTCTTATATCTACCTCAGCGATGACACTGTTTCAGAAGTAAACATAAAGTAAATTCTGCGATTTATCATATTTGGTAGTTAGAACTGTCAATATTTCACCCGAAGTGCTCAAGAACCAATAAGTTGCGCCTTTAAGAATAACCAAATTATGTATAAAAATTTTAATTAGTTTATCTAAGCTTATCTTTACAATTTTCAACACGTTTTCAAACCTCTATTCAACGAAATAACGTTTGATCTATTTCATTTTTGGAACACATACCTTTCTCTGTGGTAATTTTCTGTCGTCAGCGAAAAGTGGCAACTAAGCCTTATATATATGTACTTCCTTCATTTGGAAAATGTCTTAAAACCCAATAAAATATATAAGGATATATTTCACTTTAAGTAATTACCTTATACAATACAAAGGGATTAACTAAACCCCTTAAGCATAACTAGAATAAATCGTTATTATTGTTTGGTAACTTTAGAATCCAAACTGTGTTTAATTGAAACCGAAGGAAAGAAAAATTAATTTCGTTCATCATAGCTTAAGTTTTTACTTCTCAAAAGGTTTACAAAATTCTTTTACCAAAATGGTCCATTTCATTTATGGAACACATACCTTTCTCTGCGGTGAAAAGTGGCAACTAAGCCTTCGAAGTAGATTTTTACTGATAGCTTATTTTTTTCGACACTTCTCTCACGCGTTTCTCTTAGATCTTTCGGATAGTGGCTATATTAACATTCCGATTTTTTTTTAAATAAAAATGTCTTCAAAATCATAAAAAATATATGTCGTTTAAAGTAATTAGCCCACCCATCACTAAGGCGTTGACTGTCAGGACATTTTCGTTACAATATTGGGTCCCATTTAATAAATCGTTATCTTTTGATAATTATGTATCTAATTTGTTGGAGATTAGTGAAATTTTGGGCTGAAAGGCCTTTTTATGGCGATTCTGGTATAGAAAAAAATTGATGATGTCATAGTAAGTACAAAGAATCTATGAATAACTGCCAAATACCTATTGCTTTTGTTTTGCTTGTATTTTGGAACTCCAGTAGAAAGCAGGTACAACCGAACAAAAATCAATAACTAGTCTAACATATGTACATATAGCATAAACGAAAACTCTAAATCTTTTTTGACCGTTAAAGACTTTGTCTAGTTACCTTACATCACCTTGAAATATTAATGACCCCCTAAGTAGGTCTTTTACACGAAGCAACGAAAAATAAACCAAATAAAATAAAAAAAACAATATTTTTAGTAACTACTTGCTAACTACTAACTAACTAAGAAGCTATGTAACTCAGAGACTCAGCCCACTTTTCAGCAAAGCTATTAATTTTGGGAAATATTCAAATTTAAAAGCACAAATTTTAATGGCTTATCTAATTGAAGAAGATTTATTGTTGGCTGCGCTACACCAGCGGAGTGAAGCGATACCTATTACTTGGATGTACTATCCATATATGTATGTACATATATATTTATGCAAGTACATTTGTAAATAAAGTAAATTGCCTCTTTTGGCTAATATTCTAGACACCAAAACACCACCAATTCACAAGCATATAATTTGCAACATAATAACGAAAAATTTGCCGCATATCAATTTGCCGAAGAGACCTACTGATGGTAATAGGCGCAGCAGAGCAGATAAAAAGAAGAAAAATATAAAAAAAACTAAAAAGAATATAAAAAGAATATAAAAATAAAACTTCAACATAACGAGACCTTGCCTGGGCTGTCATGTACAAATAGGCGCGGCATGCTTCTCGCATGGGCAGATTGTACGGTTGCGCATGCGCATCACACAACTCTGCAGTGCCAAATGCTAAATTTTCGTTGAAGAATGCGTGTCTAATGGCGAAATCGAAGCGGAAAATCGATTGAAAATTACTGTGCATGCATGCAATTTGTATTTTATATTGTTTATATAATTTTTTTTTTTAGTTTTTGCGCAAGAGATTGTCTTAAGAGAGTGACACAATTTTTTTAGCGGCGGCATTCAGTTGAGAAGATAGTTATTATGAGCAATTTATGCCTGAGAGAATGATTGTTTGAGTAATTTTCCGAAATGTAGGCGAATAGAAGTCTAAAAAAAATTTAAAAAATTTGCAGCAACAATAGGAGATAATTTTACTCAAATACAGAAGTATAAAGTTCATGCTTATATGAAATATTATTGCATTTGATTATTTTTAAGGTCATCGTCATAAAATTATATTATCACTTCTGGTCGGTAATTTTTCTAATGTAGTCATTATACTAAATGTGGGCAACTTTTTTTGCAATTTTTAACTAGACACATATTTAAAAGAACTGAACAGAAATATTCAGAAAAACTAATATACTATTTTTTGTAATTCAAAAATACTAAAAATTTTTTCTGAATGTTATTGATTGCAGAGTGTAATAATTATACAATTTTATTATAATTAAAATTGAGTACTTAGAAAGTTTTAGAAAATATAGCTTATTTTTTAAATTAATATCAATCTGTATAATTCGATTTTGGAAACTTAAAAATCGGAGAGATTTTCTGGGGTTGCAATGAAAATGAGTACATGGTTCTAATTTCGTGTATAATGCATCCGAAGCACAGCCTACAGCTAGACAACTTAGTTTAGCGAAGACACGCACCAATCCTTCCTCAATAATAATTCGAATTTTCGATTTCATACTATAAAATTCTCAAATTTAAATTAAAAAAATTGCAGTTTCCAATAGAAAATGATAACATCCTCCTAATTCACTTTTAAATAGTTTTTTTTTTTTTTTTTTTTGAATATCACAAAAATAGTGTATTTTTCAATAATAATAATATTTTTTAGCGAATTTTTCAATATAGACGCTAGAAAAGTAGACCGGTAGGGATAGCAAACGACGACATATTTTTCCCGCTCTTTTAACACTTCTCTTCAGTGAGGTTTGCAATTTTATCAGGGAAAGATATACGATCCAACAACGAGTCGAAATAATTAAAATTTACTAACGAAATTTGAAGTTAAGAGCACAACGTCCAATTTATGGTCGTCATAATTGTAAAACAATTGAGAGTCTAGTGGAAACATTTGAGTCCACAGGCAAAGTACCAAGTGTTCCGGTACCAGTGAAACAAAGAAGTGCCCGTGGTGTGAAAATATTGCTGCCGCTAGCGCATCAATTGAGGAAGACCCAAAACAGTCTCTCACACGTCGTTCTCAAGCGTTGGGCATCTCTGTAACGTCGTTGTGGCGAATAAGGCAGTTCCTAACCCAACACATTAAAAACTACTACAATATATATTTTTTAATTAATATGCTTTTATACAAAAAGTTTAAAATATAATGCCCTTTCAGTCCTGATAAAGTGGCTCATTAAAAGCAGTCAGTCAACCACCCAAAACGAAATCGCCATTCATTTAAAAGAGCTATTAAAATACTTTTGCCAAATTTAGACTCACCCTGGTCATAAGCTTCAAAAGAAAAACAAGAACAGCAAATAGGACCAAAGGAAAAGCCAGCGCAGATGCTGATAAGAAACTCATAATTGCCGTCATTAAAGCGAAACACAGCTTGGCAGCTACTAATCTGGTGGGCATGAAAAACCGCTAAATAAAATACACCAAACTTGTGAAAGAAAAAACTTGAAATGGCAAGAGATAAAGCAAACTGTAAACATAATAAAGTTGGCGGACAAACACAACACCTACTCAAGAGAATGCGTGCCACAAACGCTCGGCTTTGTCAAAGTAACCACATAACATTTACAATAATAAAATGTCATAAGCGAATAAGCTGGTGCTTGGAGTGTGGTGTGGGCGATTGGATAAGGCAAACAATAAGTGGCAGCAGATTTACTGCTTGTGGTTGGTTGCACGGTCAACGGGCAGCTGCTGCTCCTGCAGCTAAGGAGCCATTTGTTTTTGTTTGCGCTGCTGAAAAGGAAAACTAATTAAAAGTAAAAGTAAACTGTGCCACTAAAAGGCTAACCAAACAAAGCACCCTGTAAAGTGACATGATGTAAAGATTTGAAATCACCTTCGTGTTGATATAAAGTTGACAAAGGGAAGGCAAAAGTTGGTAAAAGAAGAAGGAAAGACCCGTCAGAAGGAGTGAGTGGTGAGCGAACTTGAATAATGGTTGTCCACCGTCGTTTCTTAAAGAACTTCCCTTTGAATTTTGTGCCATAGGTATGGCACCATATCAATAATTAATTTTAAAAAGCGTTCATTTTTAACCCGGTGAAATATTAGAGCATTGAAGGCATTAGAACTGTCGGTAAAATAATTTTTTTAAATGAAGGCTGCCAAAAGTTTAATTCTCGAAGAATCACCTCGCAGAAACAGGTTAAGTACACTGAAGCTATACTGAAGATATACTGATACGAATATCTCATGTAAGCCGTTCTCTGTAGTAAAGGACATCTTCTCATAGTCAGACAACCAATTAACTAGCAGTAGAAAAATGGGTTTTACGCTTATAAACTATATGTCTGCCCACCGTTAGACAGCTATTTCATTTTTACTTAACCATACTAAACGTAAGTGTAGCCTACATTTAGGATGATGTTCCATAATTCTTCTTCTGTTCGGTTGAATATTATCAATAACGAATTCTGGGTCTCAAGATGAGTGATGGTGTTGCGAATAGTACGCTCAGTATGCCGATTATATTGACTATATATTGAGTAGAGGGCAAACGTAAGTGTTGCCTACTTCTAGGATGATATTCCAATATTCTTCTTTTGGAATGTATATTCAAGTTTATATAATATAGTTTATCTAATATTTTACACTCCTTTTATAAAAACTAAACAAAAATATTTCTTTTTCTTTGCAGGTAAGTTTTTATGAAAATAGTTCTATCTCGTCAAACGTAAGTAAGAACAATATAAAAGTATTAATATTCTCTGTCTTTTATTCAATATTTTTTTTCAATATTGTTGACTTATCTATGAAAAAAGCTGGCTGATATTTAAGTTCCATGGTTAAGTACTTAACAGATGTTCTGAACTAATTCTTAATTATAAGTTACAGAGAATGACTTTTTGGTACCAGAAATAGACATATTTTATTTAAATATACTCCTGTTATCTTCTTCTCTACTCACATACCGACGAGAGACATGTAGAGGAGAAAAATGTCATATCGAATATTAGAGGGAGGGTGGGAGGTAGGTTTTCCGTAAATAGCTCTCCTTGAAGCATAGTTTCAGGCCAGCGGATCACTGTAGCGTTGCAGTAGATACATTGCTCTGAAATGAAGCCTATTTCTGGGCGGTGAGCGTTCATTGTGAGATCCTGCTGGCCTAAAATTGAACAATGGACATCTACTGAACTACTTGCTCTGAGCAAGATTCATCTTGCCACAATCACGGAAGTTCTTACTAGATATTGGCGGCATATCGGCGGTAAGGCTAAAAACCTTGTTAGACACTAATATCCAAAGTAGCATAGCGGAAGGTGAAGTGGAAACATTTAGGCACTTTCCATTATTTACTTTTTGCAATAGTAAGATTAAACAAAAAAAAACGTTAACTTCGGCTGCACCGAAGCTAATATACCCTTCACAGGTGTATTTCTTTTAGTAACTACATGTTCGTGTCGTTCAGTTTTAAGGCAGCTACATGCTGTAGTTAACCGATCTGAACAATTTCTTCGGAGATTACATTGTTGCTTTAGAAAATAATCTGTACCAAATTTCGTGAATATATCTTGACAAATGTGAAAGTTTTCCATACAAGAACTTGGTTCCGATCGTTCAGTTTGTATGGCAGCTATATGCTATAGTGATCCGATATCGGCCGTTCCGACAAATGAGCAGCTTCTTGAAGAGAAAATGACGTTTGCAAAACTTCAAAACGATATCTTAAAAACTGAGGGACTAGTTCGTATATATACAGACAGACAGACGGACATGGCTAAATCGACTTAGATAAACATACTGATCATTTATATATATACTATTTAGGGTCTCCGACGCTTCCTTCTGGGTGTTACAAACTTCGTGACAAACTTAATATACCCTGTTCAGGGTATAAAAATCGCAGCAGATATGTTAAAACATATGATTTTCGAATTCGGTGACAAAGCCGGAACTAATATTAGAAGCTGCGGCATATTTGTGACAAGCTCAAAGCATATTTGTGGCAAGCAAAGGGTTTTTCATTCAGTACGTAGAAATATTTGAGTATAACAATGAACTGGTGCTCTTAACTGTCCAAGTAGGATCCATTTCGGGTCGACATTTGAACTTAACTTAAGCTAAACTAACCAAACCCAATATATTTGTTTTAACTAATGGGTCGAAATTCGAATTGAAAGTGTTAACTGGGTGCCTCTATGGCCTTGTCTAAGCATAAAGTTTGATATTGAAAGTAATAATAGTAACTCAGGCATTATATGTAACAGAGTTCGGGGACAGAAAGTAAGTCAAGATTGTATTTTATTACTTCCCAACGATCATCTAACTAACAGTTACGTCACATAATACAAAGTGGGCTATCAATGCATTTTCAGTATTAATGTCTTTCTCAAAAAAAAAATTCTAGAGCCCACAATTATAGTTTAAAATAGTGACAGAACTCGCAGAGCAATCCTCTCGTCTTGTTGGGGCACCAGACCACCACACAATCATAATATTTGTTGCATCCGTGGTAACTTCTTACCGAATCTTGCTTCGAAGGTGTTGGCAAACAAATACTCGCTCTTCTAATAAGTATTGTAGGAAAATTAAAATTAGTTCTCTATTTCTCTATTGCGTACAGAGAATTTTTAACCGAACCTTATCTGAAAGTTCTTGAGGAATAAATGCATGTATTGATATTTTAAGTTGAAAGCTTTCACTGTCGGAGAAAATTTCCGAGTAAACATTTTATCTTCCACAATCGGGAACATAAATTATAAAATCTAGTGTCTGGCGATTCTTTGGGATAATAATGACATTTAGATTAAGACTTTTTTAAAAACCGCTGAAATAAATCCTCAAATGGGATTTTTGATCAAAATCGGAACGATTTTCAATTCAATCTGGGTAGTGTATTCACTTATAATAGCTCCTTGATACAGGTCCACAATTAGACATCGAATTGAAAGTTAGGTCGGGTTAAGTTAGGTTATACGACTGATATCTCAAAATCTCGGGAGGATCACAGTACCAACGTTAATCGAATATTTCTCTGGAGGAATGAAATATTAAAACTTTGGAATTGTTTTACTCGCGTTTATAAAGTAAATTACAAAAAGGCTATGACTTTAAATCACATTTATGAAATAGACAATATAGTAGATATAAAAATATTTCCTTTTTCTCACTTTTTCTCCGCCGCTGAAATAACTAAAAATTGTTATCTACTCGCGCAGAATCGTGCAGAAATTATTTAAGCGACCAAACCTTTATGCAAATCACTTGGACCGCGCAAGCAGACAGTGGCGATAAAAGTTATAGCAAGTGGCAACCGCAAAACGCGCCAACAATAAAAATAACCAGCCGACTATATAAATGACTACCTGTAACTGCTGCCCAACGGAGCTTGTAAGGGAGATGCAAGCCAGCAAAAAAAATAAAGAAAAAATACATTTTTAAGAAATAAAATATATTTGTGCAACATTTAAGCTTGTGGCAAGCAAAGAAAGTGCATAGCGCTTATGGCGACAGCAATGAAATGCAATGTGGCATGCCACGCTCGTTACGCCTGCGCGCCGCACAATAAAAGCGGTAGCAGTCAGCGTAGAAAGCAAGGCACAAACAAAGCGACAAACAATTGTGCAACGCTAAAAAACAAACGTTGTTGTACAAAAACAAAAGCTATAAATGAAAGGTACTAGAGCAAAGGTTTTGCAAACAAAAGCACATATCAATACATTTGGAGCGGAAATGCTGGTAGCACGCAGTGTAAAGAGTTGGCGACACAGACGCCAGTCGGTGCATAAAATGCAGCGTGACCACATTATTAGTGCAGCTTCTTGGAAATCAGTTAAAGTAGCGGATGCTAGTTACTTTATTTGTTCTTGTTGTTGCTGTGTGCGAGCGTTTAGCAAATTTCCATAGCCAAAATTGAAACTGTAGCGAAAACATTTTTCCCACCTACAAGCGGAGCGCACGGCAAACAATAATATTTTTCCAATTTCAGTTATTTTTTGCGAATTTCTTTTCATTTTTTTTACATGTGGCATACAACAAGCAAAGCGTTAAGGTTATGAAAAAAGTGAGCGCCAACATTTCACTGCCATAAGACGCTGGGTCAAGTCGCGGTCACATGCCGCCAACTGCCACTGGCTGCCGCTGACTGTCATGGCTGCCACGCGGCTAGTCTTGCAAGCGAGGTTCGTGGTCTCTAAGTTCGTAGTTTTTTTTGAAGCATTTACATTCCCATTCGCCTTCATATTTTCACATTTTGCGCGACATTTCCTTAACTAAAATTTGCATATTAAAAACGCTTATTGTTTTTGCTTTCGGTTGCAAAGTTCAAGTCTGCGCCTTTTCGCGCTTTTCTCAGTGCCTTTTTGCCACGTGAATGTTAGGAGATTCGATTTGTTGCGACTGATATGCCAATTCTTTCAGCCATCTAAGGCATTCCTTTTATGTTGTTGTTATTTTTGCTTACAATAATTTCATTTTTCGGCGCACATAAGTAGCTGATATGCTTCCAGAAATTATTATTACTATTGTTCGGTCAGGTTTCTTGTATTTGCGCTTATCTAAAAATTTTAGATTTCGATCACGTCTACTCTTTGGGAAATAATACTTCTGCTATACTTGTACTTGTCCCTTGTGACTTTGGAACTTGCGAGTGAATGTGGGAAGGCAAAGACGTAGCGCATGGAGTTACACTGAGTCTTCTCAACGATTTTTCTGCTCCTCATCATTGATAACGTTCTCTGTTTCTTTCTTCCACATGCTTCATTGTGTACTTCTCAACCATGTTATGTAAAAAACTTTATATATGCTATTATAGATATTATAATTTTCCTTTTGACTATTTACATAAGTGGTATATAGTATAAATATCCGGGATGTGGGTAGCAGTGGAGGAAAGTGAAGCCTCCCAATTACACAATTTTCACTTTTATTTTAGATTTCATTTAATTAAATATTATGATTTGGCCTACTGAATGTCATACTCAACCTCTTGTCTAATGGTGTTGCTTATTCACTTTTATTGAGTCTTCTGCTGTTTACGAAGCATCTGAAACTCTTATCCACAAAGTTAGACAAGTTTCAATTCGTTAATGAGAAGTCGTTACTTCGAGCTTGTTGATCTTTTATTTTTGAAGTTTGGTCTGGCATATCTCTACACATAGAATAAATTTTCCTATTGAGTGCTTTAAAAATTACTATAAACTGCATGAGAAAATGCGAACACAAGCCCGATTGAGAATTAATCACAAACACAAAACCTTAAACTCACATTTTTAATGGAATCAATAGTCAACTCGTCTACCCCGGTCAATGACGAAAATGGTAAAGAAAAATCCCTTCAAAGTCATGGTATTGGCATCAGAGAGATAACATAGGACCTCAAAAATCTTACGATTATGAACCGTGTCAATACTGGACTCATACCAAAAGACCTGACTCTGCTGCAAACGTGATTTGACGTTCTGCTTGACATTGTAGCTGAGGACCTTACATTCATCAAACGTATAATTACTGGTAATGAGACATGGATTTATGAACATTAGGTCGGAAATGTCCAACAATCTAGCGAAAGGCGCTACAAAAATAAGGCGAACCGATAAAAAATCAAAATTCACCAAACACACTGATTGGGATGGCCAGACTTATAACAAGTGCATAGAAAATTTGATTAAGCATAAGCGTATCAGCATCCTATTTTAAAAGTGATAACAAGGAATTGTATTGAAATATATGAAAATTATATTTTATTTGCCAGTCCGCGTCAAATTTGATCAGATGGTATATATAGTAATACTACGTTATAGACATTTGTCCTTATGCTAATACTCAGATCTTTCACACTCGAGCAGGAAAACAGAAGGGTGTTAAACATCTTTTTCTGAGCTATGGGTAAACCTACTCGTGGAATTTTTAAACGCAGTTTTAATTTTAATACAATTTTACTAATAAACTGTATTTACATATTTATTATTATCGAGAAAATTTATATATAGTGTGACAGCAACATATAAACAATCACTCAAATACACATCCGCTATTGAGAAACTTTAGCTTGCATAACAAATTTTTTGTTTTAATTTTTCATTTAATACTTTTCTAAATTTATATTTGAAGGCAGAATTATACACTTCAATAGTTGTCACGTTGCTGCAACAGGTAATCAGTGGCAAGTAAAGACATACAAAATATACATCACGTTTCAAACGAAAAATCGAATGTGACTTCGGTTTTTTCATATTGCATAAGTCTCACCTGTCTCCTGATGGTGACTTAACTTTACAAAGAAATATTTTTGGTGTTGTTGTGTAAGACTGCTTTTTTATAGTAAAAATCTTTGTTTGGTTTGAATTTTTGTGATTATTTATTTAAATAAAATAATAATTCTTAGTTGAATTCTCTCAAATAGACCAAAACTATATCACTTAACTAAAATCTTCGGTTTGATTATGCTTTCTATGACTATTTATGTAATTTATTTTAATAAAAGTTATGTCAATGGGGAATTATCAATACATAAAGCGCAAAAGGAAAAGCCATGAAGATGAAGCATTTTACATACATCGCAAAAAAAACAAGTCAGGTTGAAATACAGCTTTTACAGGAGGCACAAGTACCTAAAACAACACTAACCGTGCGATTCTGTAACGTGAGACAGTATCAAGTCTCTAAATTTGAGATTTTGAGTTAGAGACAATTTTTGAGACTTGAGACGATTTTGCTATTGTGTAAGTGACAGTCTCAAAATCTATTACATTTCATTATTCAGAGATGTTTTTACACTTGAATGATAATAAATACGGCGATAACAAATATTAACTTTTCTATAACATAGTCAAAAAATATAATTATCAATAAAAATAAAAATATATGTTGACTTTGTTTCATAATATTTATGAAATTTATGTAAAATTTATTTATTTTTAACCTTTTCGTGTTTGAATTGCTTACAAAATGTAAAAAAACGACAATCGATTAATATCTATGATGATCTCTATTCAGTACATTGAAAATGGCAGCAAGAGTTCTTTTTAGTTTTGTGACCAGCTAACTACCAGGTCTCAATATTTTGAGACTAACGCTAGAGACTGTTTAGTGAATAGTAACTAGTATCAAATTGATACTTTGTCTCAAAATGTCTCAAATAGAGACTAGAGACTGGTTACAGAATCCCGCTATAAATAAAAAAATTAAAGATCTGGATTTGATTCTATTAATTCCGATTCGATCACCGTAAATTTGCATTAATGCATTTTTAGCATTGGCTATGAATATTGAAACCGCTCGACTCTACCAAGCAACATCGCTCCGCTCTAAGGGCTTTTGAAAAGTACCAAGAAGATCCGACGTTTTCGAGCCAAATTTTGTTCAACGATGAGGCCCATTTCTGGCTCAATGGATATGTAAACAAGAAAAATTGCTGCATTTGGGACAAAAAACAACCTGAAGAGATTCAAGAGATACCATTTCATTTAGAAAAAAAGGGTTTGGTGTGGTTTGTGGGTCATGGAATTATCGGTTCATATTTCTTCAAAAGGACCGGTGAGAACGTAACTATTTGATGCCTGAAATTGAAGCTTGTGATCTCGGCGTTTCAATAAGACGGCGCCACTTCCCAAACATCGCATCAATCAATGGATTTATTGATAGTACACCTCGGTGAGTAGATAAATTCTCGTTTTGAGCCGGTCGATTCGCCATGAAAATCGTGTGATATCACACTGTTATACTTTCTTCGTGGGGATATGTGAAGTCTAAAGTCTTTGCGGACAATTCTAATGCGATTCAGGCCTTGGAGCAAAACATCACGCTTGTCATTCGCCAGTTACAAGTAGAAATGCTCGAACGAGTCAACGAAAATTGGACACATCCATTTGAGATGTAATCGTTGGCTAACATTTGAAAGAGATAATGTTCAAGATACAAATGAAAAACAATGTTCTTTGGAATGATAACAAACAGTTTTCATTAAATTTGTAGTTTCTGCGTTTTTTATTAAAAAAAAAAAGTTGGGAACCTCAAAATGGATCGCCCTTTATAATCAAGAGCTGTGCTGTTAATAATTGAAACTTCTGATGAAAATAATCGTTCGGTAGCAGCCAGCTTTGGCAATAGGAGAGAAATTGGACAACGCCAGGCCACTCACACACATCGATAGTGACTTGGCAGAAGTGCTGAGAACTTGATTAAAAGATCATTATACATCCAACTTATAGTCCCACTGGGTCTATAACTATTAAATTTGCTTCTCAAGAGAATCTAGCAAGAATCGACTGCCCCAGTTGTTTGCCCAAAGTGTTTTTTATTTCTTGAAGGTCTATGAGCGTATTGTTATAAAATTACCTTCAAAAAGACAACAAGTTATCGACCAAAAAGTGTATATTTAACCCAAATCGCATGATTCCAGCTATGCTAAATAAAACCTTAAACTTGCTCTAAAAATAAAAGATTTTTTTATTACGGTAATTATATTACGTAGAACTCAGATTGAGGTTTACCTATACGTAGATGATCATAAAGTTGCTTACTTGGTTTAAGAGACTACAAATCACCTGTTTCTTTGAGAAGTATTTTATCTCGTTAAAAATCCAGAGGAAATGAATTAATTTGCTATCAGGAGTCTTACTCTTTTAATTTTATATGAACAGTCTGTCTGTTGTGAGAGGCTGATCTCACGATAGATCGTTCACAAAACATCATACTTCCAAACAAAGCAGCCTCAAACAAGTAAACATATATTTCCACTAACCACAACAACAGAAATATTCACGAATTCCAGAAATTACAAAAACGCCCTATGTATATACTTATATTGCCATGAAATCTATCTAGGTTTCAAAACAGATGGGTCTACTCTATTCAACTCTAAGCACTAATTTGCTGAAGTAGCTTACACAATAGCATTTCAATTGCTTGCAAACTTCCACTAAACGGCGCACAGCGGGCAATGGCCAATGACAGAGGCACAGCTGGAAGGTGCCACAAAGACATGCAGGTGGAAAGGTAGAAAACTACAATAACGACAACAACAAAAGCGGCAGCATTGCAAAAAGGATGAAAAGCCGAGAGAGAATTCTTGAACAAATTGAGGCTTGAAGGTATGAGTGTGTGCGGCATATTTTCCATATATGTGCCGCTGTGCGTATGCCACAAGTGTGACCATGACGAATTGCGAATGTTGCCTGGACATTTTTGCAGCTCTACAGCAAATACCAGCGTGTGAGCTACGCCTGCGGAACAGCAACGTGCGAGCCTTCGCGTCGTTTATTTGCCTCCAACTGTCAGATCATCTTTATTTCCCTGCTTGTGGCAAGTAGCTATGGTGCTTCTTTTATTGCCGTTGCGCTGCCTAAAACATTTCGCCGATCTAATCTCTGGCAGTTGCTTTATCGCCAGTATTTAGTGTCCTTTTATCGGCGCAAACAGAAAATTATAATCTTTGGCTTCCAAAAATGTTTTTTACTTGTTTTTGCTTTTCTTCTTTTATGACTTATTTCTTTGCAACTGCTCATTTACTGCCGTTCAGCAGCGTTTTAAGTGTCATTCGAGCGATTTCATGGTGTAGATTACACAGCCATAACAGCTACGAGCGTTGTATGTGTAATTTTTGATAACTTATTGTTGTTGTTGTTTGCGTTTTTTCTCTTTTGTTGTTACTGCAAGTGTTGCACGTTGCACAATCGGTTGGCTCGCTGTGATTTCTGGTGAATGCCAGTAGCCTGCTTGACTACAGTGGTGCTATTTCTGTTTCTGTTTTTGTTGTTATTGTTTTTGTTTTATGACTATAATGGGCGCACAATAAATGCAGTTGCAAGTAACTCGGAGGTGAGTTGAATTTGTAGAAACGTGTGAATTTTTGCAGCCAGCGCAATACTTCATCCATTACTCAAATCACACACACACACACAAGTGCACATGTATGTATGGGAGTGTGTTTGGGGCAGGCGTGCGATAGCGCTGGCGACATTTCCTTTTCTGCAGTATTATTTATGGCAGCCAAAGGTGCCATAAAAGGCAAAAACAAAAATTATAAATAGTTTGGAGAAAAACAAACTCGCTTTACATTTTCAGTAAAAAAGGAAAAAAAAAAATTTAATAATTTTTAAATACAAGAATTCAATAATATTTTTATATCATAATATATACTATTATTAAAAATATATAACAATAATTTTTAAATTAAAGAAATTATATTTTTAATAAATCTGTATTTTAAAAAGTACAAAAAAAATATAAAAATAATAATATTACAATTTAATAATATTTTTCACAAGCAAAAAAAAAACTTAAACAAAATTTTTAATGGAAAAAAAAATTTAAAAAAAATATAAAACTCTACAAAAATACAATTTAATCATATTTTTACTAAAACAAGACTTAATAATATTTTTAAATACAAAAAATTTTAAAAACTAAAATAGTTAAAAAAAAACAACAATATTAAAAAAACACATACAAAGAAATAAAAATATATAGAAATATAAAAAATATTAACAAAATTTAATAATATTTAAAAAAAAACTTAAAATGAAACTCCATTACTATTTTCACAGATTTTTCCTAATTTTCAAAATTATGAAAAAGGTAAAAAACATAAAATTAAAATAAAAAATAATAATAAAACTTAATAATAATTTTAATTAATCTAAATTTTAAAAGTAAAAAAATTATAAAAAAGTAATAATAATATTTTTCAATAAAAATTAGCAAACTTTGAAAAAAGAGAAGAAAAAAATATATTATAAAAAAATAATAATAATATAAAAAACACAATATTAAATAATACTTTTTAAATTTAAAAAATTAAAAACTATCTTTTAAATAAATAAACGTATAAAAAAGTAAAAAAAAAGTATACAATTATATAAAAAAATTGCATATATTTTTTTAATTTTAAAAGTTATTATATTTACATAAATAAAAATTAGAAAAAAACCCGTACGCTTCTGTTCTCAAGGGGGTATTCTACTCTAGAAATCAAATTTTGGGCAGTTTTTTGAATTTTATTTAAAAAAAAAATATTTTTACTACCCATTTTTTATGGTGTTTTTATTGATATCTTAAGAATATAGAAAAAAAATTTACAAAAAAGTATTAAAAATTAAAATAATTAGAGGGGCGGAGAGACAGGTGTAAAAGAAAATGGCGCATCCTGGTGACATTGATCCTGACTTCCTGGTGGTCTGAAAAAAAAATCAAAGGAAATTCTTAATCAGTAAGGATGCTGTTATAGTCCGGGAACACGAAAATTTTTTTTTTTTTTTTTTTTTGAAAAATGGCGACTGCCTGAAAATAAAAACCATTTTTTACGTTTTTTTGAAATTCCTGAATTTTTTTTTTAATATTAAAAACAAAAATTTTGACACGATGCTGGTAGGAACGATAAAGGGTTATATAAAGAAGGTTCACACAAAATTTCAAGTAAATCGGTTGTATAGAACTTGAGATAATTAATTATGAAAAAAATCTAATTTTTCAAAATTCGAGCTTCTTAGTGACTCCAAGCTTCTTCAAATGGCTTATAACGAATTGATGACTACTATGCCGGTCTCTTTCGACCAATTCAGCGATTTTATCGCAATTTTCGACGACAGGCCTTCCGGAGCGTGGCGCACCTTCGACCACCTCTACATCAGAACGAAAACGTTGAAACCATCGTTGTGCGGTGGAAATGGAAACTGTATCGGGTTCATAAACTGCACAAATTTTATTGGCGGCTTGAGATGCATTTTTGCCTTTATCGTAGTAGTACTGTAATATATGCCGTATTTTCTCTTTATTTTGCTACATGTTTGCGACGCTATAACTCACGAACGACTTAAAAAACAACGACAATAAATCAGACACGTGTTAGCGCGTGAAATGAGCTTTCCATGACCCGGTGCGACGAATAAAACTAGAACTACGCGCTTTCAGCGCCAACTAGCGAAAATACCGCAAGACTTTTTTGACAACCTAATATGTTGATCGGTCTGAATAAGAGATATCTATACAAATATGTGAGAAGCCATCCTATAAAAATAGAAATAATTCAGTTACTTCGATTATTTTCATTTCACATCTCTCAGATCAGATCAGATTATGTGTAATCTAAATAAAATTATAAAAATTCTCACCGCATTATTCTAACCAATTAATCGGTTACCTTCTTCTAATCGTGATATACCGACTATAATGTTATCCGAGTATATTGAAATCGGTTATATCAAATAAAAAAGTAGATAAGGCATTACTATTTAAAGAAATAAACGCATCTTCGTCTAACTAGAGATACTGATTTGGGTCAGATAACGCCTAATAGTTCGCCATAGTCTCAATTCCTCAATTTTTTTTCGAATTTCAATTTGTTTCTGTAATTTTTTTGGCCTGCCAACTGAAATCAATATGAATCTCTCAACTTTTTTCTTATTTTTCATAAAATTTACCGTAAAGCAAATTCCATCTACCAACTCACAAGCAAATCAGCTTCAAATGCCGCTACAGTGACAAAACGAAAGAAAGACAGCGACCAATTGAACGAAAGATCTTCTCAGTTACGCTGCCGTGCGCAATGATTAATTTTGAATTGTGAATAGCTCGTAATCTGTGCGGCATTTATAAATCGCGCGAGGCTAGGTGGCACCACCACGCCGCCATTGCTACTGCACTTGCAACATAGCAATGCGTCTCCTTTGATATTGTTGTTATTGTTGCTGTTGGATGCGCTTCAAGCGACATTAGTCATTTAGTGCGTTGCAGCAAACAAACAAAGGATTAGCTGTGGATTACCAGATGGCATTATGGCAAGTCAATTGGCTTGCGGTGTGCATTAAAAACTACACTGAGAGAATGGATGCTACATTCAAGAGCTATTTGATTGAGGATTACATTTAGTGTGTATAGTATTAATAGAAGACAATATTTTGCCATCGCTAAATCTGTGGAGAATGGAACACTCAAGAAAAAAGAAAAGTTATAAACTACATTGATTTGAATAGTTATTTGCTAAAGATCTGAAATAATTCTTCAAGATCATTCGATAGATCTTATAAATTAATTCAATTGCCCTATGAGTGACTTTTTTGATGATCATCTTCCATGTGTAAGGTTCATGTATAATGTTAAAAAGCTCTGGCTATTCAATTGTCACGGGAGTATTCTTTCACTACAGTACTTTTTTAAAGATTGCGGATGCTTCCGCCGTAAACAAAGATCTATCAAGCATATTGTGTGAATGACTGAATCCGCTGCTAACAAACTGAATGTATCTTAACAGTGTGGCTTAAGACCTGGCTGTTCCAGCATTGAATAAAAATTCACACCGCGAAAGTGCTGGCAAAGACCCAACAATAAGCAATCTAGACGCGGGTTGAGGCAGGGTGATATTTTCTCTTTTAACCCTGTAACCTAGCTTGATTATACCAATGACATGGACATGCATAATTGAGCATAGCAAGCAGAAGCTTTTGTGACTATCGTAAGAAAGTCTGCCGCAATGGGTATGGCGGTATGAAAATACGAAATATTCGCTGGATAAGAATGGGTAGCAAAAGGAGCTAGAAGCTGAGAACTAATTCTTCGAAGTAGTCAAGAATCACCAAATCACCAAAAGCAAAACTATAGCCTGGAGCCAGCGAAGGAAGGCAATTGCAAATTGCGGTTTTTACGAGCTCAGTAGGCAACTAGACTAGGATGTCACCTCACGTCTGTTTAACTCTTTACATCTTTACAAATGCAATGGATCCGGTTGAAGATCTACTGTTCAAAGGCTGCACAGGTCTTCTTGTTAGGATGAATTATAACGCTCCATCTAAAGGGGTTTCCGATGCGGGTGTTGGTGGTAAAAGATGTAGAAGTATACCGGGGAGGAACCAAGTAGGAAAGGCAATGAGGAAAAACTAAGTGTACAAAGTTAGAGATGGCACGTAGATAAATGATAAAAAATGATTTTTAAGAACTCAAAGCCTACATAAATGCATCACCATCGATGGTGCTTCTCTAAAATTAAAGATATTTTATTTTTAATAGAGAGCCCTGTTAGCAAATAAAGATATTTCTTTGAAGTGTGCTTTAGATCAATTAACTATTTGTCGTGTGAATTATGAAATTATCACATTATTGGGGAACCTCAACATTTCTGAACCCTTTCGGAATAACTTTTGCATTCTTTGAGAAATTATCGATAACTTTGATTTAACAAATTTGGTTTCGGGTAGAATATCAACCTACGATACACCAATGTCGGACTGATTGAGTTTACAAAAGTGCGCCAATTATTCTTCCTTTTCACTGTTTGGTCCCAATTGAAAATTCCAAGTGTAGCTAGGTCCTTCTCCACCTGGTGTTTCTCGAACATCAAGTAATCAGCTATTGTCACAGTTCATGCGCCTACACCAGATAGCAAGACGGGAATAAGTATTGATTTGTAGAGTTTGGTCTTTGTTCGTCGAAAGAGAACTATACTTCCGAATTTCCTACTCAACCCGTAGTAGCACCTGTCAGCATTGACGTGGGAGCTAAGTCGAGGTGCGACGACTGTTTGTTTAATGCAAGGAGACATTTTGTCTTGCCCTAACTACGCAATGCTAACGATGCGGTTTTTATGGCCAATGGCGTGTGCATTTATTATACATTCTTGTCGAAGCTTGTACCTTCTCTATCATCTCCACAGCTTCTCTGAAACCTCGTTTGGTATTGAACGACTCGGAGAGCTTCTTCTCGAATATAGCGGAGCTTTTAGTATTGCTCAACGTCAGTTTACACAGCCGTATTAGTTTTTCGGGAATACCAAATTCAGACAAAGAGGTATAAAGCTCCTCTTAGTGCTGTCAGAAGCAGATATAAACTCGACGAAGTGGTGGTGAGTGTCGATTCTCTTTTCACAGGTTTTTTCCAAGATTTGGCACATGGTGACTATCTGATCAGTTGTTTATTTTACAAGCCTGAAGCCCCACTGATCAGGTCCACGCAGTTTGTTGACGGATAGAATCTAATATGCGATGTTGAGGAGTCTTATCTCACGGTAGTTGGAACGATTTATACCAAAATTACAAATTTCAAACCACGATACACCAATTTCGAACAGACCGATATAACTAAGGAATCTTGAAATTAAAATGTTTTATTTTTTTCAATGCGCAATGTTAAAAAATGTTCAACACGTTCATTATTTAGACTCTTCTTGGATGAGGTGCCAAATTGTAAGTGATTTGTTGAGCATCATATACATAATCAGTTTTTGCACTTATATATAATAACTCATGACAAATAAGTACAATAACATAATATTTCTGTTGTACTCACAATGATATGACCCCTAGAAGACGCCAGCAATTATTTCGCTTTGAAATTCCTATACAAACAAACATGTGAATAAAGCCATCATCCATCAGCTCATTTCTCTAGTAATCAATCTATCCACATTGACGAGCCAATGCGCCAAGCCACACTTTTCATCACTCACTCCTCCGTAACAAAATAAAAGTAACGATCAACTGCAATAATAAAATAATAATCTTAACCTGCACGCTGACCTCGGTGCATGCAACAGCATCAATAACGATTTAACACAATTGCAACATCAATTTCCATCAACAAAGAAACGATGCGGGCAATTGAGTTGCATAAAACCATGCAAAAGCGAAAAATATGATAAAAGAAATAAGACGAAAAAATTAAAAAAGGAAAAGGAAAACAAAAGCTAGCGTAAAAAAGAACAAACAGTTAAAAGAAACGCGAAAATGGAAAGGCGGACCGCTAATGCAGTGGAAATAAAATTAAAGATCAATTAAGGAAAAGTGAAAAAAATACAAAGAGAAGGAAATAATCGACAAACCGAGTGAAACTAACCTCACACAATTGAAAGGGAAACAGCGACGAGCGACGTTGGAAACTCAAGTGTTTGGAGCTACACAGAGACAATAAAGGCGATCGACGATCTTGAGTTGTGTGTGATCTTGAGAAGGTATGCATTTGGGTAAAAGCAGACATCGACAGCACAAAAAATATTCTTCATACTTATTATACATACATACATCTACATATAAAAATTCTTCCAAGTCGCACGGTTGCTAGCAACTATTTAAACGCCACGATCGGCAGCCGAACCCATACGATCTCACTAAATTAGACAAGTGCCATAAAAACGCTTATCTTATGGTTATCACATATCGCGTCATACAAAGCCGGCTTTGTACGAGCAACGGGTAAATGATACGAAGATTCCTAGTAGCAAATGCGTAGAGATAATATCGCGCTTAATGAAGAACTAAACTGAGTAGCGATCGCTGCTTAAAACAAAACAAAAAACAAAAAGAGTGGGCCCGCAAGGAGGTCGTGTTTTCATGAACGATCGAAATGTGAAGTAGAAGCGGGTCTACATACAGACATGTAGTTGTGATGTATATTTATGTTGCACCTTATAGGTGGTGAATTGCTTGGATTTATGGAAATATTAAAATTTACGTCACATTACAACAAAGTCTTCGGACTGTAATGAAATGAAAATGTCAAGCGAAGTTGTTGAAGAGAGAGAGAGAGCAGACAAGTTGTGAAGCTAGTTAGTGATCTTGAAACGATCACTAGCTTTATGAAAGTATGTTTGTACGTAAGTATGTATGGATGAATATCGAGGATCGCAATGGATTTTGTGGAGCTGCTTAGTTAGCGGAGTAAATGCGAGGTTAAATGAGGTAATACAATGAAAGGCGAGGTAAAAGACAACGTTTAAAGGCAGTTTGGCTACATAGTGAATGACCTTGTCGCTTTTTAATTACAAAGTGACATTCTGCATGCCAATAAAAACAATTTATATGCGCTGACGAGGGTGAGAAAGTGATACAATGTATAAATAACCCGAAATAATTAGTGAGTAAATGCCATAAAAAATATATATTCAACTCGTTAGTGCATACAACCTGATGCTGTGGGTGATCCACGGCCAGCTACGAACAAAGAAAGAGAGAGATAGAAGGAGAGCGCTCGCGCTGCTCACAGCGATCTTAAGCAAACTTAAGCCGCTGCTGATCAAGTCAATAATCTGTGCTGCCAGCTTGATTATTTAGCCAAGCGACATAAAATTTTTTTTATTTTTTATTTTTTTTTTGCCGCTGCCATGGTGTGGCCCCTCCGCGACAACGACGACATTAACCGAGTTCATAGTTTAACAACGCCGTTGCAGCAATTTGCTCTTTTCCTCCACATACCATACATACATACATATGTCCCTAGTGGACGTATACTTATTGCATGACAGTTGACTTTCAATTGTGTTGCTCGTTTGTATGACTGCCTGTCTGTCTGTCTGTCCGTTAGACGACGTCAATTATAGAGTTGTTGTCTTGTCAACGACTATCAACGAGTTGGCGTCATTTTGCTTGATGATTTGATCGCTGCTCAGATATGCTAACATATAGTACATACATACATAGCTATCAACCGTTTTCGTATTTTGCACTTTGCCAACAACAAATTTATCGATTCATCGTCGTCAGCGCTGACATGTTGGTTTTAAATTCTGATTATTGCTGCTCGTAAAGCGTTGCTATGAAGCTTAGCAGCATATTTATTGCCTTTAATGGCATTAATGTTGTTGTTGGAGCTGCATTGCTTTGCTGGTGTTGTTGACATTTCATTGCAATGTTGGTGCTGCTGCTGGCCGCACTTGTATGGCTTCGTGCATAGAATTGTCATGTTGAGGTTTTTCTTGTTCTTCTTCTTCTTGTTTTGTTTTCCCGTTTTGATAAATCTCCACCGCAATTTGTTAGTTATCAAATCGTCGTAAATTGCTGTCTTAAAAAATCATTAATTTCTATTAATTTAACAACATGCGCTTAGCGGTTTGGTAAACTTGAAAATTAAAGTTGATTGTTGCATGTTGCATGTTGAATGTGGCAAGCAATATGGTTTTTATGGCGAGAATAGTTTTATTGGTTAGATGGATGGTGTGTTGAAAGTTATGTAGTCAATTAATTCCTTGGAAAATTTTTTATTTTTTTGTTTAAATACAGAAAGAGTTAATCGTTTAGGATCATGGTAATTGGCAAATCAAGTGCCGTAGTGTTGCCATACTTTTACTAGCTCATATAAATGTTTGCTCATAGAAAAGAAAACTCTCTTCTTCATTTACAGAAATTCTCTATATGTAATTCTGTTTTTATCTAAATAAAAGAAGACATATCCATAAGCTTTTATAAAGGTAGCAGCAGTTGTACTGATACCAAAGCCGTTAAACAACTCTTGAGTTCGCTGACTGCAATGTTACATTCATACTTATTAGACTTGCCTGGGTTCTTGGTGACATCAGGCAGAAACCATAGATGAAAACTCTAAAGCCGAAGATCTTTCCAAAGAGTGTATCCTTACCCGAATCCCATCAGAATGACAAAGAGACGATGCTCCATTGTCCTCTTGTGTTCTGGCATTTAATTTAGGAGCTCGCACGACCTCAGTAAATGTTGGTGAACAATCAACACATGTGCGGTTGCGAAATATTTCTGACCCTGAGTTGAACGTAAGAAGCCTTTGGAAAGACTTGTTCTTGCTCAGGTCGCCGCAATGAAAGGTGTTGCAATTTGATACTATCCCACCCATTGGCACTTAGGCGATGTGGCTAAAGGTCAAAGTGGCATGAAGGAAGATGGAATATAAATTTTCTCCTCCACTGTCCAGTTTCCAACAGACTAAATTTAAATCATCTCGGTTGCCATACCTTCTACCAACCAGGCGACTAAACTTTTATTGATATTAGCCGCCTTAATAAATTTTTGGCACACTCAAGGCGCTTTGTGAATATGTGATTGCCTTTTCGATGCATATCTAGGAGTTGTGATGTCCAATAATGGACAAAGGTCTTTTGCTGTCCAGGTGGAGTTGTTCATGGCCTTACGAATTTCAGAAACAATTAATACATACAGTAATATTTCTAGTGTCAGAAATCCTATATTTGGGATTTCTATGTTCCTATGTTTTCAAATTTAAATCATTTCACCTGAATTACGAGGTTTGACAATTAAGTAATGAGACTGATTTTATTGACGAAAACGGAAAAACGAAATCAAGAGCAACGCGTCGCGATAAAATTTTGCGCCAGATTGGGCGAAACAGCTTTGGAAATGTACGCTAAATTGTAAGAGTGTATGGTAATAGTGCTCTTAGTCGTGCCCAGGTGTTTCGATGGCACAAAGAGTTTAAGGAGGGGCGTGAAAGCGTGGAAGACGAGGCGCGGAGTGGGAGACTACTCGAGGTGCGGACTGACGCAAATGCGCAGCGTGTTCGCTCATTAATCCGTGAAGATCAGCGTTTAACAGTTCGAATGTTGGCCTCGGAACTGAGTATGAACCGCGAAACAGTCAAACTAATTTTAACCAACGATTTTGGGATGAAAAAGTTGTGCGTGAACGATGAAAAAGTTCATCACGACAAAGCGCCGTGCCACACCGCCCTCAGCGGGTCCCAGTATTTGGCCTCTAAAGGGATCGCCGTGTTGCAACAGCCACCTTATTCGTCCGACATGTCACCCTGTGACTTTTTTTGTTTCCTAAAAAAAATCGGTGGTCAAAGGAACCCATTTTGAGTCGTTGTAGAATAATTTTCAAATATACGGTTTTTATGGAATCAGTCTCATTACTTAATTGTCATACCTCGTATATAATAGATTATACTTGATTCAATAGAATTTTATGAATTATTAATTGAAAATTTAATATATGGAAATTGAGGTTTAAAATCAGTATTACAAATCTAAACTAAAATTCTAAAAATTCATAAATTCTTTAATTGTTGTGTTCAATTAATTTGGTGCCCTCAATGAGACTTACCTCCGTCAAGCTTTTAATAAATACACATTCAAGGTTTGATACTTGATGAGTTCCATGATTTCTACATCGGAGTTATGAAAGAGCTGGGCATTGCCAGAGGAAGTCTTAACCGTTTCCTTACTCTCTTCGAGTTTGCAGCTGCGGCAGATGTTGTCTTGAGGACAAAGTTCCTTAAGTGGTGGCAATAAGTCTATATGTACTTTTTCGGGATCTATTTAATAAGTCCATCGTTCTTGCTTTGTCAAATTTTGGAAATATCTATTTCGCTATTTTGCATTTGGTTGTAGATTTCTACAAGCTATTTGTCCAAGTTGCGTATTTAGCTACCTCATTCCTCGCGGGCACAGAATTGTCTCCGACTCAAATTAAAAAAAAAAAAATATACATATTCACGCAGATCGTTCTCTTCGTTAAAACCTTCTTTTACAACTCTTCGCTACATTTGACATTCATTAGCGCTTCAGCCTGCATGGCAGACATGAGTCAAAACTCACACCATTTACTGCCTACAATTGATCCCATAAATCATTTTTAAATTACTTAAAGTAAACACCAGTCTGTTTGGAGCGATTGCGAGCAGAAGCAATAAAATCAAGACAAACAGAAGAAACGAAACTTATGCAACACTTTTCAGACATAACCACATTTCATTAGCAGGAGAAAACGAATTTCTACATCAAATGAGTCTCAGACTGAAAAAATTATTAGCATCTTATTACCACTATACACACGATCTTTACAAAATAAAAAAGGAGAATAACTATAAAAGTAGTATAGGTCGGTCTAAACTCGAAAAGATTAGATTTAGTAAGACTAATATATGAGAGCTGGCGATCTTGTATAATAAAAGCAATTACACTTGGAAATAAAATATTTCACCAATTTTTTGAAGAGATATCGGAGTAGGACTTGTACTTGATTGATTAAATATTCTGAAGGGAAGAGATTAAAGGCATGTAGAGTAAACAAATGGATATTATATGGATAAAAGGCGTGGCTCTAACTCGATTTCAAACATTTTCATATTATAGTTACTAAGTCGCAATCGATTTGTGAAAATTTGTTTTCATATCATGCTAAAACAGTTTTAAGTCGGAATCGAGGAAAAAATCGATTCGACTAGCAATCATCGGGTTTTGCAAACAGCATCAAAATAACGATGCCCGTCTAGGGTTAACACAGTCTAAGGCGTGATATAGCCAACTTTGCAACTTGCCTGTCGTGCTGTTCTAAATATACTTTTTGGTATACGAATCGCATACAATTATTCGTGAATACGAAGCTTCGAAAATCATACCAGACCTCTACTGTTGCATGCCACTAACAATTCAAGGTGCGACTGCCACAAGAATGGGTATAAACAAAATACTTTGTAAACAAATGCAAAAATATCTCAAAAAGAGAATGATTTCAAAAACCAGAAGTACACAAACGAAAGCATTTTCTAGCTAAAACAGCAGTACTAAGTAGTAAATGTTCTGCTGGAGTTAAAGGCAGCTGCCAATGGCCCGAGGCCATGTGGCTAATATGACATAACACTACAGAGCAATGACAAAAGTCTTTAGTGAAGTGAAGAGTAGAAGTTTTTGGAAGAAATGCTTAAGTAAATACAATATATTAGTATATACAAATATATATACATATGTACTAGTATACATATAGGTATAAAAAATATACATATGTATTAGTAGAATTTCTTAGAATAACACTTGGCGCTGCTTGGCAGGATGATACGCGCTCCATATAATTGAAGTGTTTACCGAAACTACCGCGCAACAAAAACAAAAATATCGATACTTCGACTTTTTGAATGCTTGACTACATAAATACACGCATATGTACATACATACAAATATATATACATACATGCTTGATGGCTTCAATGCTTGGCTGATTAGCGCGCACAATGCACTTACTGATATTCATATGTATATATATATATGTATGCCTATATATTATAGCCTCTAAAATCAAAACAATAATCAAAGAAGCGTTGAAATTTCATTGCGTTACGCTGCAATACTTTGCGCTCAACTGTAGCCGGTAGCCACTTGAGCAGATGACGCTGGCGCAGCGGGCGTTCCCGCCGTTTTCGGCTACTGTGTGCACAAACAATGGTGTAAGAGGCTCCAAGAGAAAACAAACAAAATATTACAAAAACAGAAAAAAAACCCAAAAAAAATAAAAAAGTTTCAAATCAGAAAAAATTTAAAAATAAAAAAAGTTTCAAATAAGAAAAAAAAATTATATATAAGAAAAAATTAGAAAAAAATAAAAAGGAAAATAAGAAATAGAAAATAAATATAAAATAACAACAACAAAATATAATATCATTTCCATAATAACGCACGTAATGAATAACGCCACTGAAAGGCGTTTGCTTTATTTATCTTTCTGGCTGTTGGAAAAATTAACTTTTTGCTTTGGGAACTTTCGATATTTGTTTTCATTTTTTGTTTTTCTACCGCGTTTGTTGCTTTTGAATTTGAGAGATTTAATTAAGAAACTTCAGCGCTTTAGTATTGATGGATATAGTATTTGTGTATAAAAGTGAATACGAGGGCTGCTATATATATTTCTGGCCTAATAATGAAAATAGGCATATTTATCAACGAAAATATTTTTTTTTTTTTTTCGTTGGATTTGGCTCGTCTTGGAAGACCCACACGGTCGATTGCTGTTTTGTTCCGGGCTCATACGCATAGATCCATGATTCATCACCTGTGACGATCTTATAAACGTCTTTTGAAGCACCGCGATTGTAATTTATCAGCATTTCTTTACACCAATCCACACGAGCCTTTTTTTGAGCGATTGTCAAATTGTGCGGGGCCAAGTGTTCATGCAATATCGAATGTATGCTGGTGGGAGAAATGCATAGGCGTGCCTCTATCTAAAGGTATGTTACATGACGATCTTGCATTATCAGTTCACGTACGGCATCGATGTTTTCTGGCACAACGGCTGTTTTTGGACGACCTTCGTCTTTGAGCGAGCGTCGGCCACGATTGAATTCGTTGTAACAGTTTTTCACAGTGCTATAGGATGGTGCTTCATAGCCATACAAATATTTTAGTTCATCGGTGCACTCTTGTCGTGATAATCCACGTCGAAAGTTGTGAAAAATGATCGCACGAAAATGTTCACGAGTTAATTCCATTTTTTGGCCGAGATGAATTTTTTAATTCCCTGTAAATAAAACAATTCACGATTAAAAGACAAAACGTTCTGAGTGATGTTATGCTAAAAAATGTCAAACTTTTCAATGGAAGTGTCAGATTGCACCTGGCAACACTTAGTGTTGCCTAGTCCAGAAATATATATAGCAACCTATGTATAGCTATACACGCACGTACATATAGCATGTATGGCATAGACCTACAAGACCATATTGTTGCAGTTATGCATTTGTCTTCAATGTTTTTATACCCTAAACAAAGTCTGCCCGTCTGTCTGCAGTTTTTGAGATCGTCATCGATTTGAAATTTTGCTCACGTGCTTTTCTCATTAAGAAACTGCTCATTTGTTAGGATTTGCTGTCATACAAACTGATCTATCAAAATCAATACCTTGCATGAAAGACTTCTGCATATGACGAGTTATCTTCAAGAAATTTAGCAAGGTTAATTATCTAAACTAATGAAGCAATCTCCGAAGAAATCTTTCAGATTGGATCACTATAATATATAGCTGCCATACAAACTGATCGATCGAAATCAAGTCCTTGTATAGAAAAGTTTTTCATATGACGAGATATCTTCAAGAAATCTTTCAAGGATAATTATCTAAAGCAATGATGCAATCTACGAAAAAATTTTTGAGATCGGAAAACTATAGTATGTAGTTGCCATACAAACTCAGCTAAAAAAATTCAGATAAATATAATTTTATATATTTTTCTGCTATAAAAAAAAACATCTGGGAACGGTATTCTAGCTTCATTGCAGCCGAAGTTAGCTTATATTTTTGTTTACTAGGTATTTATTGCATTTTTATTTTCTCTGAAGTGCTCTACAATCTATACACACCTACATAAACCAAAATACTACTCCACATTTTCCTTTACCAACTTCATTTTCTCGATTAACCTGCCACTTAAGTTCACTTCTTCAAAAAACTTCAATTAAATACCAAAATTTCTCCTTATATCCCATAAACCCTCCAACATTTCCAACACCTTTGACTCTCATCATTATTTATTTATTTTGATGCGCTCTTCGCGCTTATTATTTTTGTTACACATACCTAAAAAAAAATAAATAAGCGGTTACAACAGTAATAAAGTTGCAGCTATGCATATCTCAAGAATTATGTGTGCGTCTCTCATACTCCATTTGTTGATTATTAGTTTTGCCCCCCATTGGCTTAAAGACTTTCCGTCTTTTGTTGGGATGATGAACTGATTTCTCTCGCTCAATTAATTAATTATTTAAGAAAAAATTTGTTTTGGGCAGTAATGATTACTAAAGCCGGATACCTATGAAAGTGCTTTGAGATAACCCGTTTGAGGCCAAAGTGTTTGAAAAGTATTCTGGTAAACTTTTTGGATAGCCATGCTTGGCAATATTTTTGGAATCTGCATCTTTATTTCTTCAAGTTTTGTGACGAAAGTGTGAAAAATATTTCTTTATACATAAGTTTTGTGGTTCCGAAATTTCGCGATTTCAAAATTTTTCGGGTTTTTAAATTGTTTCGGAATTGAAAAAATTTAAAAAATTAGATAAAAATTAATGACTGCATACATTTATTTTTTTAGTCCCGAAAATTCGACATTCAAATCCCGATTGATACAGAACTGAGTGTTATAATGTATTTATAAAAATCTCAGAGCTTATTGTACTTTCATAAACTATATTACTTCTACCCGATCGATGGATTTCATTCGTTTTCTAATCATAACTTAAAATTCTCAACTGGTTCTTGATATTTTGTTTGGTTAAGTTCAGTTTGATAATATTTTATATAAGTACGTTCAGTGCAAATGTATATAATCTGTGCGAAATTTTGAGAGACTATATAAACAAGGTTTAGATATGAATCGATGGTATTACTGAGCTTATATTACCGAGTTCCTTTCCACTTAAAACCGTTGCGACTCTCCATTGCAGAGCAATACCAAGTCTCACGGCACAAATGGTGATCAACGAAAGCTTCTAACCTCTTAATTGTCTTTAAGTGGCGACTATCCACTCCGATAAGAGAGTGGCGATACCCGCCTAGAGCTAGATGAAAGTACCATACGACTAGCAAATGGATGTCTCGACACCTTATCTCCGCCGCCACGATTACACTGCTTTCCCTGGTCATAGCGGAATCACAAGAAACTGCAAGACTGATGAGTCTGCTGGGGCAAGTACTTCTAACTCAAAAACGGTTCAATATTTTATTGAATGCCAGTTGCACAAACTGGATTAAAGCTTGAAAGAGGATGAAATAGAATAATCTCAACTTTTCCTTCTTTCCGTCTTTGCCAGATCTAGTTTTTATCTGACTTCACAAAGAACTCTACTTAGCACTCTAAGTGCGATCCTCCACCATCGTGGAGAATCAGCCACTTAATCTAAAGTCCTCAATACTAGAGAGAAAGAGAGAGGGAGTGAGAGAGAGAGAGTGTGAGGGAGAGAGAGATAGAAGAGAAATAGAGATGGAGCTTAAGCCCTTCAATTTCGACCTAGAATTCATAAAAATATAGCCCATATGTTTACAATATAATTAAAATAGAAATAATGAACCTAAGCAGGTTTGTGAGATTTGTGATGGATTCAAAACGCTTTGCCGAGAATTAATATTCACATAAAAGATTTTCTATCCTTTTAGCTTCACATAATACTGTACTTAACAGTATAAGTGTTATCACTCGATAGAGAAAGAGGAAGAGACATGAAGTTAAAAAATTAGACGATATGTTTTATAAAAAGTATATTGAATAATCTGGCCCAACTTCAAGCCAGAATAGAATCATATTAGAGCTCGATGAAAGAGAAAAGTTCCTTTAGTTCCTCATGTTACTTTTTTCTAATTTTTGACCTCAGTCTAATTTACTATTTACTTATTGCATAGGTATATTCGGGCTTGTACCCGAAAAGTCAGCCAAATTGAAAAGTGTATTTCTTCTTTATATAAGTATTTCTATAATTGCTAAAGAAAGCTTCCGAATCAACCACTTCTACTACCGAGTAACTTGTCAACATATCTCACACAAGCGACTGAGAGAGCTCAGTACAAGAGGAAGTGTGGCAACTCTAGCCACGATAGTTGGGCTATTAAATTTGATGAGAAATAAAATGAAAACTACATAGGTAATTTAATTACCGTTATTAGCAACAAATTCTAACGATGCTGTAAAATAAAGTCAGACAAGCGTGAAATGGCCGAGGAAGGAGCTTGTTGCCGGTCATTGCAACAAACTGAAAAATATACATATATCTAGATAGTAAGTGCCACAGATATGATTCTATTATTTTACAGTGCTCGAGTGGCGACAGTTTTAGTTGTTGTTGTTGTTGGCTGCTGTCACCAGTGCCAAGCTGTTGCTGTCGCTGCGACTGTCACTGCTCCTTCCGCTGTCTAATGCAATTAGAAATAAAATTAAAAGTGTTTGCTCTGATGCGCCAGCCGCTGAGTAGCCACTCACACACTTCCACACACTCACAAATTGCTGCACTCAGCTTTGCATCGGTTCTTGCACAGATTGTTGTTGCTGTTGTGCAGTGATGGCAACTAGTTGCTGACTGCTGGCTGCTGCTGGCGTTCATGATGTCGCTGTTGATTATGATGGCACTTGAGTGGCTACCAGTTGGCCGCGGGCATTTGTAGCGCGCTCCTAAGTAACTGCTTACACACTCATAGTTTTGTTGGCTTTTAAACTTTGAGTTTGCTTGTTTTTGCTTTTACTCGTTTCTTGTTGTTGTCACTAATATATTTTGGTTTTACGGACTTTCCTTCTAAGTTATTGCCGCTTACGGCTGCCGTTTGAGCGTTTTAAATGCTCATCAAGTTGTCAATATGATGGCAGCTAACAAGCTGTTGCAAGCAAGATCAGGCAAAAACCAGGTCCTCGTGGGTACAGTGTAGTGCAAAAGAGTGGTATGCTTTCTAAGCAATAAAATTTTTAAAACATTGTATAACATTTTTTTATGTAATAAGTAATATAAGTAAGTTATGTTATGCTATGTTATGCCATGTTTAGTTTCGATGGTTTCTTAAGTTGGACCGAAGTTCCAACAGACAGATATAGTCCGATCTTAAAAAGTTGTTCGGATATAACCCAAGTCAAATATCGTAAAGATATTCTATCGAATAAAAAAGTTATCATACAAGGACAAGATTTTGATCGTTCAGCTTGTAAGGATAACCAATAGATAACCTATAGTAGCTTCTGCCAAGTTAGCAGATTCTTAGGGAAACAAGGACTTGTGCAAAAGTACTGGTCGTTATCTCAAAAACTGGGGGACTAGTTCCCGTAAATTCTTCTGAGTGTTACAAACTTTGTGGGAAACTTAATATACCCTTTGAAGGTGAGAGTCAATATAGTCTCATCAAAACATTGAGAGAGAGTGTACCAAATCGAAAAAGCAACTGACTAATGTGTTATATAAGACAGTTTATATTATTCTCGTACAATAAAGGCACCTCGCTCGTACATCCCTCAAACTCTCTCTTAGTGAACAGACCTCAAAGATATCGAGTAAAAAAGAGCCGAATCGAACATTGTTAAAATAATTTTTTTTAGAAAAATCAAACTTAAGTTTCAATATCAAAAACTTGCTGACTCGAGAAGACATTAGACAACTCTACGAATAAATTTTGTCTATAAATAAATTCGTGCGCTTTGCCATGAGATAGTAAAACTTTATTATTATTCTATTATATGAGTGAACGTGTCGATTTAAAAACGCTGATTTTGATTTTCAGCCAAAAAAGTTGAAAGATTAGGGACTGGAAGCACCACTCGACGAATATTGTTACCAAACACAAGAAAGGCTTGCAGAGTCTTTGGGCAGCAAGCAGCCATATCAAAAATATGTAAAAGCAGCGGAATAAATTCAAAAGCAAGAAAATTGGTTGTCATTGGAAGTCATGAGATCTTGAAAGATAACATTGTACACCAGAAATGCTGCTTGGACTCTATATAAGAAAGACATTTGCGTATCGGATTACATCAAAATAAAAAACGGATTCATTTCGACAACTCTTAACGCAAAACATTAGATGTGAAACCTGGCCAACAAAGCAAATCAACGACAAAGTAATGTACATGATGCCCAATACCTACAGCAACTCATCAAACTGATGCGAGAAATCGCAGAAGAATTCTCAGATCTCGCGACTAGACATGAGGCAACCATTTTATATCATTACATCGCTTGGCCTCATGTTGTCAAGGTCAGCTAAAAACTTTTGGAAAAGCGCAACTAGAAAGTTTTGCCTCACCCGTCCTATAGCACAGACCTATTCCAGAAAGATGGGAAACTGTTATAACCTCAGCTTAGCCTCTATTACGAAAATTTACGTTCTGTAAAGAATGTCTTTCGCGCGCTTCGTTCATTGGACGCCGTTCGCAGCAACTCGGACTGATGTATGGAACGACTTGACGCATTTTACGTCGAGATTTTGAATTGAAAACGTGCAGCGTTCACCGATGAGGCATTGTACATTTGGGCCAAAGAACAACCTGAAGCGATTCAACAGTTGCCATTTTATCCAGAAAAAAACACCGATTTGGTCTGGTTTTTGGGTCGGTGGAATCCTCGGTCCATATTTCTTCAAAGATGATGCCCGTGAGAACGTACCCGTCAATGGCGATCGTTATCGCGACATGATAGCCGGCTGTTTGATGCCTGAGAATGAAGTTCGTCATCTTGGCGACATTTGGTTTCAACAATGGATTTATTGAGAGAAAACTTCGATGAGCAGATAATTTTACGTTTTGGGCTGGTTTTCGGTTGGTCGATTGGCCACCAAGATAGTGTGATATCATACCGTTCGACTCTTTCCTGTGAGGACAAATAAAGTCTAAAGTCTATGCGGACAATCCCGCTTCGATTGAATTGGAGGAAAATATTAAGTTTCTGTGATTTTTCTTTAAAAAAGTAGGGAACCTCGAAATGGATCAACCTTTATAAACCCAAGATGTTAAAGGAGAACAGAGCATGAAAATAAATAACAACAATTAATAAGACGCTTGAGTATTCTATAAAATCTTAGTAAATATTTAAAGTTTTCAACTACTGAGAAGTTTCTGTCAATATTTAGCTTTCTAAATATCTCCATAACCTATATTCACCGCAGTATCGATGCATATGTCACATGTAATGCATTTTCCGATGCCTTTCCACGCCACTGTAACCATTTAACTTTTAGCATGTGACATGCAACATGCAATTGTAGCCACTAACTTGCCACAAACCGCATTGGTTAGCAAGCAATTGCAACCAGCGATTTATTACAGCTGTCACAGCAAATTTCTACATTGTTTTTGTGCTACTAACCAGCAACAAAATGGAAATTTGTAAAATTTAGCTTTGGCTACCGATATTTGTCGGTGTTTTTGTTCTTATTTTTTTTTTTTTTAATTTCTCACAGTGAAATTTTTAGTAACCTAAAATAAAATTTTATATAGTGGGGATTAAAACAAGAACAACCAGTAGTGGCAGCTGCTGCTGACTAATTTATTATTACTACATTTTATCAAAAAATTCAATATCTGTTACTTCTTCGGCGTCTTTTTCCTCCAATGTAGAACTACGACATCCCAGCGGGTATCAACTCGTTATTTTCATTGCTGTCGCCTTATTTCTACAAATAAATATTTATTAGTTCCTAATTTAACGTCACACTGCCATATATATTTTTATGATATGGTTCATAAACCCATTTTAGCGGCGTCGCCGCCCGAGCAATCATCGTTAAATTCAAACTTGTTAACTTGTTAAACAACCCATTCCCGGACAGGTGTAAAATTATTTATTGACTGAAGCGCGTCGAATTTTTTATGGTTTGAGTCGCGTGTCGAGCATTAGAAATTTAGTATGCCATATGAAATTGACGCAGAGAAGGGAGAGCGAAAGAGAGAATACGAGAGTGAGTACATATATGAAAAAAAGAAGGAAAGCTCTCATGTCAAGCTTTGTCTGGCAATGGCGTCTGCAGTTATGTGTAAGTTTGTCGCTTAATGACTTTTGATTGCTCTAAAAATTATAAGTGTATAGGGTATATAAAGTATTTTATGAGACAAATTCTCACAACTTGACGCTTTTAGTCAATTAAGACATTGTCGGGAATAAATTAGTGATAGACACTAGTATTAGAAGAGTAATAAAATAAAGTATTTGTTTATATTGAAACCGTTGAAAACTTTTATTGGCATTAAAAATCAGGTTTCATGCATTAGCTGTTTTAGAGTGAATTCTTTATGAATCAATTAAAATATTTAAATATGGGTCAACTATTGTGATTAAAGCTTTAAGCATCATAAGGTGTCAAGATTATCGAATAAAGTTGAGAAGCAATATTTTTACAACAAAGGTTCCAATTGAGATCTGCCATCAGAATATACTCATTTTTCCTCTTCAAACCCGCTGGTCTGACTCATAAAATTTTGTATTGTGATCTCCATAACTACACACATTCTGATGACCAGTGATGACCAGTGATCTCCAGAACTCCAACAATTTTTCTAACAGTGACCTCCAAAACTTCAAGAATTCTTATGACTAATGAACAATTCTTATCACCATTGGACTTCAGAACAATTCCTTCGGCCAGTGACATCCAGAACAATTCATACGGCCAGTGACCTAGAGATCTCCAACAATTCGTATGACCAGTGAACTCAAGAAGTCCAAGAATTCTTATGATCAGTGAACTCCGAAACACCTCTTACGGCCAGTGATCTCCAGAAGTCCAAGAATTCTTATGACCAGTTAATTCCAGAACTCCAACAATTGTTATCCCTAAAGGACCTCCAGAACTCCAATACAAACCCACTAGTCAAGCGACAGTATACATATTTTAAATTTTTTCGTATGACTCCAGAAATAAGCTGATCGCAAAACGTTTTTTGAACAAAACGCATGAACGTTGTGAATTAATTAATTAAGCCAAAGCAATGTCGGTGTTGATGGAACAAGTATTCAAAGGTCTTCTGTATACAATTTATAATATTTGCTAGAAACTTTGACATTGTGAGTATTGTCCAATACAAGAACCTGAAGCTTCATGCCAGTAGTGAACCTATCCTTACTGCAGTGCACATAGAAAGTTTACATGATCTCCCAACATCATGGACATGGACATGGACACCAAATGTACCATCTGATCAAAATTGACCCGGATTGCCAAAAAAAAACAATACTTCCGTTAGATCCAGAAAATTTCCATAGTCTTCCGAGAAGTGACAATAATCACTGGAAACAAAATGTACCATCTGATCAAATTTGACCCGGACTGACAAAAATATACTATCTTTCGATCTGGGTTATTATATTTACTTAAGCCGTGCTGATAAAATCAAACACTGCTTGCGGGCCAAATTTAATCAGATGGTGTGCTGCTGAAACTTCAACCTTACTAAGAGGAGCGCCCCTCTAACTACATACAACAACTACTACTATACCGCAGTCTGTCGCTGTTTTAACCTTCATTATTGCCAGCGAAACGTGTTTGCTTCAAAGAACGACGATAGATTCGTATAAGAATTGTGTTCCAATTCAATATAATGTCTTTTTTTTACTTGAAATTTGAGAAAGAGCTGACGGACGGACTGGGGCGAACTGGAATGTCTTAAGGACATGGAGGATCGCCAAGATCAAGTGCAAGAGGCCATGCTTTCTAGGTCTCGAAAAGACTGCAGTAAACGAAGGGAAGTAGACATGAGAGAGATGTTGAGCTTCTACCTAGCCTTATCTAGAACTCGTCTTATAGTAGGTATCTAGGATCTTCGCAGTTCAAAGGGACTATATGAAGTATCAAAATTCGCTCTTAAAGTTCGAAGAAAGCGTTGACCGTCTTATATGACGACTACTCAAATTAAACTCAACCTCCATCTGGCATTACTAAGGACCTAAAGGGACAATATAATCCAACATAACCTAGCAACTACGACCCTTTTTGTATCTGGCATTACTAAGCCCCTCAGGAGCCAATATAACCTAACATAGCCTAGCAACTACCGCATTTTTTCTATAAAAGTTAATGCGATATTCCGCCCAAAAATATTTCAAGTTAAGGTTACAAGACAAAAATTGACTGCAGTGGAGGTCTGAAAGATATTCAACACTATTCGAATTATAAAAAGAAGTCCACCGGCATATCGCATTGCCAATAAATACTGCAATTAATTACCAGATCGGTTCAATCATATATGTATGTAAGTAATGGTGAGCATATGCAGCAAAGGCATGCCACAACATGGAAAGTGTTGCCTCACGGTCAAATTAACAAATTAACACGTCTGCGGCGCGTGAATAGACTAAATGAGTGGCAAAGGCGAATGCGAAGCCGAAGCTGGAGTAGTGGAACGCACTTTTTTTGCGCGTGTGTTAAGTGAATTTAATGCATTTTCATTGTAATTGCGATCGATGTTAATTGAATGGCAACAACAACGCCAACGCGCAACGGTAGGGACACGCGAAAAGCCAAAAAATCAAAAGAGGATTCCGCTCGCGAAGTGGCACCAACGAAAGCGAAGGGTAAGTCACAACGGAGCAGGAAACTGAGAGTTAAAAAAAAAAAAAAAAAAAAAACAACAACAACAATTGTGTGTAACAATGCGCCGGCAATGCGATGGCCAATTAAATGTAAATTCGATGCGCAATTATGCAATGCAACATGGCAGGCGCGCTTACGGTATTATTGCAACTTCGCGGCCGCAGCGCGCAGCGCACAACAACAAGTGCACTGGTGGCGAGAGATTGCGCTGAATTCGCACAAAATATTTCGCACTTAAATGTGGCCGAAATAATTCGCAATTAACACAAGAGCGCGCGACCAACAACAGCAACAACAACAATGACAGCACACGCGTTAATATGAGCAGCAGCAACTGCAGTGGAATTGTTTTGCAATGCCTGAGTCGCTGTGGCAACACGAAGGAGCAGAGAAAGAGCTCCTCAGCGCTAGTTGGCGGATAAGCAGCGCTACATATATATGTGTATATTTTCCCATATGAATACATGGATATAGGTTTGTGTATATATCCGCGCCGCGCTTGCATTTCGCCAACGTGCCGCAGCTGCAATCTTTTACACTCACACTCTGCTCCAATAAAGGACCGCTTTTCGTACGGCAAAAAATTGTAAAAAAAAAAAAAAACAAAAACAACAAACAAATTATGTGCTCAAAAAATTAAGCAACAAGTCTTGAGGCTTCTTCGGAAAGCAGCGCAGCGCGCGGGAGTTGATTAACAGCTTTGATTGCTTTTATTTTCCTCTGGCTTTCGGATTAATGTATTTTCGATGCCAGGCTCTGGGGAGTAGCACCAATAGCAACAACAACAACAACAAAAGCATATGGCCACAGCACGTTTGTCATGCAAGTGACAGTTACAAGCTTGTAACAAGAATAAAAACTACGTGCTGACTGGGCAACAACTGAGTGGCGGAGTTTACTGGGTGTTTTCAAGTAAAAAGCTCTACAGGCAATCGGCTACTTAAAAAATTAAATTTCCAGAAAATTTTCAAAAATTAAATAAAGAGAATATGACTCACTGTGTGTAAAGCAACCAGTGATAATTTGTAGTATATAGGCTAGGCCCTAACTCTGTTGGACCAGAGACCCAAGTATATAATTAAAATAAAAACTAAGCATTATTTGGTTTGATGAATAAATGTCCAATGATTGGAATATGAGTGTACTCTGCCCTATCCGAAGGATGGCAGATTCTGCAGCTTGCTCTAATATTGTAGGATCAGCCTTCTTTACATTACCTAGGTTCTTTCGACAGTATTGGACCATATCAATGTGGCTTAAGCATGCAAATCGACGGTAGTCAGATTTTCACTATGCGTCAAATCATAGAGAAAGCACTGACAAACAGAACGAAACCCTTTCTGTCGATTTCAAAGCCGCTTTCGACAGCACTGATAGAAGCTGCCTATACAGTGATATATCTACATTTGGTTTCTTTGCAAAACTCATACGGCTATGCAGAAGAACGTTGAGCACAACCACCAGCTCTGTCAAAATCGGGGATAACCTCGTCGAACCCTTCAATACCAGACGAGGTTTTAGACAGAGTGAGTGCGTCTTCTTCAAAATACTGGTGAAAAAAGTGACATATGCCACAGATCTGCCTTATCAATATAGCCGCCATCAAAATCAAATCAGATCCCCCTCTCAACGAACAAAAATTACGCTCTATGAGACTCTCATGCCCGGTTTCACAGTCCATACTTAAGTTGTGCCTAAATAAAATCTTAGCTAAGCATTGTTGCAAACTGAGTAGTCGTTTGCGTTTCACAGTCAATGCTTAATTTCTATAAAATTTTATTATGATATATGGCAACGTTATGGGCAACATATGTTTTACAAATGTCATTCATAAAAATATCTTTGAAATATTTAAATTATAACACACAATACATAAATTTGCGAGGAAATTTGTATCAAAAATTGATGAAAACAACAAAAGAACCCCAAATTTCATCACTAGCGAGTCGGAGCACCTATGGGAAGCCCCCCGTTTTCAGTGCTTAAGCATAACCTAAGTATGAACTGTGAAACACTATTTTCCTGTTTTATCTTAAGCACAACATAAGTATGGACTGTGAAACCGGGCATCAGTATTCTCGTTCTATTATACGTCTCATAAACGATGACAAACCCACGGTGATGAACGGAGATGAGAAAGCACTTGGAGCATTCGTCGGAACTATTTTTCGCACGATCTTTAGAGCCGTCCTCGTGATCGATGAAGATGAAACCACGAACTGTATGCGCTCTACGGCGACAGGAATATAGTTAAGCGCAGAAGAAATCAACGAATTCGTTGCTTAGGCCATGTTGTTCGCATGACTCGAGACCCATGGGTGGACAACGGGAGCAAAGGCGATCGCGTATCCAAAGGAAGGACCTAGTGCATAGCAATCTATCTGCACTTGGGATGTACAACTGGCGTGACCTCGCAAAGAATAGAAGCAAATTTTTTTATTTTCAACCTAGACTGACTCACTTTTTTAGTGCCAAAGAAGAAAAAGAATACAATTAAAAAAACAACAGTCATATTGGGAAGAAAACGATTGGTAAAACAAACAGAAATAACAATAATTGCAGGAAAATAATTAAAAAAAAATCTGATATTTAGATGTGAGAATTATTTTTTAAAGTTAAAATACTCTATCTCTCTATATAAAAAAAGCAAAATAAGCGAAAAATAAAATTTTTTTATAAAAAACACAGTGTTTTTGGAACATTAAAAGAATGTTCCTATATATTCTTCTAGTGATATATTATATATCTATAGGGAATTTGCCATATCATTCTTGGTGTTGCAAGATTCTTGGCAATCTTAAGTTATTTTCTTCAGGGCTTAAAGATAATAGTAACAAAAATCCATTTAGTTTCTAAATATATTAAAAAATTTAGAGAAATATTTCGAGAAATAGTGTAGCTTTTCGCGTAGATTCCGTAACCTCTATTGATCCAAACACTTATATTTTTAATGTTTTCTATAAAATATTTACCTGAATACAATGTCAGTGAAGAAACACTCACCTGCAAACAAAAAATAATAATAAAAAAAATTTCATTACTAAATTAGTAAAAATTTGAAAGCCATATATAAAATATTAGATGAATTTTGAACTGTGTAAAATCCCAAATCAGTAGTAACCCCTGAAAATTTTTTTTTAAATAATTAATTTAACTTTCTTCTGACTGGAATTGTCAACCTCCTCCCATTCGAAGTGCCTTCTTTGTTCTTTACCACCGCAGACAACCGCTGTGCTGGGCAATTCCGTCGCATGTAGGTTGACGACGCCACCACAGGCTGTTGGCTGCTGACAGCTACTCGCTGCCTTTCGACTGCATCCACCGGGAACATGCGTGCGCGTGTTCCACTTTTATTTTTAGACACATTTCATTTCATTTCACAGTTACAGTTTTTATATTATTTTCTTTGCGAAATTTCACTATAATTTTATTACAATTTTAAGAAAAAATATAAAAGTACGTGTGTATGTCTTTCACAACTTCAGTGCGCACAATTTGATGTGCAAATAAAAAAGTGTGTTGTCACTGCGGATGCATTAAATGCAACACATTGCAAGGCGATGTGGCGCTACAACAGCTTACAGAGGCGTCGCGCCCCCGCAAAAGCAGACACAACACGTTGGGAGCAGCTATGTACTTTCACTATGACTTTTGTTTGATTAAAAAAAAAAATTATGGGCAGTTTTGTATAAGATACCACATTAGGGTGGGTCGATTTATTGAAATTTGGAAATGGACAATTTTTGGCCAAAAGTTTTTCTACAATATTTTGAACCACCCTAATTCTAATATAAATAATAATATACGTAAGAATTAAAACTAAATCTAAACACTCCAATTTTTTTTTTTTTTAATTATTCCTCTTTATTTTGTAATAAGAATGAGCTGACAAATCCGTCCAGCTTGCCGGATGTCATAGAGAAAGTTTAAAATATATATAATATCCATTACTAACAAATAAATAATTTCATAACAATACGATTCTGCAGAATTCTTTCATAAAAAAACATCTTTTCTTCACCAAAGTTGATGTCATATAATCTCGACCCACCCTAACTCTAAATTAACATTATTAGAAAACACCATTGCCCAAGGAAAATTCTAATTTTATGTCACCATCAACATGTTGTCTCCTTTCGTTGGTTGTCAGCGTTGAGATTCCGCGCTTGGCGCTCCAAAAGCGGAAATGTTCCATATGTAGTTTGAGTCATGCAGTCATTATTAATTGTGGATTACAATAAAAATGTTGAAATAATAGTTTACTTTAAGGGAAAATGTTATTCAAATACGATTTGCATTAGTCAGCATGACATTAAATGGAATTTATGAGGCACTTTGTCATTTCTGTTGAGTTCAGGATAAAGCAGAGCGACATAAAATAATCCATAGCACATACTCGATTATTTTGTACTCATCTTTCGAATACATAATATTGATATTTATGTGAGCACTTACTTGTACTGGGCAGCTGATAAATTTCGATAAATATTGAGTCAAGAATAGTGAATACCAAATAAGTAGTCTCTAACTAACTAACTAATCTTAGCAGCTGTGACTAATGTAGGAGCAGAATATACACTTAAAGTATGATAATTATTAATTATCGCAATTCTCGGAAAATATCAGTTACGAAAATAAATGACAAAAATTACTAATTTGTTAACAGATGTAAAATATTTGATCAAAAATGCAAATATTAGAAATTGTATACGGAACTGAGCTAATAATCGCTTAACGAGGTTGAGTAGATTTTTTATTGATAAACTTCATATATCTATTAAAAAATGTTCAGATTGATTGAATAGGGACCAAAGTGTGCAGTTTTACTCCATATTACTTTGCTTTATTATTAGATTAGGTTAATCTAGTAGTCATCTTTTAGGATGCCTGCGATTGAAGTGAATTTTAACAGACTCTTTGGCCCAACTAACGATGCCTTCTCCAGTGTATCATATTGAGAGGCCACAGATGCTTACAGCGTAGTCCTTCCAATGCGGGACAACTGCACAAGAGATGTTTTATTGCCTTGCTCTAGGCATTTCAGGCAGTCTTCTCGATCTGTCAGCCCCAGCGAGCCTCCGAACCCTTTCCATTGGCTTCCCGTAGGTGGATTTCCGCACCTCTGTCCACGATACTACTGCACCGTAGAGCAAAATTGATCTTACAATAGCTGTGTACCACCAGTGCATGAGAGAGGGAGTTAGGGAAAGCATCTGCCTACACGCATTGCCAGCTTTTCTCACCCTTTCTTCCACTTTATACTTTTACTGCAGTTTGCTTTCCAAGACTACTTGGACCAAGGTACTTGCTGCGGTCCTTGAGAGAGAGTTGTGTCCCATATATCGAAGGGAACCTCCAGAGAGAAATTTTGTGCCTTTTTGCTTTATTAATAATTATTTTCTATTTCTATGACGGAAGCTTTCATCCAGTTAAAATTGGACGCAAAGAGTTTACATATCAAATTTGGTTCGAGCTTATTTCATGTTTTATTTTACTTTAGCAATACAAATAATGCTTGATTCTGAGAGCAATTTTTTATTCTCCATATTACAAATATAGGTTGCAGATTTCGCAAAAAGTACCTCTGTACTGGTACAGTATATTGGAGTAGTACACTGCTCATTATTTGATTTACGCTCGTTTTGCAAATAAACCAGAACAACTTTTTTTGTCAACAAGATAAGCAAATAAAATTTAAAATTCAACCCGAATTGAGAAAAAAACAGAGTATCCATTTTCGATTAAACAATTACCCCGACTACAGGGTTTAAATTTCCAAAAATAATAATTACAGATGCAATTGCGTCAAAGTTCGTTGTAAAAAGTCAAATTTATTTGCATAATGAACTTAAAAAAATTATCCGAATATAATATACATAGTGACATTTTACTAAAATAATAACAAATATGAAGAAATTTTCGCGCATTCATAGTAATGAGACTTTATGTATTGACTTTAATATTAAACAAATAAATCTTCAGTTTTAAAGTAAGCGACCACACTTCGATAATTCAAAACAAACAGAAAAGTAGAGTCAGGTTACCGTTTAACTCGCGACAAATGTTAATTCTCGATGAAGCTTGTTAAAATGAGAGAATATGACGAAAATACCAAATAAGCATAAATACTCAAGGCAACTCAGTAAGCGGTGTAAAATAGATCCCAGTTCAGATATTATTAATTAGCGACACAGATTTTTTAGGAGTAGGCTATCTTCGGAAAAGTGCCTTTCCAACAACAAAAGCAGTACCAGAACTTACTTAATTTCAGGAATACAGGGTTTGTCCGGAAAGTCATAGGACAGAGGCGATTTAAAAAAATGTATTGAACCAGTCGTCGATTCAACGCGATTTCCAAGCATTGAAAGCGTCATGGAAGGCTCTCTGGAATAGTCTTGAGAGCCGAGGTTCATGCTGCTTGGATCCTCTCTGTCGTCTCAAAATGCTTGCCTTTCATCGGCCTTTTCAGGCTTGGTACCACCGCTCCGAAGGACAGTAGCGGAGTAAGAAAACCCATCATATTACTTTCCGGACAAACCCTGTATTTATCGGCGGACCTGGCGTGCACTTCTTTTTGATCTGATGACTCAAAAAAAATCAAAATCTATCGATAATGTCAATCAGTGCATTTGAGTCGAATAAATACTTTATATTGACCGCTGTATTTTAGCTTAAATTTCTTTTTCTCTATTAAACTATTTAGTCTACTAGTCCGAATAAACAGTTTCGGGCCAGTTGACTTCAGTAAGAAATTTTTATACTTTCCTGACAATTTTAAAATCTTCACTGCTGTGTATATTTTCATTTGTTTACACCGTGACATATGTCGGCTTGCCGGTCGCTCATCTTCCGCTTTTTGCAGCAAATTTATTCGCAGAAAAAAACCATTTGGTGCGCATAGCCGCAAGACACTTCCCCTTAGGTGCCGCACAAATCATAAATGATGTGTATATTTATATTGTATATTCATGTGAATACACAATTATACACATGTACATATATAAAATACAGGAATAGCTGTGCTGACCACATTAAAGGCGAGCGCCAACGGGCTTGCAAACACTTTTGTTGAAATATTTTTAAATAATTATAATATGACGGCAACAAGCGGATTTGATCAATCACATTGAGGTAAAAATTATCTTAACAAAATAGCGTTAAATTTTCGCTAATGCTAAATATGAATTTAAATACTAATAGGGTGCTCAGTCAGCAGTGGTTGGGTTTAACCGCTTTAATGACTCAATTAATATTCAATTTCATATAATTATATTAACAACAATTAAGTCAAGTAATTTGGCAAACATTTAAAAAAAAAAAAAGTTATCATTGATTTTTGCAGCAATTTGTATAAAAAAATCCCCGTATCTACATATAGTACATACATATACTCATACTTATATTCTTTATATTAATGTACTTATATCCGCCTCAACATCATTATTATCTTCTATTCGCATTTTGTTGTTGCTGTCGCTCTTTATTATTTTACACAGCTAATTACATTTTAATTATAGCTTTGCTTTTGATTTATTCGAAGCGTTTTTCGACACGCTTTTCAATGAGAACTTTTGCCCTTTTGTCCGTCTGCGATTATTTTAATGACTTTGCTGTTCTTTAATTGAGGCAAGATGTGGCACAAATACACACACATATATGTATTTTTGTACAGTAATGTATGCAGATAGAACAATTAACAGCGAAATTGGTATAACAGATTATATAATTGCAGCTAAGCGGCGAATAATTGCTAGCGGTGTAAGCGCTTTAAATGGTTTTACGGTAAAAAAAAAACGAAACAAAATATTCAATATTAATGGTATACTGAAAATAATTATATACATATGTGGGAATAATTACTTAAGTACAAAGTTGTTTTCGAAACAAAATGTGATGTAAGAGGTTGGGAGTTCTATTTTTGGAAATTTTGTTCTAAACAAAGTTTACACTGTGTCTCGCTTCAGAGCAATTACTTCTCCAATTTTTCTGTTCTCCAAGGTAACTAGTAGTCCGAGTCAATGTTTGGGCCTCGGGCACGTCTCCGTCTATCATAACATGAATAATAATTTTTTTTTTCCGATCCGGAGACAGCCAGGTAACTTGGTGAATTTTTCTAAGCTCGAATCTGGTACTACAGCGATCCATATTTCGTGTGCCGGCAAAGTCGATCAGCCTCAATTTGGGCATGTTTGACCATGGAAGCTGAATTTACCGACCCTTGTGCAAAATATACCTTTCTTGCCCACCCTGGCGTTAAAGTTGCCAAGCACGATTTTGACATCGTGGCGGGGCTGCTCTCATTGGTGCGCTGTAAGCGCTGTTGACGTCATTGGTCATATCGTCCTTCTCTTCCATCGGGGCGTATGCGCAAATTAGCGATATGTGGCTAGACGTTCATCCACCGGGAAGAATGCCAGGACTCGACGACGGAGTCTCTCTGCCTTCACGAATCCCACACCGAATTTTCACTCCTTTATATGAGCACTATAGTAAATGCTACAAGGACCTATTCGTCTCAGTCCTACACTCCCGTCCAACACACTTCTTGGAGGGCGGTGCTGTCAGACTTTACTTTTACGAGGACATCAACCAGCTGCATACCCTTAAATTGTAATCTTTAATACGTTTGCAGTGGTCGTTAACAAAGGGAGGTCTCTTTTGATATAAAGTTTAAACCCTTATTACTTTTTTCGAGTAATCGAATCAGGAACAATTTGACGTGTCGAATACAACTTCCCTCTCCCTACCTCAAAGTGATATGAATAATGTTAAGTGTAAAAAATTGAAATAGATACAACAAATACCCTCTAAGTTTCGAGTGAACCGTTCATGGACCAAAGTAAAGAAAAAACATTACAACTCACTCCAGAAACCATATTTAGAGGATGTGCAATTTCAAGCAAAAATGCTATTGAAGCGGACCTACTATAGTTTGTCAAAATCAAACCAACCAATTTCTCTGTGAACTTTATTACTCTGGAAAAGCTCCGGCTATCTCATACACAGGAAACAGGAACACACAGGAACAGGTTTGTTCGGCGATTTTTACAATGTAAAATAATTAAATATCGAACTTGTTTAAAATATTGTGTTCGCAATTGAATCAAATCCTCGCAATCGGTGAAAATGTTGCATAAGTGTTTTTGGAGTCTGCTTTTTCACTAATACAAGCATTTGAGTGGCACAAGCATTCAGCAAAAATCATGAAGCTATCGAAAATTTGTCTCAGGCGAGTCGTCCAACACCCTCAGTGAAGAGGTTACATGGGTTTACGGGTTTCAAACAATCGATTTCTTTATTACTTTATTAAATTCTGCAACACCTCTAGAATATTGTCCGAATTATTCTCGGAGATACAGCCTTAAGAATTTGTGCGCTTGAGGCTAGCTAGGCTAAGTGTGCCGTCTGTGTTTTTGAAGTCAGTTGGCAAGATTTCTAGAGAACTGCTCAACCGATCTTCATGAAACTTTACACAGGTCTTTGAGATACAATCCTTTTTTTTTGAAAATTTGTTTCACTTTAGATGATAAGGAGTTATCCTGTCAACGCGAGCACATCTTTTTTTAGAGGGGCCACCGGAAATATCGTCCAAGAAATGCCCGAGTTTAAAATATTTTTTCCAAAAATTTCAAAATTTCTTTCTTATGGAGCGACTCAATAAATTTTGGTTATATTTTGGGTAATACTACAGTCGTACCAAAATACCTGCATATTTTGCAGTGAAAAAGCCTACTTTCATCATTTACTGGTGCAGAGACGTAAGCTTATGAATATATTGTCAATACTGTCGAACCATAAAGGCGATGGTTAAAAATAAACCGAAACCAAAGAACCAAAATTCGCTGAAGGCACTGAAGTTCAAGCCAGCCGACGGTTAAGACAAGTTAATGGAAAATTGTATTAAACGTTGGCCTGCTTGTATTGTCTGAGGAGCCTATTTTGAAAGCAAAAGTAATGATTTATATTAAAACATGTGAGAATGTAGCTTTTTTTGGCAGACCGGGTCAAACTCTGTTGGAAGAACCAAGTGGAGAAGGACCTGGTTTCGCTTGGGATATACAATTGGCGCCACGTAGCGAAAAGAAGAAACGACTGGCGCGCTGTTGTTGACTCGGCTATAATTGCGTAAGCGGTGCCAACGCCAATTAAGAAGAAGAGAGGGTCAAATTTTGCCAGCAAATATGTGCATCAATTCTCTTTTAACAAAGAGTTATGAGTTATTATTAAATAATAATTAAGCTAGCACTTCAAACTATGCTATGGCGAAGGTGTTTGTTCATTTTCTAATTAAGAGCCTTTTTCATCTTTTCTATTAGCGCAGACACCACTTACGCGATTATGGCCAAGTCAGCGTTGAGAAACCAAAAGATGAATGCAATCGGTTTTGTATACAAGCGGCGAAAATTTGTTTTAAATCTATTTGAAATCAGTATTTTGTAGCCAACAATTGACTAAGAGACAGAGGGTCATAGGAAAAATTCTTTACAATGATATGATATAAAGAAAAAATAGGTTAGTCATGGAACTTTTTATTAGACAATAATTTATAAGTCGTCAATATTTATGAATATTATTTTTCCAAGTTCATAATTGTAAGTGATCTCATAATTTAAAGTAAAAAATTACAAAAAATGTTCATTCAATTCCTCTAATCTTTACTCCAATAAAAAACATTATCAGCACTTCAACACACTCGCCCCACTGAGCCACAAGACATATTATGAGCAATAATTTAAATGCAAAAATACCACAAAATCGGAACAGGTACACGAAAAGCATGCTACGCGCCACGCAGCTGTCACTCAAAGTGACATATTTACTTCACTTTATGGCGCGTAAAAGCGTCATAAAATTCACATGCGCCGTTGAGGTTATGCGAAAGCAAAAAAGCAACAGAAAATTATCATAAATAAAATTGCAATGAATTCAGAGTGAAAGCGCCAGCAAAAGATACAAAAAAAAAATAAAAATTTCGCGGAATGACATTTCAATATTCCAAGCAGAGTTGCATGCGTTCTGACAGCGAAACACACGAGCAGCTGCTGCTAGAGTTGCGGCAGACAGCAGGTATACTCTGGCTAATATAGTGCATAATATGCACAGCTGTCAGTCAGACTGTCAGAGCATGTGTCATATCGCTGGCGGAATTTATATTTTCATATAGCGGAATCCGCTGGACAATTTTAGAAAATTGGGTGTCTGAAATATATGTCTAAAAGTAGTTTGATTTATTTAAAGTCAAGTAAGATTATTTTGAAAAATTTTACGAAAAAAATTATTGCTTTAAAAAAGTGCTAATTTATGTAATTGCTCGGTTTCCTCCAATATTCCAACAAATTGCTCTTGATTATTTATTAAATATTCATTACTCAAACACATTTCTTCACGATTATTTATTCAAAACCCTTTTCCAGCTACTGCATCTTGCAATCAATAACACTTTTCTTCACCTTCTTCAAGCGTCTACGACGAATGCGGTCGCTCAGTTGGGTAATCAATCATTCAGCGCTGACAGCTATGCATCAGTCGGTAGCCAGTACACTGTCGGCTGAGCATTGCCTTGAATGCTGCAATGACAGGCAGTGAATTTCGCCAGCAAGTCATCATTAATGCCATCATCATCATCCACATCACTTTGAGCAGCACTTTGATAATCATATAATCATCGTTCCCACCAATATTCATTACAATACAATCGAAATTCATTCATCATAATATTTTTTCTCTCGACTTCATGCCTGTGTCTCTTTCATTTGCATTTTCAATTTCACTTTCATTTGGATTTTTACCCAGTTTTTGGCTCTTTTATCATGAATGCACCCATCAACGCTATCAAATAGGCCAACATTTTTGCGCAAACTCAAACATCTGATCATTTTAGCATATGACTCACAAGTAACTCGCGAAATACTTGTTAGCGTTGTCATTATTAATTCCCAACTGAGCCTCAGCGCTGATTGGTTTGTCATTACTATTTTATTTTATCTCTTTTTTCCTGCATTCTTTGCAATTTCTCCGGCCCACCAGGGTGGCATTCAATTAAATACTAGACAGCCAAATAACTGACTGATTTTGAAATATTACTCTTTTCGCCTCTTTTGCAAGCAGGTTGGCCACCGGCTCTTTCAAGTGCAAGTGGCGCTACGATTGCGTGCGTAGAAAAGCCAAGAGATTAGCGGAGTAATAGTAAAAGCCGCAGCACAACACCTTACAAAGTCTCCTCTACTGTGAGAAAGTGGGACAACATTGATGAACAACTGATTATATATTAATTTGAAAATTATGCTGGCGTCAATGCGTAGGTTTCTGGCAGTTGCTGCGGGAAAATTATGCGAGCCGATCGTGTGGAATAAATGTGTATGGCAGTGATGAGTAATCGGATTAAGTGATTAGCCGTGACTATAAAAGCAATAAGAAATTGGTGCATTGTTGCGTTGGTTTCTTTTTTATTTTGGTTAAAGTAGGGTTATAAAGATCTTAAATATTAACTTTCTCTTCATACTTTGAGCGGGATTAAACCAAATTCTTAAAATACTTGTATTTACTAGATACTGGATTAACCATCCAGCATCAACAAAGTTCAACAGGTGCGATTTAAAGCTTAATAAACAACAGTTAATCAGGTATGAAAAAAGTATACAATTTTGGTTTTAAAGTCAGTAAAGATTTTCTCAGATTTGAAAGGCTAAGATAAATTCTTTAAAATAAAGTTAAAGCCAACAGCACTACCAGACGAAGTTATTTACGGTGGCATATTGACATCGATAACTATATGTTGATATAGATATAATATAAATATAAATAGAGATAGAGAGAGAGAGAGATAGAGATAGAGATAAAGATAGAGATAGAGATAGAGATAGAGATAGAGATAGAGATAGAGATAGAGATAGAGATAGAGATAGAGATAGAGATAGAGATAGAGATAGAGATAGAGATAGAGATAGAGATAGAGATAGAGATAGAGATAGAGATAGAGATAGAGATAGAGATAGAGATAGAGATAGAGATAGAGATAGAGATAGAGATAGAGATAGAGATAGAGATAGAGATAGAAATAAAGATAGAAATAAAGATAGAGAAAGAGAAAGAGATAGAGATAGAGATAGAGATAGAGATAGAGATAGAGATAGAGATAGAGATAGAGGTAGAGATAGAGATAAAGATAGAGATAGAGACAGAGGTAGAAATAAAGATAGAGATATAGATATTTATTAATTGACAAATTTAAGTATACAACAGTGTGGTCGACTAATAACTTAAATAAAAGCTTAGAAAATAAATATTTATATAAATTTTCTCAAAATAAGCCGGCTGAAGCATCAGTCAACAACTTTACCAAATCTGGCTCGTTTATAGTTACTGTTCTTTGTTTTGTTCGTGCATGAAAATGGCGAAATTCGAGCTGCGCAAGGGTCATTTGCAGGAAGTGTTGCTTTTTGCATTTCACTCAGAAAAAATGCAGAACATGCGGATCAAATAATTATAGAAACTTAAGGTGAACGTTATATTAGTGAAATAACGTGCCAAAAATGGCTACATAAACTCAAAAATAGCGAATGTCAGGTGGAAGACAGGGTATGTTTCGGACCAGTGAAAAAGTTTGCTCGGTGTAGTGTTCTATGAACTCTTGCAACCAGGCGAAACCATTACAGGAACACTTTATTGGACGCAAATAATACGTTTGAATCGAGCGCTGACGCTCGCAACTCTCGAAAAGTTTCGACAATACTAGACCGCATGTTCCTAAAGTCCTGAAAACATACCGAACTTTCGTTTTGCGAACCAAAAATCAAGTCAAAAACAAGTAATTTTTTCGACGAGGAATTCAGAATTTGCCACAAAGATAGGAAAAAAATTAGGTTAGCGATGGAAAATATTTTGAAGAATGTAACGAATTTTTTACAACAATGTGAGGATCTCCTTTCCAAGAATATCAAAAAAATCTTCTACATAAAGAGCTTCATAGAAATACAGTTATTCACTTTAAAATAGCCAAGGCTCTCAAAATTAACTTCTGTAGAAATGTATATTATTTTAGTTTTTATATTTTTTTAATTCAATAGGAAGTTTCGACGACAACTTTCTTGAAACCGGTTACTTAGCGTAGCTCAAATTGAATTTCTTTGATGGCACCCCACTGTGCGGATAACAATTTGCACACATCAGTTAACTTTAGCCACAAGGAAAGCCAGCATACATATTATACTAAAAAGCATGACCGGGAAGAAAATTTCAAAATTTACTGTTTTATATTAAAGAAAATTTCTTAGCAGGAAAAAGCCTCGAGAAAAACTCTTAAACTAGCTTCAAGAAAGGAAAAATAAATTGACTAAGTAATGGCAACCTTCGAGTATTTTTCGCTCACATTAAACCAGAGAGTATAAGATAAGATCAGTAAAACATAGAAGTAACAAAAAAACGTTGCCTACATCTAGGCATATTTTAGTAAAGTCTCACACCTGAAAAAAGCTTGACTGACTCAAAGAACTTTCGTAGCATATGTAGAGTTTCTCGGTAAAAGCAAATGTTTAGAAATATTTTTTTCAAGCTGATATTCCAAAATTTTTCAAGGAAATAAAAAATTGCATATTTCGACTCAAAGAACACAAAAAAATATTTTGCACGTAAAAAAATGATGAATGCAAATTTTGGATGGAATCACTTATACATTTTTATCTTCCTGCTGGGTCATATCATATGCGACAAACCAAAAGCAAAGGCGCTCCAATAGTGGCGTCAATTTCCAAAGTTTCAAACGCCAAACAAACGCAATCAATCATAGAAAACAAACACCGCTCTCACGTAACAGAGGCTTCGCAGGCAAATAGTACACAGTTGTATGTATGGTGTATGTGCAACAGCCAAATTGGCAGGAATGCATAAAACCAATATCAGCCACAAACGGTGCAGCGAATGTCAGCAGAGCCACGACCAAGCAGTTGAGTTGAAAACCGAGCCACTCGATATGGAAAAACCAGTGACAATGGCAACGTCACAGCCGCATGCGGCATGCCACAAGTTGCACGCACTTTAGCTGTATATTACAAATATCCACTCAAACAACCGACTTTGTAACTGCTCGTCGCTGCGCTAGGCATTCATGTGACTACGTCAATTTGTCAATGTCGCTGACATTGGCATTGGCGCCCCGTCGCCACCAATTGCCGCCACGCCTCCCGACCCGACCGCGGCGCACTTCGCTCGCTTCCCTACCAAGCGAAGTAATCTCATTCGTCTTCATTCATTCATTGCCACAGGCAAGCGAATGCTGAGGAGGACGCACAGAACACACACACACCGACGGTGGCATGTCGCCCAATCGAGTGCGTCAAACAGCAATCAAAGCGTCGTCGAGTGATAATTTTCCAACTCTTGAAAATGACATTCATAACCTGTTCTCATGACGAACCACTGGCTGACGGACGGACGGACTGGCTGTCTGACAGTTTGCCTCAAAGTGACTATAAATCAATAGACGAGGGAAAACAGCGCAAGGGAAAAGTATGCGAGTACTTCAAACCGAACTGATCCACTCAACTCAACTCCATTGGCGACTTGTTTTCATTACAACTTGGCAATTTTTTAGCGGCGTCGTTATTGAAGGGTTAAACTCTTGGTTTGCATAGAATGCATCATCGTTGACTCGTCTATATGTTTGCTGCCTCGCGCATTCCAATAGTCGAATATCGTCTGCAAATGCAGGTTGATTTGGAAGGTTACGAATGCATTCCATCACCAAGCGAAAGGAAGGAAGGTGTGTGTCTGGGAGGCCTGCGGATATGAGCGCATTTTTTAGTGAATATCGATGCGCTTGCCTGGGTATTCATTTAAGTTGACATTAAGTTCCATAGTTTAAATAAAAAATAAAAAAAAAATCAACGAGGTTAAGGCACATACTTTACGGTTAGCTTGTAGTTGACATTTTAATTAAATTCAGTACCTTCCACCTTAAATAGTGGCACTCCCTTGGTATTCAAGGGCCATGCTTGAGTTCACTGAGAAAAATTAGGGTTAGCACAGCATACCGTTCCCATAAAATAATGTTTTTCGAAGGAGTTCTCTAAAATAACCATCAAAAGAGTTCGTAGTACCAAAGAACTAACCATCAGCATGATTTTTCAACAGCTGGGCTTTTCTTCTTCTTCTTTATTGGATTAGACATCGCTTACGTGGTTATAGCTCTCATCCGACGCGGTTTTCTTCTTTTCAGTGGGGGTGGTTTTTACGAGGCGGGTCCTAAACCCAGCGAACAACCCTGTGGAGGCATGTTTCGCCTTCTTACTTTAATCCACCTTCAGACGGAAGTTTTCCCGCTACCCTGATGATACTTGGTCTCAGACCAGAAGTCGGACGCTGATTGAGCTATATGTAAAAAAATCATTTCTGGATACTCCCAAGTGAATGTCACTCAGAGAACTTTCTACACTTCCGTGAACTTGGCTAAATCCTCTGGACTTTGACACGGCAAAATTAATACATTAACGCTTTTTAAGGCTATAAATTATATATACCCTCAAGTAGTCTTTAGACTGACAGAACTCAGAGACCATTCCGGTTGAAAAGTCTTTGACACTCCCTGATTGGGCGTATTCTCAGTTCACATAAGTAATTGTGTGTACGATTTTAATATGTTGAAGACCCGACATCAACAACTACAATTTGTAGGTTAGGTTGAAGATGCAATGTGATCTTTTCTACGATTTCGACAGAAAAAAACTAGAGAACCACAAACAACCTTGTATTTCTGAAGTGCTGTGGTTGTCATACGTCGATAATTGCACTTCAACCAGGATCTATTCTAACTACAGTTGGATCAATTTTGGAAAAATCTAAGCAGTCATCTCTGGAAAATATCCCTGGGTCTTGAGGTCTAGAACTTAGTTCATCTTTAGTACTGATTTGTCAAGATTTATATCACTTTTATGAATATATATCCAACGTACGTAGGTTGCCTTTTATATTTTGAGTATGGAGAAGTTTAAGATTTAATCCCACTAATGTCTATAATGGTCTCAATCTCACGATAGTTCACGTGACCATCTCGCAATGTCATTTTGCGCACAGCATCAATAATTCCGGTACAACAACTGATTGATCGATTGAATTTCGTATTGGAGTGATCTACGACCTCGATTAAATTCACCCTACCATCGATAAACACTGGTCCTTGATGGAGCTTAATCGTCAAAAATTTAATTAATTGTATCTAGACACTATGAGTTATTCCACTTCGAAAGTTGTAAAAAAAAAAATAGTCGCACAAAAATGTTCGCGATTTGATTCCATTTTTTGGTCGAGAAGAATATTTTAAGTTACTGTAAACAACACAAATAGAGTGCAACACTAGTATTGCCAAATCCCGAAACATAAGAGGCAACCCACGTATATGTAAATAAAAAATTAGCTCCGAGTCGTACCCATCAATACGAGTATGGAATCAGTACCCTCAAAAATTGCATTTGAATTAGCGAAGCTAAAAAGGAGAACTTTTCAAGGTACATAGAGTAATATAATTGACATCTAACCTCAAGATCGCTGATGGCAGACAAAATGTCTAAAATTTCGGAATAACTTTTGAATTTTCAAGGTGAAATTCCGAAACTACTCACAATTTCTTGAAGGTTCTAATCTATATGATCGGAAAGCTGTGATTTTTGGTATGTCTCTAGAGACTATTTTCCTGGAAGAGGACAATAGCTGATGTATAAGTAATTCTTTAGCTTACACATAATACTCTATCCAATAACTGTGGTAAAAAGATCAAAAGTTTTCTACGAAATATTTTATATATTCTTACATTTGAAAAAAATCGGACCTATTTTATATACAGACTTCCTTATTTCTCTAGTATTTTCACAGAGTTTAAGCAGAAATACATTCTTAGCAATACTTCTTTTGTGAATAGTCTCATACAGTTAAAACTTTGAGAAACATTTTCAAGAGCTTTCAATGTTAGCTTTCGTCGTTTGCATTGTTGAAAATCAAACTTAATAATAAAAATTTAAATTTCAACTTTTAAAAATAAAATAACAAAAACCAAATATTTCTCACTGTGTAACAGAACCATACACAAAAGTGGCGCACCATTAAGTTGAGTTTTTCTCTAATTTCCCAAACATTATTTGGATCGTTCAAGTGTTTGTGACAACAGCACTCATTGCTCATTAATCAAAGTGAGTAAACGTCTAATGTAAACGTCATTACTGGCTGACATTTGCCAAGTGCAATGGAGCAAAGCTGCAACTGTTGTTGAAGCTAATAAACTTACATACATATCAACACATAAGCATATGCAACACAGTGCTATGCTATGTCACATTATGCTATGCAAGGTGGGCAAATATTTATATGGGATCGAGCAAATACTAGTACTAAGTGGCATACAATCACACCCAAAACAAAGTATGAAGATTTTGTTGCATGTCGCCAACCAAATGTATGTATGAGGAGAGTAAACTTAAGTTGCCATAATTACCTATTGCTTTGCAAATTTGTACAACTATTAAATTTCACTTAAAACGGAAATAAAAAATAAAAGGCATAGAAAGACTCATGAACAATAGTAAGCAAAAGTTTACTAAAAGTGCAAAAGGTGTTTATAGCTTAAAGGAGGTGTGAGGTGAAGGAAGCAATAAAAAGAGCACAGAATTGAACATTACTTAGTATATTTTTCAGTTAATTTGGAAAATATTGCAAACTGCTCTTATGCGTATGAAAAACTAAGGCTGGACGCATAACAAATTGGCGATTAAATTAAATAAATGATATTATGAAGACTTCATAGAGCTTAAGAAAAGTGTGATCAGAAATCGCTCAATCAGCCCCTTCCGAGAGCGAAAAGAAAAACAAAAACGGGATCAGGAACCCTTAGAGGTTACATAGTTGCCCTTTTTAACTCAGCCATTGCGATGCCATTTTCGGTGATGCCTCGAAAAAAATTTGCCCGCGTTGGCAGGATAACTCCATACAAGATCTTCTAAAGTAAAAAAACGTGTTTTATTTAATATCCTAACTTAGAACTTGGACGAAAAAAAAAACTGAATATGGAATTTTTGGCAGACATTCTTACAAAAAAAATTGAAATTTTTATGAAAATTTCGTTCAAGTCGTTAAGATCGGTTGAGTGATTCTCGAGAAATTTTGCCAACCGGCTTAGCTAGCCTCGATCACACAAGCTCTTAAGGCTGTAACTCCAAAACTATTACTTCGATCAACTTAAAAATTTAAGAAAAAAAAGACATTTTTTGAAACCCGTAAACCCATGGAACCCCTTAAGTCAAGCTTGTCAATGAGAAACCACATCAGATTAGATATCAGGTCGACTATTCGGTAGCTGGAGATGAGGTGGTTTGTTAAAATGATATTTTGCTAGCACAGATCGTATATACTGTTATTGTATAACTTTAGGTTTCTTTCACGAGAATTGAAAGTCTCGCACTTTAAATACCTCATGAAGTAAGAGAAGTACATATGTTCTATCGTGCTTAGTGCAGAAATCTTTATAACTATATGTAAATGGAGTTCTTTAGACAGATCTTATTGGCGAGTACGCGTGTATTCATTTACTCGAAAATTGCTTAAAGAATTAAGACTCAATCAAAAAACTCGCATAAGTGGAGAAAGAAATCAGAACAGGAAGGTTTTTGGTTTCCCAAAAGCATGATAAGAAACCATTAAAATAATTTGGTCTGCAATAAGAAATCAGAACGTGCTACTTTGGAGCTGCAAATAAGAAGATTTGTTAATTTTTTCTCATGTAGTGTTGATTTAGGCATTAGAAAACTGCAGTAAATTAAAATAAAAAAACGTTTATATAAAACTGACTTGTTTCTAGATGTTTTAACCTCACTTTCTTCCAAACCACTTTTAAAATTTACACCCGGATAGATTTTTAGCCTTACAACTTGAATTCCTATTAGACAATATCCAGTAAGAATCCTTCCGATTAACTTATCTAAGGGCAAATAGTTCAGTAGATCACCTATATTCTACTCTAGGCTTGAAAAATTTCGCAGTCTCACAGGAGTGGGTCGTCAACCAAGACGCACTAATAAGATAAATTTCGTATTTTTGTACCTAGAACAAACTTCTTCATAACCACATCACAGTTTATTGTTTAAACACGCGTTAAAGATGGAGAACAACCAAAAACAGTTAGATATTATAGTTTCTCTCCAATAAATGCAAAAATCCAAGGAAGTAAGCGACAACCACACCATCGAAACAATCACTCGCAATTTCGGTTTTGTCGATTCCGTTCCGGAAATTTAGATAACAAAAAATGGATATCAAATGGAAATTGTCGAGTCCGACCATTATGTAAGTCCTGATTCGTTTTGCCAGGAGTTAAGGATTGCACAAAAAGTTATTTGGACTATTGAAATAAACCTGGATACCAAACCAAGTTTTCACACAAAAAAATAAAAAAAAAGTATCAAGACTAACAATTACAAAATACAGTAAGAATTGTTGGTGCGCTCTAATTTGCTTATCTGACAAAGTTAACTAGCTATCAAAGATCTCTATTATATTTCTATTTTTATTACGAACAAGTGGAGAACGAGAAAAGAAGAACACATTCTTTAATGAAGATTTATAGTTAACGCTTTCATTTGTTTTCATTGGGTGGCTGGCTTTTCCTGCTTCTCCTTAAATATTTGTTTTGCCTTCTCTTCAACATTTTTAGTTTTTTGTTTCTTTTTTATACCACACACACATTCAGGGACTGTTTACCTGGATGTAAGCGTCGTCTAACAACCACTCAGATTAGCAGCGCGGCATGCAGCGCCTTAGCGTGCCACCAGCTAATGCAACAGAACATAGAAGCTGCTGTGGCTTGCTTATTTACATATGTAAATACATATATATGTATATCTGCCTGCATATCTGCGCATTTCGTTGGCGCATCGATCTTTATTAACGCATTAAAATTAATTATCTTCTTTATTTCTAACACGAATTCAACTTCCATTTCACACGAAGCCACCAGATGGCTGGATCAAGTCGCGCCAGATAAAGTCAAGTCACGCCAGCAGCCAAGCAAGCAGCCATTGAAACTGACAGTTAGTAAGTCAAGCAATCAGTTAAACTTTTACGATGGCGTGTCGACGCTGTTGGTGGCTTCGTTGCAGATTGCACCTGTGCTCCCTCGGAAGCACTCTCTCTTTCTTCGCTCTTCGCGCTCAGATTATCTTTCTAATTTTATTATTTTCATTATTCTTTTAAAGTTTTTCCTATGATCTGCTATAAATTTCATCGCAAATATTTATGGTTGTTTTTTTGGGAGATTTGCTTGTTGTTGTTTAGATAGATTTGCTTGGTGCTGTTGTGTTCCAACAAACATATTAACCAATATTTATTATAACATACTCATACTTGTAAAGGCACTACACATGGTTGCTTGCTCTACCTAACCTAGAATGTCAACCAGCTGCTTCTAATAATAATAACAGTGTTGTTAGCAGGTGTGAAGTGTACATAATTCCAGTTTTAACTTGTTTATAGACAAAAGGCTTAAGCTGTCATTTAGATAGAGTGCTTAAGTCAATATTTGAAAGTTTAGAGAAAGGTATTCATTGTTTAAGTTTTGCTGTAGGTTAACATAATTTACATATAAAGAAGTAAATTTTAATTTAATTTTTCACCTGCACCCCCAACGCCTCTAAACTGGTAAGGGCCAAAGAGTACATATACTAAAAAAAATCATGTTTTCCTCTTTTTTTATTTTTCTAAGAAGTATACTCCCACTTTGATATGGTTGAAATTCTCTTTCACCGAATTTAGGTTACATGTGACGTTAATCGCTGGTACTTACAACATTTTCGAACTACAGTGAGAGAGACAGTACTTAGTCTTCTGGTTGGTCAAACCTCTCTTCTTATTTGACAGTGATAAATGCATATGTGGATATAAAAATTTATTAAAATTCATAAACAAAAATGATGTATTTGCTTTCTAAATTGAGGCATAGATCTTCCACCATTCTTTAGCTGTATAACATTATTACAATTCAAAATTTCTTAAGATTAGTTAAATTACAATAAAAGTCACTAATAAATAACACACTAGTAGCTACATTTAAAAGCACCTACTAAGAAATAACTCAACTACAAAGCTTTCACATTTTCATAGGCACGATGAAATTAACATAACAAAAAGCTCACAACACACCCACTAAACTTAGTTGGGAAGTCATAATGCAATTATAAAGATAATTCAACGACAGGTGACCCGCTAGTCTCACTTGAAGCACCTTGAAAATTGTGTTATTCATTGTAAAGTGTGTCTATTAGTTTTGTAAAGTCATGTGAAAAACAGAGCTTTCACCTCCAAAACGACAAGAATTTAACCATTGTAAGACAAGTATCTCTTTCAAGGGCGGATAGTCATGTATTTAGTTGGAATTCATCTAAACTGTACAATATGGACTAAATTATATTCATTGTCAACGGTCTACAGCTTTCACTATATTTCAAAGTAAAATATGAAACTTTTCGTGACGTATGGAAAACTAGAAAGAGGAAGTATGAAATAAATATGACCCTTGAATTCATGGCAAAAAACAGTATCCAAACATCAGCATTTGTACGTATTACGAGTATCAGGTCTAGTAAAAAAAAAATCCATTATTTTAAAATTTTAAAATTAAAAGTTTCATTTAGGATAGTTAGAATATTCCAAATTATGTCGAATATGCACCATTGGTTCGATAACTTTCTACCATTTAGAAGATTTTTGTTCATATTGGCAAAAAGTTAAGACAGTCGATTTTCACAATCTTCTCTTGAGATCAACTTTCCACCAGCAAATCATTCACCATAGACCAGTAAAGTCAGTATTCACTTGGTACAGTGCCCGGACTATGGTATAAGGTGGTTGCCTAAGAACTTCCCAACCATGTTCTTGGAGCTTCTGGCGAGACAGTTACGATATGTGTAGCCAGTCAAAGTCCATATCGAACATAATTACTGTCCTATTGCCTAAAACTGACAGCTTCTGGGCTATTGCTGGCTTCAAACTGTTCAATTGTTGACGGTACATGTTTGAATTAAGAGTCTGGGCCTTACAGAGCAGTTTTTAATGAAAGATTTCCAATCAATCCCACCAAACATGGCAAACTATTTCGGACCGTCAAACCTGGATTGGTCACCGTACGTGCTGGCTCACCGTGATTCGAGCACCATAGCTTGAAATTGTCTTAAGCGACCCACTTTTCATCTCCAGTAACCATGCGCTTCAGAAATGGATCGATTTTGTTGCTAGTCAGCAACGAATGAAAATTCGGTCTTGAAGTCTTTATGTTAACTTATTTAAATTAATCTCAAACCGAAGATCTTTGACATAAAAATAATCAGAACTAAAACGCTGTTGTGACTATTAAGGTACTGTAACACAAACCGGGGGATGGAGCCATGTGCAGAGGAGGATGAATCCATGTGTAGAAATTCACCCAAGTTAGAAAAGTTCTCTGGGCACCATTGACTTGGCACAGAAACGACTCTTTTACATATTGCTCAAGCAGCTCACGACTTACGGTCTTCAGACAAAGTATCCTCAAGGTAGCCAAAAAACATCCATCAGTCGAAAAAACGCTTCTGGGGTTTGGGACCCGCCACGTAAAAATACACCCCCAATGAAAAGGTCACAACATCGTTATCATTAGCCATAACAATCGCTGAGTAGGCAAATGAGGTCTTAAGTCTTCCCTCAACGAAGAAAGACCAAACTCTTTAAGAGACTCATTTTTACCATCCTCAGATATGGTGCATAGGCATAAACGATGACAACATCGGATGAGTCAGTGTTACGAGCTTTTGAGAGAAAGATTCTACGGAATGCTGAATCCACAAACCATAAATTAATATAACTTCCAAAAATATTTGCCGAGGAATGCCGGATTTGATTTGATTTTTTGATCACTGAGATTCAAAGGTAAAAAGTGGATTCTGCGTTTTCATACAAAATAATATAATTTTGCTTGCTTACAGCGTTAGAGAGTGAGAAATATATATTCTTGGCTATCAAAACTCGCTTAAGAAACATTTTTTCAGTAAATTTGTGAGAGAGTATTCCGAATTGAAGGAAAGGATCTGTCGGCACCATAATAAGAGCCATTTACGGTAAGGTGAAACATTATGGATTTATGCTGAGCTCACAAAGAAGGGTCTCACATCACTTAAAAATATTATTTGGTGGTGTAATGGAGCGCCCAGAATTCAGATATGTAACCAATCAACAACGAGAAAATATTGTGTATTTAAAATGAAAATTTTATTTTGATTTCAACCACATTTTTCGGTAACTTAATGCTAATAACATCACAATATGAGTGGCTCTACAACAAATATTGATTTGTGAAGCTTTTACATTTCAATTTAATGAGATGCGGTGCTAAAACTTTCGCTCTCGCAATGAAAGTGAAAACTTAAGTATACAAAGTAATGAAATCTGTCTAATTAATAATTGATTTTTACATAACAATGCCTGAAAACTAACTCAAATTTTCAAATCTATGCATAATTAATGATAGCAAACATACAAACAACGATTTGTAAAAACAAATATTTAAATTCGGAGCAAATTTTCAATGTCAAAAACTAGCAGGTGCTTAAAAAAACCGCTGCCACTAAACTAATATGCTCCATTAAATAGTTTTGAAAACATTTTCCGACGCTTTTACGCTCAAAAAGTCTGCTGCAGTGGAGTGTGTGTGTGTACCTTAACAATTTGCAAAGAGCATTTAAAAGCATTTTCAAAGCAATTAGCGCTCCATCGCCCGGCTGTAAACTATAAAAAGGTAAACAGGCACAGAATTATGGCGAGTGAAGAAGTTACGCAAATAAATATGAATGAAGCCAGCCACTAAGTATAGCATTTAGTTGAGAAAAGGTGTTTCGCCACAACAAAAAAATTGTAAAAATATTCTCTGCTGGAAAAACATAAATCAGTGTGGCGTATGAAATGCCCGAGGAATTTCGCCTGCAATAAATAAAGATGCTAAAGCTAATTAACGCTGCTATTTAAACATAATCTAGCAAACATCAATGCGTTAGAACTGTTTACGAATTTACATTTTCAATCTAAGGTGAAATGTTTTGGAACGCCTTGCTGTGTGATATATTGCATTTTAGAGCGCTGAATTCAAGGGGCGTCCGATGAACATATTAGATCATTTAAGAATTCATTATTGATCCTCAATGTTCAAATTTTAATTCGCAGGTATTTTTGCATTTTTCTTCAAAAACCTAATGAATATATTAACGAAAAGAATGGATTGTGAAACGGTAATGCAGTAGGTTAGATTAGGATAGGTTAGATAACTGATTCCCTAAGACGGCTAGGCAGTAAATTGGGATAAGTTAGGTTAGACGGCAAATCCCCTAAGACGACGGGGAGTCACAGTGAGATTTCAACATAGTGTTCCTTATGAAGCCAGATAAAAAAATTCTGTAATTGGAGATTAATTCTCGACAAAGCGCTGCTCAGGGACTGAGTTTCTATTTCAGATATTTCATCGGGAATCTAAAAGTGTGAAATCCGAGTTATTTAAACCTTGATCAGGCAAAGGCGAGACATTCAAAAAGAAATTGTTGTGATGATTCTATTTCATTCTATTCCAAGCAGCTTATACAACTGGCATACTCCTCCACCAACCATCCTCGCAGACTTTGATTCGTCTGTAAGAGTTCACCATCTCTCTTCCCGACCAATACCTTTCCTCCTATAATTCCCTCGAAGGTATGGGCGCAGAGAAAATACTGCCAGAGATAAGCTCGGCGACCTGGTAGACTAAGTATTGGACCGGAATCAAAGTGTAAGCAGATTCGAAAGTGCCCAGGTCCACAGTCATTTTCGTATCCAGCTTATCTCAGCCTGAGGGAGCAACTTTCGCGATCTTGTGCCTTCTGGCTATGTCGACGAGCAATGGGCAGCAAAGCGTTAAGAGCCATAGCGCCGTAGTGCTGATGACAACCTTTCGCTAAAAACTACGAAGAAACTAGGTAAGTGTGGTATTTTTCAGCTCGTTTCTCTATACAAAACCTCCATAGAACGTTATAGGCTTAACTATGGATTCATAGGGTCAAGGAACTATTATCCTTGCTTCTTGATTCCTGACTAGATAATATATATATTTTCGAAGGTCGGGATTTGGAATTTGCGAGTGAATGAAAACAGCTCCAGCCTATTAGACTGAATGGCGGAACAACTTTCAGCAGCCCCATTGCTTAAACCCTGAGGTACTCTTGAGTTAACTCATAAATGGTATCTAGGAATTTTCCCTTAAACACAAGAGCTACGTCATCTGTAAAAGCCATTTCACGGCAGTCAGCTTCCTCAAGCTTTTTTCTGAAGATCATTGACAACCACGATTCATATAAGTGGAAAGGAAAATAATGAAATTATAATACTGTGATCCGAAAGTAAGGACATTATCGTGACTACTACTTTGAATTCCTGCCGCCGGTCCAAACTGTCAGCAGAGATTGTTATTTGAGCGTTGTGCGCCGTTTGCTTCAAGGTATTCGTTTGAAACGGCCAGAATGGCATACTTCATTGGTTCTTCACGACCTTTTCGCCAAAAGCTCGTCTCTTATCGTTATCTCTTAACTACCGTATTCGCTCTTTGGCTCCGTCAGTCTTCTCGCTATTCAGTAAACTCTAATGCGGGGTCGTCATTTTGACACGATTGAGAAGCTGAAAAACCGAAGAAAAGAAGATCTCAGCGGAAAAAACTATTCCGACAGGTTCGGGGATTGCAAAAGGTAAAGGGTGGACTGGTTGGTAAAGTGCATTCTATAGAACGAGATTCTCTTTGAAGCGAAAGAAATTCATTTGGAAGAATAAGTAAAGAACTTACTTTAACCAATTTACTTTACTTTTTTATCACTTTTATCAAGTAACTCCTCATTCCATAAATAGTTAAGAAAAATTTACAAAAAGCCACAATTACCACGAGATAAATAAATATTCCGACAATTGCACCTGGGCTCAAAGCCTAAATTACTAAAGCAATCATTATTCATTACTTAACGCCTATTTTTACATAATTCTCTTTCCTTACTTTCTTCTCTACCATCACACTTCTACTTTTTATTGTCCACAATCAATGGAAATCGCGTTATTATGTCAAACGTTACGCTGCGCTGGCGCTATTGATTAGTCACCGATAGCCAGCGCAATTTGCATGAGAATAAATTTGTATATTGAATGTGAAAAAATGAAATCAACGCGATGCAAGAAATGTAAATCCACCCTATTGGTGATACCAAGTGAAATCTAGAGGGCCAAGCAGAAAGACTGCGCGCCATTGTGGCCATTAAACGACGCTATGATAAATGTGGCAGGCCGGATAAATATAAATATTACACAATAAATAACAGTAAAATAATATTGTGAGATAAAACGCTAAAATGCTTGCCACAAAAGCTCCACGGGTATTATTTTTTTCGGTGAAAGCTGCAGCGAGGGGGGCGTGGTTTGCCACCACTAAATGCTAATCACTAAGCATTCATCAATTGCGGCAACGCTGTCAATTATTCATGTTTTTGTGCTGGTATTTCATGTTGCTGGTATTGTTGTTGTTGTGCCAATAGAGATTTACACATTACACTCCAGGGAAATTAACGGGAACAAACATTAAATGCCAAAGCTATCAACAGCTTAGGCGGAAAAAACATTCTAAAAATGCCAACGGTGCGGTTGTATGTGAGTGCTGCCAAAGACAACAACAATGACAGCTAATGCCACACTGACAGCATGCAAAAGTCAAACAGTTCTACGTATTCTTTAGAAGAAGAAAAAGCATATTTATTTAAGGGATTTGCTTGACAATGCGCTTTGGGCAGGAAGCCGAAGGAATTCGATACATACTAATTCGCTACTCCCGGATGGGTTGCCGCGGGTGTCAATCACTCAACATTTGCATGCTAAACAAATATATTTAAAAAGTGATTTATATGTTATTTTGTGGATTTATTCATCTGTGGTTTTCGTTAGGTAAACATTTGTCATGTTTTGTTGATATTTATCAGAAGAAGACTATGTAGTAGAAGCTTGTGTAGACTTTTTTTTATCTAGAAACGATTTATTTAAGTACTTTAAGAATATTTAAAAAAAAAATAGAAACAGGAAGACAATTAAATATCAATGAAGGACATGATATTATTAACGAGGGAATTATTAATTTTTACCCAAGTCACACATCTATTGGAAGCATACATTGAGGGGCATAGTTAGCGTACTTAGCGAAGTCGCATACCTAAACATATGAAACACTGTACATATATAAGCTAAAGCATTTTAGAAAAATATCGAAATATGTTTTTAGAAGTAAAATTATAGTGTAACAAAGGCTCAAAGAAATATATTACAACATCTTATAAAATGTAAATTATTGGTTCAATTGAAGATTTTATGATTAAAAAAAACTAATAGAAGACTAATAATGTCGTTTTATTTATCAAGAAAATTAAAAAGAGAGTACGGCGATATGTTGGACAGTGAACACGATGAGACACTTTAGTTAGTTTTCAAAGTCCTTGCAAATAATTACATATTCCTAGAACATTTTTTTCAGCGAGAATTTGGAATACTAGGCTATTGCTATTAGGAACTTGCGAAGATTTTTTTTTTATTTTTTATATAGAAAAAATTTAAGTACTTTAAGATTATTTTCCAAAAAAAAAAACAGAAAGACAATTAAACACTGATGAAGAACATGATATTACTAACGAGGAAATATTTATATTTTACTGGAATCACACATGTATTTGAAGCATACATTTAGGGCCATTGTTATCGCATTTAGCGAAGTCGCATACCCAACCATATGAAACACCATATAAGCTAAACACAAGTGAACATCATTGTTAGAAATAGATTCTCTCTTGTAAAAAGTCAATCACAGATACGGGGAATACTTATTTGGTATCAGGAGACTTTAAAAATTATGGTCCGATTTTGACTATTTTTAGACGTGAGTTGCCATATTTTACACGCACTATTTCTGCAAGGTTTTATTAAGGTTATATATCCAACTTATATAGTAATTGATTTTTATAAAAAAAAAATATGTAACGTGAAAGAATCAGATGAAATTTCGAACTATAATGTATAGGAAGTTGGCGTGTTTGTAATCTGGTATCTGCAATAGCAACCTTCCAAATGTGTACACAATTTTATCACAACTGTTATTCAAGTTATCGCAAAGGACCAAAATGTTGAACGTTCTTTAGGTGGAAGCTGCTCGACTTACCCTAACAGACGTTTCTGTGAACAGATAATCTCACGTTTTGGACCGGTCGATTGGCTACCAAGATCGTGTGATACCACACCGTTAGACTTTTTCCTTTGGGGATATGTAAAGTCTAAATCTATGCGGACAATCCCGCTTCGAAGAGGGCCTTGGAGCAAAAAATCACGCGAGTCATTCGAGAGTCTTCAAAAAGTTAATGCCAAAGAATGTTTTTTTCGAACGATAATAACAATTTCCTTTCAAATTTGAAGTTTCTGTGCTTTTCTTTAAAAAGTTAGGGAACCTCGAAATGGATCACCTTTTATATAAGTAGAATATATGTATATTACCATTCAAGTTTTATATAAGTAAAAACATTAAATAAATTTATTATTAACTGAATTTCTTCTAATGTTTACAGTCTGCAATTGCAACAACCACGCTCGTCAATGTCGCTTCAATATGGAACTATTCAAGCTCTCCGGGCGTATCTCTGGCGGAGTTTGCGTAAATTGTCGGCACTTTACTACTGGACGACACTGTCACTACTGCAAGGAAGGCTATTACCGTGACCCAACCAAGAAACTGAACCATCATCGTGTATGCAAACGTGAGTAGGACTTATTATTTTAGTTAAAAAAAGTGGATTTATAGGTATTAAAAAATACTAAAAAACGTGAGAAAATAAAAATATTTCACTTCAAATTTATACGTTCTCGCATATACAGGACCATATATTAAACAAAAATTAATCATTGAGAAACTCTACGACCTCTCTTAGTTTTTCTTAAAAAAGCTTCGTGAAACTCACCCTTTTACTTTAAAAAAATATAAGTTTTAGGTTATATTTTTAAAGTGCCACCTAATTAAACTCATAAATATTTACAAACATAAAAATTGTGTTCTTCTCAGATGAAGTCAACAAAATCGCGACATTAAAAGTAAAAATAATAGCAACTGCTACCGTTCCTAATGAACAATGCAATAAAAGTCAAAAAATGAAGGAGAAAAAATCAAATAAAAGTCTGTGGCAACATTTATGGGTCGCCGCTAATTTCATCAATGACAATTAGACACTAATTTAAATGGGGCCATAAAAATATTTGTGGCATTTGCCGATGCCGCCAAACGCCCAGCGACGCCACGACACTCTCGATTTTCAAAATTTTTTTGGATAAATTAATATTGACAGATTTTACAAAGCGCGCACAGCTGGACTCATTGGCTATTTAGTATTAATTTTTGCTTGTTGTTGCTATCATTATTACTATTTTTGCTGTTGCGACGACAGCTGCGCTACGCCTAATTATTTATGGGCGTTCGGTGAGTGGCAAATTGTTGAACACACACAAACATACAGTAATGCTAAACTAAAAAACATTTAAATACATATTTACATGTCATAAATATGCATAAGTCTGGCCACTTAGCCTTTTTTGTTTTGTTGTGTGCTTCTTTAATAAACTCATAGCTGATTTTTATTTACATATATTTTTTTTATTTTTACAAACCGATGCGCTTGCGCTTATGAAAATCACCAATAGAAATCAATTTAACACTCATAAAATAATGGAAATTGAAACAGGTCGTTTTTTATCAGCGGAATTTCGTAGCTTTTTAGCAACTATTAATTAATTTGTGATTAAGTGAATGCGATAAGTGTTTGGAGGAAGACTTTTGGCGATTGCCGCCCGAGTTGTGTGACATGAATTTGCTGCACATTAAGTTATTCATTAGTATATAGATATGTATACGTATATGTATGTAAAAACAATATGTAAAAGGCGCAGATAAGAATCGCTGTGGGTATTTGGTTTCAAGTGTCTGATTTTGAGACAAGCAATAATTTCGTAAATATTTTTATTAAGCTTGATGAAGCTAATGGAAGGAAAAACACAATACAAGTATCTTAATAACTAATATATTAAGATAACATTTGAATTAAATCTGATTATTCTAAAAGTAGGTAAGCAGGTTTTTCAATAGCGACGAAAATAGACCGATAGGGACAGAAAACGATGTTATATTTTTCCCGCTTTTTTGACATTTCTCTTCAGTTAGGTTTGCCATTTCATCATGGAAAGATATAATATATAGTACGATCCAAAAAGAGTCGAAGTTATTAAAATTTAGTAGTGAAATTTGGAGTCATTAGCCTCAACTTTAAGAGCGCTACGTCCAATTTATGGTCGTCATAATCGTTCTGTCAGATCAACAATTGAGCGTTCAGCGGAAAAATTTGAATCCACAGGCACAGTACAAAAGGTTCTCGTGCCAGTGAGATAAAGAAGTGCCCGCAATGTCGAGAATATTGCTTCCGCTAGTGCATCAAATGAGGAAGACCCAAAATAGTCTGTCGCACTTCGTTCTCAAGCGGTGGGAATCTCTGTGACGTCGTTGTGGCGAATTTTGTGAAAAGATCTTGACCTACATCTGTTTGACCACCTGAATCGTCGTATCTTCGTGAATTGGGATGAACAACAACTTGAAAATTATTCGGATTTTCGTCGAAAAATTATCTTCACCAATATGCTTAATTTCTGGGTGAATGACTTCGGCAATAAGCAAAATATGCAGCAATCCACAAGTACTCCATGAGTCACCATTGCATTCCGAAAAAACTACGGTTGGGGGCGCTTTATGGGCCGGCAGCGTCTTTGGGCCGTACTTCTTCCATGATGGTCAAGACCGACAAGTTACTGTGAATGGGAATCGCCACCGCTTAATGATAAGCGAATATTTTTGGCCTGAATTGTATGATATGGACTTGGGCAATATGTGGTTCCAACAGGACGGCGCCACTCACCACACAGTCAATGTCACAATCGATTTATTGAAAACTATGTTTGGTGAACTTGTTACCTCACGAAATGGCCCAGTCAATTGGCCGCCTTTGTCGTGCGATTTGGCGTCGTCAGACTATTTCCTGTGGGGCTACGTCAAGTCTACGTACTATGCCAAGCGACGACTGATGAACTTCGTACGAATATGCACTTTTGCAAGCGTACCCGTGGTGGTCATGCAAAAAAATCGAGTTCCATACATAATGGCATCGAATGTACTATTTTGCAATGCCCTTATTGAAAACCCCGTAATATATAACAAAAACCAATTTGTATGGCAGCTTTATGTATGCTATAGTGGTCCAATTTGAACAATTTATTTGGAGATTGTGACATTAGATTGGAAAATATTATATGTTAAAATTCGGGGAGATAACTCGTCAAATGAAAAACTTTTCTATACAAGCATTTAATTCCGATCGCTCAGTTTGCTTGGCAGCTATATGATTTAATGGTCCAATATCGCGATTCCGACAAATGACTTGGTATACCCTGTTCAATGTTTACTTAATTCAATAGATGGCACTGAGCTCTGACATATCTCAATACAAAATAAACAGGGAGACGGAAATACGGAAAACTGATTGTAATATAATCAGTGGTAGGAGAACAAATTCGAAAAATGTTAGCCAATCATATTGTCCTATTTTCATTTGTAATATTTTCGGCCGATAGCACTGGAACCTCGCATGCAAAATGTATATCGAAAGTAGTGAAGATATGAACCGATTTATCAATTGTACGGAAACTAGTGAAGACATGAACCGATTTCAACCACTTTTAGATGTGAGTTACTACATTTCAGATGCACTATTTATGAAATATTTATTACCGACATCGTTGTTGATATCTGAGGTTTCATCTGTTTTTAAAGTTATGTTACAGTCGAAGAGTCTCTAAAGTATGCACTTTCACAGTGATGATCCCAATTTAGATTCACATGTAGGCTTGCTGTATTGTGTTTAAGATAATGGAAGCGATATCACCCATTTCTACACTTAGATAAAAGTATTGAAGTGTAATTTTTAACATGTATGTATGCATCGATTAGCAAAAACAAAATAAACCAACCTGAAGATCTAGATTTATCTACTGAAAAACACCGTGTCTTGTTCCTACTCCAATGTATAGTATATCAACTTCTAAGCTCATTGAGATACCCAGAATCTCTAATAATGAGATGTACATCATTTTATATTCACTCCTTCTATTCTCTCAGCACTTGCTGCAACACTAAATTCTGCCTTCAATCATCCAAATCGCAGCGAGGGCATAAACAACAACTTTCAAACATTCCAAGGTCAATTGACGTCAGATAACTTCTACTTTAACCACTGCAAAGGAAGAAAAAGCAAACTAAGACACTAACTCAGGCACAAAGAACTAATTTATGGGCAACAATTGATCTTTGCAAAGCAAACAAAGTCGCTTATTGGCAAAGCAAATGCGCTAATAATGACAAAAGACGGCAAAATGGAGTTAAAAAAGAAAAACGAAACTTAGAAGTAACAACAGCAACAATGGTTGAAATAATAAACATAAGTATTGAAAAGCGAACTGGTAGAAAATGCGCTAAAAATACAATAAAAACATGGCGCAAATGAGAGCAAGTCAAACTGTAACACATGGCGTATGAGTAACTGCTGGCCGTTAAAGCCGTGCAACAGGCAATTTTGACTTATTTGCAAGCGTTGTGTGTATATTTGGGTGAGTATTGTGTTAATGTGTGGGTGGGGGTGTGTGGCTTGTCCAGCAATGCAATCACTTATAGGCAGAAACGTGCTGCACGCACCCAAAAAGCAACTACAAAGCAACTGTTGACGATTGCAATCTCGCAGCAAGGCAGTCAAACACACGCACACATGTGCATATATGTATATGTGTGCATGAAGGTGAATATGCAAATACTTGCAACAGTGCAGCGCTCCGTTGGCTTTTGCCAAGCTTGCCAATGTTTATTTTGACTTTTGCACATTGCCAGCTGTTGTAGTTCATTAGCCGTTGTCAATTGCTGTTGTTGGATGTACGCAACTGCAACGTGCAGCAGCACAATTGTCTTTCAACTTGCAGGTATTTTAACTTTAATTTTTATTTTTCGTTTTATACTGTTTCCATTTGAGCTTTTGTGTTTACAACGCTCGAGGCTGCATTGCTTTGTGATTGCGGTGGTGGTGGTTATTGCTTTTAATTTTTGCTTTTGTTGCTGTGATTGCGTGTTCTTTGCTGGTTCTAAGTCATTCTAGTTAGCATATCTAACGAAATTAATGGCCTTACGATTTCGTTACTTTGGTTCACAATACATCAGACCAGCTGCTTGCTTATACATATACATATGTTCTTTGGTATTCTTATTTCTGCTCGCCTGTCTGTATATTTTTGAGGGCAAAGTGCTAAAAGTGTGAATGCAAATTAGCAGTTAGTAGCTTGTTGAACCTTTGACTTTCAAGTTTCTGTTGGCTGATTTGATACTAATATTTTCGACTTGTTTCGATACACGGACATTTATTAAAAGAATGACTATAAAGATTCTGACAAAAAAGCGCCCGGAAAACGTAAAATATTTAATTATTCATAAATGTTTATTTTGTCGCCTTTACAATAATCCCCACCAGATGTAATACACTTATGCCAACGATTTTTCCAGTTCTCGAAACGCTTTTCATAAGCACTTTTTAGCGTGGCCTTTCAGCTCTTTCAGCGAATTTTTTTCTCTCCTCGATCGACCGCAAACGGGTTCCACGGAGTGGCAATTTCAGTTTGGAGAACAAGAAAAAATCACACGGAGCCAAATCTGGTAAAGGGTGGTTGATCGATGGTATTCATTGCGTTTTTGGTTTTAATTTCGGTCACAATCATGGCTCGATGCAAAAGTGCATTATAATCGTGTAGAATCCATGAATTGTTCTTCCACAATTCTGGCCAAATAGAACTCTTTATTGACGTTTTTTTTTGTTACGGCTTTGTTGAATCACTTGCATGACAAACTGATAAGCTCATGTCTCATCGGCAATGCTCATCATGAATGTGAAATCGGAACTCGCACGATAAAGTATGTGCAAGGAGACCTGTTTGAGATACTCTTTAAAAAAATATCATCTTTATCGTATGAACCGAGCAAGAACGCATTTCATACCAAAAATATCCACCAAAATATTTTTGTCCATCGTAAAAATCGCTTAACTTAAGCAGCTGCTGTAAACAAACAGGTTGGCAGATCACCAACCAGTCAAAGAAAGGAGGAGAGAAGAGAGGAGTTTCTCTGATAACTGGGTTGCTATTTAAGGCTAACCACAGAAAGCGTTCATATACAACTTGTTGAAATTATCATGTCCTACTTCCATTGCTTGCCTTAAAGACGTAAAAATGATTCCCCAGGACGGCAAAAGAATAAATTTTAAACTGCTAAGTACAGTTTTTTGCGAAGCGAAACAAAAACGCCTTGAATATATTACAAATCTGCTTATCTTTATAACTTATCTCAAATTCCACTATTTCCCCTCGATGTCTAAAGGTGTGAAACCGATAGCTCGAACTTAATCTAGCATAAACAGGACATTTCGGAAAGGAGGTGTTGAGATGAGTTCCCATGCTGCAGCTAGTGAGATTGAAATACCTGATCTAGTAAGCCCATGAACCTTGCAGTTTCCAACCACACCTAGTTTAATCATGAAGTAACTCGTTGCCAGAATTAAGGAGTCGAGATATCTCTTCAATAGTGTCGGTTTTACGACCAGCGAGCTCTAGGCTCATATAGTCGCCCAAATATCAGAATATACTATATTTTCACCATTATACTAATAAATTAATATGTACTGTGCCCAAAAAATAAGGTGACATTGTATTTATTTTGAAAATTCTTTATTTATTCTTCCAAATCAATTTCATCCTCTTCAAAGTAATCCCCTCCCGATGCAATGCACTTATGCCAACGGATTTTCCAATTTTCGAAACACTGGTTGTAGTCACTTTCCGGGATGGCCCTCAGTTCCGTCTTAGCTGCGGCTTGAATTTCCTCTATCGTATAAAAACGGTGTCCTCGGAGCGGGCTTTTGAGCTTGGTGAACAGCCAGAAGCCGCACGGCACCAGATCAAGTGAATACGGTGGTTGCGGAACGATATGGGTTGTGTTTTTGGCGAAATGATCACGAATTACGAGGGCAGTATGGGATGGTGCATTATCGTGGTGTAAAAACCAAGAATTGTCTTTCCACAATTCGGGCTTTTTTGGGCGGATAGCATTACGCAAACGACGCATAATGTTCAAATAATATTCCTTGTTGACTGTTTGACCGGTTGGAAGGAATTAATTATGCACAACACCACGATAATCGAAGAAAACAGTCAACATGACCTTGATTTTTGAGCGACTTTGGCGCGATTTTTTTGGTCTCGCTCTCTTTTGGCACGGTATTCGCTCGATTGATCGGTTGTTTCGGGGTCGTAAGCATAGATCCAAGTCTCATCGCCAGTTACAATGCGTTTCATGACACCCTGGTAGTCGGAAAGTATCGTTTCACCCACTTCAACGCGACGCCTTTTTTCCAAAAAATTCAATGTTTTCAGTACCAGTCGAGATTTGACGCGCTTGAGGCTCAAAATATCCTTCGAAATGGTATTGGCTGAGCCTTTCGATATGCCAACTTCATCACCAAGGTCTCTAATTGTTAATCGACGGTTTTTCAACACCAGATCTTTGATTTGTTGAACGTGAGCTTCGTCGGTTAAGGTTGATGGTCGCCCTGGACGCTCTTCGTCTTCGACACGTTCACGGCCGTCTTAGAACTCACTGTACCACTTGTAAACATTTTTTTTTAAGACATAGCCTCATCACCAAAGGCTTTATGCACCATCCTCAACGTATCCGCAGCAGAAAATTGATTCCGTAAACAAAATTTAATGCAAATTCTTTGCTCAACAAATTTCGACATCACAAAAAACGAAAAACTCACTTTTAGCAGCTCACAAAACGACACGTATCTCAAACACTAATGAATATTTTGACATGAAATTTGACATAAATGTGACTGATAGTACTACCAACCTAAATAAAAAAAAAAATAATTTTCCAAATCCTTCGCCGCGCGTAGTTTAAATTCAAATGTCACCTTATTTTTTGGGCACAGTATGTTGTAATTTGCGGATAATTTTTCTAGAGGTTTTTGGAGTGTAGAGAACGGCTGAATAGTAGTGGAACTATACCAAGTGCGTAACCAAGTGCACCTCATCTGATTGTCCTGTCACAAAGGTATATCCGGGAATTAACTGGCTTATGAGCTTATCCGCTCCGCACCATCCACTAACATGGCAGGATCTGAACCCTTCAACGCGGTAGGTCTTTCCTACTCCACAAGGAAGAAGGAGTACGCAGAGAGAGGTATTGGCAATAACTCAAGACAAGCGCCAAACCGGATTGCTATTGGGCGGTTACAACAAGGTTTAAATATGCAATCAACCTCCCTAGGGACAAACTCAGGTTACTTGTCTAGCTTCTTATGCAAATTGCCAGTTGTGCGACAGGGAGCCTGAATATCCAGAATACCTGTTCATTGACTGCAAAGAAGTCCTCAGAGTCCTTGGATCCATGGTTCCAAATAAGAATCACATCATCTAGCTAGCACCTAGCAGTATATTGGAATTTATCAATATGCTGGGGCTAGGTCCTTGTGACTTAGAACAGGATACAATAGACCTAAAGTCGAGGTCCTCATCTATTTATCTTATATTCTTAGGTTTAAAAAAAAAAGTAAAATCTTATTTTCAAGATATTTAATAAGTCGAAGAGAATTCTTCATCGAAATGAGCAAGAAGAAAGATCTAATACAAGAAGGACTGCCTAACGCTTTCATTTCGATATCAAATAGATAGATTTCAATGAAATTTCAAAAACCACGCTTTGAATAGATAATCGGAGTTGTGATGGAAAAAATCAATTTTTTAGTAAAAAAAAACCAAGCTCAAACATAGAACTAAATTATGGAGAAACTGCGGTTTATAAAACAAATGAAGGATCAAATCAACAATTGGCAAATCTCGTTAGTTCAATAAATTGATCTACAACCTCCAATGCTGACAACAATGTAGCTACGCATGGGGGTTTCTCTGAAAATATTGAACTGGAGCGAATGGCTTAAATTTTGCTCTGCGAATTTAAATAAAATTGTTTTTTATTATTCAGACGTTTTATTAGCTCGAAAAAAATGTTTACACCCTTTAGTCATCAACGACACTTTTGTGCCGAAAATTCTTCGTTATCAAACTGCCGAACTAAATTTCCAAGAACAATCGTACGTAATACCAAAAGTAGCTTTCTCTTCAATAAGCAATTTCTTCCTGTGATAAAAAATCATAAAAAAATTAACTTACACCGTAAGCAAATGAATCATCGTCAAGTTAGTAAGACTTTCTACCGAATTTCGCGTAAATTTTAGTGAGTCCGCCGTTTTTATTTTGATATCACTTTTTAGAGGTCGAGTAACAAATCAGCGCAGCGGTAATCGTAAATTTGAAACGCGCCAAGTTGTTACGTTAATCCGCCGTAATCAAAGAGACAGCAGAGCAACAATTTAACAACAACTACAAAGACTTTACAACAATATAATGGCAGTACAATGCTACACAAGGCCGCAATATGTTTGTTTTTTAAGCCACAACTCAAATTTTTATCGATATGAAATTAATTTCGCACAGCGCAATCGTAAATTTTTAACTAAAAAAATAAAACTAGCACTGAAACAACAACTACACACGCATACATATGCGTATTTACAACTGCAGCTGACGACGGCGGGGTGACAAAGCAAAGCAACAACACCAAAAAGTACGCAGAAATGTAACACTCAATTAAAAACCGCCACGAAAGCGTATCGGAAGCAAAAAAGATTCCAGTACACCAGCAACACCGACAAAAAAATCCAGTTTGCGAGCGTTTAAATTTAAAACGATACTAAAATTCGGGACGGCAAACTGTTGATTTTACGGTCATTTTTAGTACGAATACGAGCCATTGTTACACAACGTTTGTATGTACATATGTAGCTGTGTATGTCTGAATTTGGTTGCCTCGCCGCTTTTGTTTTAAATTTTTTGCGTTCTTTTAATTTTTTCAGCGCTTTTTAAATGCGTCCATTAAAAGTTACAGTTGCGGTTTTTGCGAATTTCGCCAGCACTCAGTGCCACTAAATTTTTTATGAACGATTTTAGCGTTTTGGTGGAGTTTTTAAATTTTTTACCACCTCGTTGCAGGGCACTCAATAAAATTTAACTGTATGTGTGGTGCATACCGCAGGGTTAAACGTGTGAGCCCTTTAAATGAATGTGTGTCATCTTCTGCAAATTTTTCAATTGATCCATGATTTGGATTTCTTGATATTGATATTTATAAAAAGCGGTATTTGATATATTTTTACTAAAAGCTTTTTTTTTTTTTGTTTAGATCTTAGATAATTAATATAGGGTCTTGTACTCATTTTGGTTTGATTTACAACATCTTCTTCGAAGCATATTCCATAACCGCCTTTAGATCTTACTTTCTTATTTATGGCCGCCATTATGCTTCATACGTTTAAGAGCAGTAGGGGGACAAAAACTCAATATCTTTGGAATAGTATGAATGAACAAAATTTTTTTTACAGATTATTAAAGGTGAATATTTTTCGCGTTGTGTCACATACTTTTGAGTTTTTTTAGCCGGAAGAACACTTAAAAAATTTCAATTGTTTAATAAAAAATTATGTAAAATATTCTTACTTAAACAAATGGATCATGAAAAAATATTTATAATATAGCACGAACATTTTTCTTTGACTTCACAAAATTTCTTCGATTTATCTTCAGTAGTTTATGAGAAAATAATTTTACAATTTTAATGTGCTCTAAATTTCAACCTTCAATAACTTTAACAAAAAAAAATAATAATTTTGACGAAATATTTATATCACGAGGCATGCGTCTGGTCCCCTTCCTAATGAACTGTTAATTTTCAAAATCGGAGGTTTTTCGAAATTTTCAGGAACCTCTTGACGTGGTTTGACCCACCTGTGAAGGGTGCAGCCGAAGTTGACCTTTTTTTGTTTTATTTAAGATTATCAATCCAACGACGACACTGACAGTTCTCGACAGAATAAAGTTCGTGTACGAGACCACCCTGAAAACGATAAACTATCGTATTCATCGTCGTATCATCCAAGTTTTGTACACCGGACTATCCTAAAACATTGAGTTTGCAGATAAAGCTTCTAAGAAGTTCCGATCTTCAAGCGATAAGACAATCACCCAACCTTACTAAACAAACCAAGGCAAGTCAATCTATATTCTATATAGCAACGCAGAATTTCTCAAAATCGCCACTATCTGGTCACAAGTGTATGAAATTAGGCTAGGACCTGGAGTTTGCCTTCACTTTTGGAATCCCAACCGACTCGATGGAGATTTCTTATAGAAAACTTGGCTGTCATATGGATATTATCATATGCGAATGAAGAAAATTAAAATGCTTAGAAGTTAGCTCGCTTGAGCGTAGCTGGTAATGCAGTTCCTTTAAGCTAATTTTGAGAACTCATATCCTTCAAATGTGGCTTAAAGAAATGATCTCTAAAGGAATAGCACAGGTTTTGGAACACCAGCACCAAAGTTATTGGGGGTGCTGTTGCTGGCAGACTGACCAAAAAGCTTAAACTCTTAGGTAATTAGAAATTTCGCAGAATTGTAGCGATCAGAATGCCGCATCTACCTCAAGAACATTACCTTTGTAAATGTTAAGCCTTCAGTCGGTTGATACTAGATATCTTTCACGTTACTGTTTTAACTTAATAGATATTGAGCAGTTCGAATATGGTTTTTAGTTGATATATAATAATAATAAATACCCTATTTTCTGGAGTCTATTTGTAGCACTGTGCCCGTTCTGGATAGTTCATCTGTTTCACAGGGATATCACTATGTCCTGGAACTCATAGCAAGTTTACCGTGAAATAGAATGTTACACCCACTAAGTGGTCAAGACATTTTTGCACTAACTTTTACAAAATCCTAAGGAACTTTAGTGATCTTCTTGTCAGAACAAGAAGGTTTTCCGTAATTCCTGTGATCTCCATTTGGAAGTCACTGCACTGGTTTTGCGGAAGACGATTTTTGGTATCTAGGTTTGCAGAGAACGCAGCACCTCCAACTCGGTTATATAGCTTAAAGTCATCCATATAAATGCTTATCCACACGTCCTTGTCCTCACCCATTTACCACTCTTCAAAAAGAATCGAATTTAAATTTAACTTTGTAGAATTTCGAAAGTCCATAGTATTTGAAAGAAACTAGAAGTTTTTAATTATCGTACCTGCTTCTTGTACCCCGACTTATAGCAAGGATTCCCGAACCAAAACCAAACTCAATGAATAACTCATTATTCCCGTCCTGCTATATCGTACAGAGACAGAAAACTGCGAAAAATTTATGATCCTTTGCGTGTTGGCCACGGCGAATATCGCATTCGATTTAACGATGAACTGTATGAGATAAACGATGACAAAGACATAGTTCAGCTAATTAAAAGACAGCGGCTAGGTCATGTCGTCCGGATGGACGAAAACACTCCAGCTCTGAAAGTAGCCGACGCAGTACCCGCGGAAGAAGCAGAGGAAGACCTCCACTCCGTTGGAAAGACCAGGTGGAGAGGAACCTGGCATCGCTTGGAATCTCCAATTGGCACCAAGTAGCGAAAGGTAGCGAAACGACTGACGCTTTGTTTGTTAACTCGGCTAAAATCGCGTAAGCGGTGTCTACAGCAGTAAGGAAGAAAATAGAAACTGGATCTATATGGATCGAAAATTATTTGGCAACTTTCCCCTTCAAAGTGTGCTAGGTTTCCATAAGAAAGAAAATTGAAATTCCACATTCAGTTCTTCTATTTAAGGGGGTACTCTACTCTAGAAATCAAATTTTGGGCAGTTTTTTGAATTTTATTTAAAAAAATCAAAAATATTTTTACTATCCATTTTTCTAGGGTGTTTTTATTCATATCTTAAGACTACAGAAAAAAAATTTTACAAAAATATATTAAAAATTAAAATAATTAGAGAGGGGGGAGAGACAGGTGTAAAAAAATTGCGCATCCTGGTGACATTGATCCTGACTCTCCCGGTGGTCTGAAAAAAAAAATCGAAAGAAATTCTTAATCAGTAAGGATGCTGTTATAGTCCGGGAACACGAAAAATTTTTTTTTTGAAAAATGGCGACTGCCTGAAAATAAAAATCATTTCTTACGCTTTTTTTTTTTGAAATTTCTGTTTTTTTTTTTTAAATATTAAAAAAAAAATTTTTGAAACGATGCTGGTAGGAACGATAAAGGATTATATAAAGAAGGTTCACACAAAATTTCAAGTAACTCGAGTTTTTTTAAAATTCAAGAGTAGAATACCCCCTTAAAATTATGAATTTATATTTCGGAGAACTGCGGTTTCAAGTGCCACTAAATTTAGCTGATTTAAGTGAAATCACGTCAGCAACAACAAGATTTCAATCAAGTGATAAGTTTCAGGAAAACGAAAGAAATTTTGCAGTTGCTCTTACATGGATTGCATATAATTTAAAATGCCCGCTATTTTACTATTGACTTCCCTTTCCAACAATAAACAAACCCAAAATTGCAAATTCTACAAACTTTCCATGGCCTGCACGTTGCGTAAGCACTTGAAATTTCTTAAAGCAAAAACGGCAACCTTTAAAGTCAAAATTTCAAGCGAAAATTTTGCTTTTTGAATATTGGTTTATTTACGTAACTGTATTTTGCAGCGCCACAAAGCTGCTTACACTTTTGGTTTAATAATTTTTGCTTTCATTTTACAACAAAATTTCCCATATTTGTCTAAAAATTTCAAAATTCCGGAAAATCTTCCGCACAACCTTCATGCGCAATAAAAAGCTTAGCAATTTCTATTTTTACCTCGCTCAATTGATTTTCGTCTATTATTCTTGGCTTCCAGCAGCTTGTTATTTTAACCCTCAGCGTTTTAGGATTATCGCTAATATTTGGCTTTTAGCTTGAAAATTTGGAAAATCTCACTTGCTTGTGTAAACAGACAATCAAACTTAAGAGCGTGAACACACACACATGAAGAACATATGCAAAAATAAATAAAAGTACATAAGTACATAAATATATACTCGCACTTGCCATGAGTAATCCACCAATCTCGCTTGTTTGTTTATAGAATTTTGCTATAAATTCGTATTTTTCCAACATAAATTCGTGTTTTGCAATTTTTTTTTTTTGTATATTTTCCTCTTCCTCTCAAACTACAAATTTGTGTGCGATTTTTGTTATGGTTTTCATTATTTTTGGAAAATGGAAATGGCTTCATTAACTGGAATTGCCTTTCAAGGTTATTTTAAAAATAAACTTTTTGCGAAAAGTGTGAAAGTTTTCAAGTTTTCATTATGCCGATTTGCTTGTGAGAGTTCGCAGAAACTTGGAAGTTTACTCAAGCGATTTTCAGCAAAAATATAGTAGTTTGCACTTGTGTGTTGCCAGTGTTTATGCAAAATAATCCAAATGTTGAAGCCATTGAAAAATATAATAAATTAATTTGTATGAAGTCGAGCATTTTTTTTGTCCAAAAGTGGGTTGGTTTCAATAATCGCTTACTGAAGTACTTCCAATTTGAAATTCTTTGAGTTAGAAAAATATTTTTTTTTAAACTTCCTTCAAAACTTTTAAAAATTTCACGGTCTTGTATTTTCAGTTCCGCCTAGGAATTAAATCCCTTTCTTTTCTCTCCTAAGTTTTAATCAGACATATTAACGAAGGAGGGATTTTCCGGGTTTAGCAGCTTCAAAATCACCCTCGGGATATTTTCAAAAAATTCTTCTCCGATTATTAACACTCCAACTAAGGAACCACTAACGCGAAATGAGCCTTAAATAGATTATAAAGTTCTACAAATTAGCTCCCAGCTTTACTTGCTGATCCACCCTGAATTATTCATCTTTTAGTAAAAAGGCAATCGATACAGTGAAGAAAAGGGTTAAGGAAACACCGACTAACCCTTAGTTAAGTCAGAAAACCGGAATAGTTTTATTCTCACCTCAGCTTCTCTAGAATTTTTAAGGAACTTTCTTAGGAGTCGGGATCCTGTTTTTCAATAAATTATTGTTTACCTTTATATTTAAGTACTTAGAGGTTACATTGATATGAAAGCTGAATTATCGTATAGAAAAATTGAAAATTATATTAGATTGTGTAATGCCACGAACTCGGATGTGACCATGTAAACGGTGTATCCGCTAATAAAGAAGAAGAATTCCATGAACTACAATAAATGCAAGGAATTATTAAAAAATTTCTTAGACTTTTAACTAATTTGTTAGGGAGAGGTATTTCGGTACCAAGAGGGCGAAAAAAGAAGGCAGAAATGGGATCATTTTACCATCTCTTTTAATCAGCTTCAACAACGGGTATTAAGACTCTTGTATAACCAGCATACATCTGATCAAATTTGACCCGGACTGTAATAACATACAACGGGTCAAATTATTCCTGGACTGAAAAAAAACTACAACTGATCAACTTTGACCAGAGTTGAAAAAAAAATGTTCACCTTAATACAAATCCTGAGCCAATACAACCATCTGATCAAATTTGACCCGGACTAAAAAAAAACTACAACTGATCAAATTTGACCCGGACTGAAAAAAAAACATTTTAACATTTTAAAATAAATCCTGCGCCAATACAAGCATACACTCGGTGTAAGTCTCTGCTTAGATGCCCTTTAGTGGCTTCGCCAAATTTTGAGTTTCGGCTTATTTTTGGACCACCACTCGCTGGATAGCTTCGAGGTAATACTTATAAACCCACGTCGCGTTAGTAGCGATGCGTTTGGTGAATACAGAGTCCTCAGATACGCGTAAGCGACTTTTATTCGTCGTCCATTTTTGCAAAAGTTTCAAATCTTTGGGTACGAATCTAGCATTGATACGTTTCATACCCAAAACATTATCCGAAATGAATTGAGTCGATCCATAAGAAATGTTGAGATCCTATGCTATCTCTCTGACGTCAAAACGACGATTTCCAAGCACTGTTTCTTTAACTTTGTCAACGTTTTCGTTCATTTTTAACAGAGGTTGATGGACGACTCATAAGAGGCAAATTTGCAATGACTTCACGACCTTGCATGCTTTGTTCCACTCAAGTGATTCAAGTGCTTCACTCCCAAAACACTGCTGTGATTCCGTAATCCCACTGGAAACCAAAAGTTCAATCAAACTCTTTGATTAATTTTTTTCATGGTAAAAATCATCAGACAAAATTTTCGCCAACTTTAGAGGAACATAAAAAAAAGATTACATCAATCTAGGAATTTTTTTTGGATCAGTCCGGGTCATATTTGATCATATGATATTTTTGTATTTTCCCTACTTTCAAACATCCTCTTTAAGGATGTATCCTTCAGTATAGGAAAACCATGAACTAGCTTTTAAAAAGTTATGGGTTTGATATTCTGAACTAAGTTTCTTGAAGGTGGTAATGGAATACCTTTTAATTCATTCTCTTGGGCAAGAAGTTTGTTTGGTCTTTTTTTGTATCACATAATCTTCAATTTACTCTATTCTGAGTTTTAAAACCTTGCAAAGATTTTTCCGAAAATAAAAAATATAAATAAGTACCTAAGTATATTTCAGTTTGAAGTTATTTCTGCATTTAAAGGGCACATAAATTGTTCGCAGACACGCCAAGGCACGTGTAATGAATGTCGAATTTATTTGCACATTCCGCAATCATCTAAATATTTCTGCACACCGGCTTGTTTACTTTGCTCACCGCCAACGAAATACCGTTATTGCAAAAATGCAATAAAACTGAGAGATTGGCGCGAAAAGAGGCGCCGGCGGAACTGCCAGCACACACACTCACACACTTGCACAGCTGTATCGCTGCACAAAAAGGCAACGATAATGTAAACGTATGCTTAAAGCAATGATAAACAGCAGTGAAAAGCAACAACAGCAACACAAAAAAAATTCAAAAAAAAGAAAAACTCGTTCAAGCGTCCACCTTTCCTTTGTGCGGGCTTTTGAAGATGCTGCTGACGCATTAATTAATTAGTGGCGGCCAATTAACACAAAAAGCCAATAAATCAATTGAGCAAGAGTGGCATCGATTTTAACATAGTCCATTCATCCCATGTCCACAATACCTGTACGAGAGCATGGTTCCCTGCCGTTCGGCACCCAGGCAACCGTGCGTTGACGAGTATTTAGCCACGGCTGGGAAATGCAGGCTCGCGAATTAAATTAAAGGCGTGAAGGCCTCGCAGCGATTTATTGCCATCAAAGTGACTGTATTAAAGGAGTGCACTGCACGGCATGAGTAAGTGACTGCTTGACGGATTGAGTGCAACGCTGCAGCAAGCCAGCTCGTTTGTTGGCATCTGCAACACTTTAGTGGCAATGGTGCAAATGTTATATGGTAAAAAATGCTTCAGGGCAAGTTGATAGTGGATTTATGAGGAGGTGAAGTTGAAAAAAAGCTGTTTGAGAATTAGAAAGCAATCTATTTTCAATAGAGTTAGAAATTTTTGAATTTATCATCAACTTATGAATCCTATCTCTCGATGGCCAAAAACTTTACTGAAACCTAAAAGCGAGCAAAATATAATATCAATAAAAGTGAAAATATAACGATAATATTACATCCCTCTTTTTTACATATGCCTAAATGTAGGCAACGTTTTTGAGTTATGAGTCTGCGTCTCCTTCTGTACTACGAAATATGTAGTCTACATTTAGGGCTGTATTGAAGGAGGCCCCTTCCTATCAGTCCTCCGTAATAAGGAACACTTAGAAAATTACCGTTTTTTTACTCAATAACACGGATTTTCTAAATCCTATAGAATTGAACTTAAATTCGGTCCGTAATATTGTGAAGAGTGAGAAAGAAGTGACGAGGACGGGGACAAAGGGATAAGCATTTATACGAATGCATCAGCAAAATTAAATAACAGAATCGTCTCCGTCTACCAGACCATTCCGGTGTTTTCTAAGTGGGGATCACAGCAATTAAAAAAACACTTCTTATTCAGACAAAGAGTGTGCTCACAACAAGGAATATATTTACCGTATGTAGCCAAGCTGCTTTGAAATCTGTACAGTCTTTTAGGGTTTCATTAAAGATAGTGAAATAATGCCTTCTGGTTTCCGGGGCATAAAAGGGTAGCCGGCAATGAGCTGGCCGCCGAACTTGCATGCTCTGTGACAGCATCCATGATGATGGGACCAAAACCATGCTTTGTAGTGAAGTCCCAGAATTTTAAGGAGCTACTACACACGAAGGAGAGAGTGGGGGAGTACAGCATTGACAGCTGGCATCAAGAATGCGCCATGCCAAGCTGCTTCTGGGAGGACACAACCTGGGAAGGTTTAAGGAAGTGATCAACACCCGCCGTGATAAATTCCGACTCCTCGTCACGCTCTACACAGGGCACTGTAGAGTCAGGAAACATTTATCCAACATGGGCATAGTCTCTTGCTCAAACTGTCCTCACCTCAGTCGCGCCCAGCAGGCTTCTGGGATTGTTCAGGATGTTGCACCTTGGTGACCATATGTGATGATCTCTTAGGGGATCTAACATCTTATATCACAATAAGCATGCAATAAGTTCTGAGAAGAAAGGTAAACTTGCTAGGACAGGCACTACCCTACCATTAGACTCTGAAAAAAACTGTAATTTTTATACCTCTGGCTCTGGAGACAATCAGCAAGCAGGCAAAAGTGGCATGTATGAATGCGAATCAAGAAGTATACCACTTTCACAGGTGGCAACCCTGCTACCAAAATAAGACAGAAGGGTCGCTAATAGTACAAAGATCAACTTCAACCACCTTATTAAAAAAATGATTCAAAGTCAACATCTTTTGTAGTCCCTTTCAAAAACAAATCTCACTTTAAGAAAAGGCGCACTGTTTGAAGAAATGAACTCTTTACTCTCTTTATATGCGAAAGTAAATAATTTTCAAGCAAGCACATCATCAGTCAAAATGTGCTTCAACTAATTGCAAACAAAGTGTTGAGCATCGGCAGCGCGGTAGTTGGTTTGGAAGCAGCGTAAGGAAAATATCAACTGCCACTTCAAACAGCAGATTCTTTTTCACCTTTTTTGTTGGTGCACAAAAATCAAATAATGAAAATTCCATGCCAAAAGCCGCAGGGAGCTAACGCGCGGCAGCAACTGCAAGCAAACAAATTCAATTTCACCTTTCTTTGGCGTGGTTGCGCACTTTCGAACTCAAACAAGACCTCAGCTCCAAGTGATTTAGTCAAAAAAAGATCTGGCGCAAACAAAAAGTAAATTTTTTATATATACTTTATAGATGTACATACATATCGCATAAGCGCGGTTTGAAGATACATACATATGTATATGTACTTTTTGTTTTTTTTTTTCTCGTTTGTCTAACGCTGCCGCGTCTGCTTTTCGTTTTCAAACACATTGATTACACATGCGCACAAGCGCATATATTTACAAGCGTATTGCTGCAACGACAGATCAGCCAATGCACACTTTATAGCCGCGCACACCTCCATCCTCACCTGCGTGTCTGTCTGTAAATAACACTTCCTGCAACTTCGTCCTTGTTTACATGCAAACAATCAGTTTGTAATTAGTGTTGTTGCTTTGCTTTTTTGACTTTGCATTTTGTTGTTTTTGTCGCCTTTGTTGTTGTTGATTCAACAACATTTGACTGCACGACTTTTGAGTATGTGTATGTGTGGGTGTATTTGAGGCGTGTTTTGGATAGCTTCTGTCAACACAGCTCAGCCAAACATAAAGTTTTTTGACATCTCGTATTAGTTGTTGTTTTTAGGTAAATGATTTGCTGCTGTTGCTGCTTTTAGTAGATAAATATCCTGTTGTGATGCCGAACAAAGCGATGATGCTAAAAGTTACGTAATATTTTGTTACAAGCAGTCGAAGGTAATGCGGAACTAAGCGACGAGTTAATAAGAGCAAGAAGGAGGAAGCTTTGAAAACTTTCCGTTATATGTAGAAAGGTTCAATATCTATCATGATATATCTATACACTTAATTATATTTTTTTTCAATATTTAATTATTTTTAGAAACTATATTTCACTGTTTAGTCTTTTAAAATTATTTTTTTCATGTTACATCTCAAGTCTTTCAGTTCTCTCATAAAGGCTTTAAGATATGCTTTGAGTAATCGAGCTTACTTTCTAATAAGCTGTGATTTCGACACAACTCTTTCGGGAGGTTGTTAGCTTTATTACCCATTCTAAAGCTATTGAATTAATAAATAATGAAATAAATCTCAAAACAAAGCCTTTGATCTTTTTCAGAGAGAATATTTCAAGTATTTCGATAACTTTCTCCGCCATTATGGTTTGTAGATTTCTTTGTTTTTTGGAAATAGTTCAAGAAAAACATCCATGTAGATAAACCATCGTTTCTGCTTTGTTATACTAATATTTCGAAGATAGTTGTGAGAAAATTTTAAGTCGATCGCCCCAACCCTCTTGTAGAAATTTTCTCCAATAATAAAAAAACTATGGTTCTCACCTGTTTTATCTAAAACTCGCTCTAGATATCTAGAAACTTCGTGGTTCAAGGGTTTCTTCTTCTATAGAACTACAACAGAGGATCAGTCTGGGCCGAGAACACGAAACTTCGCCAGTTGCGTCTATGCTTTACGGGTTCACGACAGTTGTACTTTTAAGTGCAACTAAAAGTGGTCCTTTTAGTGAATGCGTGAGCGAACTTGCTTCCATTGGTCTTGAGTTGAAGGAGCTTTTTGCTGGAACATCATCTTCCATGCGAACGTCATAACTAAAGCAACGAATTTGTTGAATTTTTATGTTTCATCTTCTTCAATATTCATTACTCATGCGGCCGGCCCCAGAGATCTTACGAAGAACCGTTCTCTCAAACGCTTCAAGTACTTTTTCATCTCGGATCATCATTGTACATGTTTCTGCGCCGTATAATAAGACGGGAACAATGAGAAACATATAGAACGTAATTTTTGTTCATTGAGAGAGGGATCTACTTCTTAATTGCCAACCATTTACGGCAATCATTCTGTTGGTAATGGTTATTCTGGTTTATGCTGGTTCCAAGATATACAAAGTCCTTAATCTTTTGAAGTTTATAGCTGCTAACAGTGACGTAGTTCCCAATTCATAAGGGATCTTTGTATAAGGCCTATATGTACTTATCTGCGTACCCCCGTACCACTGTACTTTCAAGGTAGATGGTACCATTGCAGTTCAGATAAGTGGTACGTGTCACTTTTCTCATCATTATAAAGAAAAAACGCACAAGAGGCAGTCACTTTGTCTAAAACCTCGTCTGGTATCGAACGGTTCGGAGAGGTCCTTCCCGATTTTAACGGAGATGATGACTGTGCTCAAGGTCATTCTGTATAACCGTACAAGTTCCGGATACCAAATTTAGACATAGCCTCGAATAGGCATCTACCATCAATGCTGTAAAAAGCGGCTTTAATCAGCTCAACCGGAAATCTATCGGCCTCTGGGGCTTTGTTGTTCTTAAGCCGCCTTAGAGCTGTTCTCATCTCGTCTTGGTTGAGTGGCGGAACGACAATGTTGGCCTGGTAGATTTTTGATGCGGGCTCTTCTTCGTCCGTCGCAACACTGCATCCGCCATATAGCTGGTACGAGAAGTGTTACTCCAGATTTTTAGTGTACTCTGTGTATCTGCAATCAAATTTTAATCCTGTCTTTATAGAAGGCAGCCCCAGACAAACCATTTGTTTGCTGTCTTAACTTCTGATAAAATTTTCCGACCAAGCTCCTGCTAGCCAGCTTCTCAAGTTCTTTGTATTCACTTCATTCTGCCTCTTTCTGGAATCTCAAGGGATGAAGTAGGAAATTCAGCTATCAAGTCGTTCTCAAAGTTCGCAAAAAGCGTTGACGTCCTATATGACGAATACTTCAGCTCAAATTAAACCGAACATCCATCAGACATTATTAAGAATCAGTAAATACTGCGTGACAACCGGGCAGTTTAACTAAATTAACCTACATTTTTAAGTTCCTCTGACAAACCCCTTCAGTATATGAATTAATATCTGTGATTTATTAAAGCTTTATACGTCCGAACATACAATTATGCTTTGACTTTAAAGTAAGTGAAAGCTGAAAAAAGATTGTGGAAAGTTTTGAAGCCACATTGATATGTGGTATTACGTATATTCGCGTATTTCCAGCCAAAGAACATATATTTTGTATCTAAGATATTCTAGATACAGCGTGCTTTTGTAGGAAAAAGAAATCCAGGATTTAATATACTAAATTTTTTCAAATATAAGAGATAAAGCTTTCAACCCTACCAAGACTTTACTACATTAATATCAATTATACTGTCAATGGTTGAGGTAAATAATTTCGCGTTCACGCTTGGCAACCCCCCAGACAAGCAACCTGTGCCACCTTGAGCGTCCCACGTGCAACTTCACTCAATTAAATCTATATGCTTTCACAGCAAATTATGAAAAGAACAAACGTACTCAATTAAATAACACAGCAGGTCACGCATACATACATACATACATATATAAACATACATGCATACACTTTCTTAGAAGACATGCAGAAACTTGCGCGCAAAGGTAGTAAATAGATTAAAAGTAACGCGGAACTAAATCGAAGATATTAAAAGTCATAAAAGCTTAGCAGTCACGTGCGCTACACGCATACAACTACACAAACACACATACAAAACAAAGTGCAGAATAAGGGTAGTAGCACAGTGAAGGCGCACGCACGTAAGATTGCGTGAAGAAACTTTGAGGTGAGTCCACCGCCCCCAAAAGCGAAGCGAAACAGCAGGGGGCATACAACAAACAGCAGAAAATAGAAGGTGTGTAACGGTAAGCATGTGGGTGGTTAATCGGCATTTTTTTCTCGTAATGCGTTTTGCATTGTTGTTTTTCTGCCAAACGCTTTCTTGCTTTCGCCGCTGCAGCAGTTGCAAGTAGAAAGGAAAGGTTGCCACAGTGGCAGTTGCAATCGCCATTAACATAATCTGACAAAGCGTGTAAAAATCGTGCGTGAAAATGTGTTGGGGCAACAAAAAATTATTTGCAACAACAACATTGTAAGCGAAACGCTTAAATGATGCAGAAGAAAGTCAAAGAAAGGCTAGAAGAGGGCGAAAATGTCATTAATATTTAATGGCATGACACCATAGTTGTGGCGGGCGCAAGCGAAGCGGTGTGCGGCTGGCAAAGAAATTGTGGCAAGTAGCGGAAATACAAAAATTATAGAATTATAGGTATTGTTGCATGCAAAGGCGGTGTGGCAAGCACATATTAATAGCTGCAGTGCTGTTTCTTGCCGATTTTATTCTCCTCACTACATTGTTGTTGCAACCTTTATGTCGCTAATAGCTCTTTGCGAAATTAAAGCAATGACTTCGCAAGAAAGTAACGGAGGTGATGTGGCATTAGTTCCACTTTGCAGTGATTTAATTGAATTACAACGCAAAAAAGTTGCACACATAAATACAAGCTGCTTACGTGGCGTGGCATGTGGCATATACAATAGGGCAAGCGGGCAAAAAGTGTATAAAAATACATATAATTACTTAAAATCTGCAACACATTGTAGCAAGTAAGCGCTACTTTCACTCCAACTTCACCGAGGTGTGGCAAGAGTGTGCAAGAGGGAAGAGAGTGCAACGTTATGGCCTGCTGCAATGTGCGACCACCAACAAACGTCTTTATTAAGTGTGTAGTTGCAAATTGTAGGTGAAAAAATGCACACTTGCCACATCAAAGTCATGTGGCAAGCAAGATAAATGTGTTGCAACCGCTGTATGTGGCCTAAATAAGTGCATGCGGCAAGTGATGGATATTTTTTTGCCTTTTGCGGCAACAGCTGTTGCCACAGTGCGCGCAAAAACGTGTGGCAAATAATAATGGCTGCAGGAAAGGCAATAAAACATTTCTGAAACGATATATTTTGCTTAAATGCCTTGAATGTGGCATATGAGCAGACGTGTCAGGCGCAGCAGTTGCATGTTGCAAGGAGTAATGCTATCGTTGTATATTTCAAATTATTAGTTTGACTAGTTTAAGTTCCACTTTTTGCAGGATTAATAGCTTAAGCAGCATTTTGTGGGTGAAGCATATGCACAGGAGCATATGCATAAGTCACTCAAAAGGCTTTACGGATGAAGAGAAGTCAGCCACAAAAATATTTGTACGAAAATAAAAATGATAGTATTTATTGATTTTAAATTTCTATTTAGACTTGTTTTATATATTTTTTTTTATTTTTTTTTTAACTTGTTTTATAATTTTTTTTAAATTTTTTTTTTTAGTTTTTTTTTTAGTTTTTTTTTATGATTTTGTTTTTAATTTTATCAAATTTTTTTTAATATTTTTAAATTTTTTTTTTTATTATTTATTTTTATTTTAATTTTTTTTTAGTTTTTATTATTAATTTTATTTTTTTTTATTATTATTCTTCCCATTACAAAAAATATAACAACTTAAAACATCTTAGCTAAATAAACACCCTTTCCAAACACCTTCTTAGCCTATGCACCCACCACTCCATCATAAATTATGCGCTCACAAATTACTCAAACGTAAAATTATTTTTTAGACCCATAAAGTCACCCCTAATCTCCCCCAGCCACCCACTTTAACCGCCCAACACATTCTTCATGCTTCTTACGCCGTTAGTTTTGTTATTTTTCAATTTGCCACAATTTCTCAGGCCAACACATAAGCTTTAGCTTTTCATAATCCTAAGGCTCCATTGCACTCCCTCCTTCACACAACGAAAAGTCAACAAAATTTCACTTACATTAGCACATAAAGACACACACGTGATTGTATCTGCTCTAGAGTACTGTTAGAGCGCTGGAAGAGCAAGTAAGTGTACTGTCTTAAGCTGCGCTGCTGCAGTCTAAGCCTTATAAATTATGTGTAGCATATTTTTCTGCGCTTTAACCAAGTATATCTGCTGTTGGTCGCCACTTTCGCTTGACTCAGTTGTTTTTCCGCTATTTTCGATCGTATTGCTACTGAGAGAGTGGGAGAGTAGCAGGGATTTGTGGCCATGCGTAAGTCGCAATATTATTAATCAATTTTAAAATCCAATGTAGTTTATAATACTGGCGGCACGCTCTCACATCATTCTTCGTAGAATGAGCCAGAATATATGTAAACGGGGTGAGAAGTCGAGGTGTCACCTAAGTATAGCAATTTATTTGTTTATACACAAGTTGTGCGTGACTTGGTGCAACGCGGGGTATTAAGCCATTTTGGATTGAAGGGAACTTGTCATATTTGTATATTACTTTAAGGATATATGAAATTTAGAATATAATAGCAGGCAATATATTTCATAAATTATTTAAGTATACGCTCAGTATTGCATTGAGCCATAATCTTCGCGCTTATCCGTTGATAAATGTAAAAGTTGTATTTTTATAGCACCCATAACCACTTAGCAAGATATATCTATTGTATATGCCACAGATTGGTAGTCTCCAAGAGGCTGTAAAATATTTACAAATGAAAAAATACGGTAATGTCCTTTGACCACTGAGTTAAACGGGAACAAAATTACGCTCAAAAGAGCTTACCATTTGAAATTATCAGCCCGGATGATTGAAATTTTAAATAATTAATGGCACTTCACGACTACACAAAATGTGATAGGTAATTTTCTATATAAGAATGACATCAGCAACCGATGCTACAAAGAATTCGTTATAAAAAACTAGTTATACGGGTGCTAAAGTCCTTATGTTTCCTTTCCGGAAAATTATGAATATTAGGTGATTTCATGATACTTTAAAAAGGTGTAAACCTTGACCCGAATTATTATTACATTATACATATGTAGAACATGAACATCACAAAAAAAAGCTTAAAAGTGCTCAAAAGACAATCTCGAGAAGTCTGATAAGACGCTCAAAAAACCGGTTTCAAAACATTGATTGCGGCACGGTCTGTGAGGCAATGAAGTCTTTCTTGCTCAAACAAACACAACTGCGTCCACAAGAAGTCTCAATTACACAAAGGTATAAATCAAGATCGGTCACTAAAACCTGAACGGAGAAGATTTAGCAAAGTCAGTGACCCTGGCGTAGTCAAGTTATCAAATTTGAAATTTTAGGTTTGACTTTACAACCGAAAAATGCGACAACTTTGAAACTCATTTTGACAATGGTTTGCGTAGCCGGATTGGACCCAGATTTCTTATCCGTTAAAAAGTCCGGTATTCTTCTACATTATTAGCGGCCGATACACCAACTACAGTAACGACTTTTAAAGAAAATTAAATCAAGGTGATGCATGCTAGTCACTACCCTCAGCCAATGTTACGGAATATCTTATATGAGAACCTCCTCCTCTTCAGAAAGCAATACATATTATGGGAATATACCCCGACATTGTACTCATATAAGCATTGTATTATCGTATACAGGAACAGTTTTTAATATGTTCTCAACCGTGCGCCACTAAGCTAGGTTAAGCTAAGGTAAGGTTAAGGTTACAAGGGTTTTCTCGGGTAAAAAACAGCATTTTTTTCAACAATCTTTTCCTGATATAAAAATGAAATATTTTATTAGAACTCTTTATTGTTACAAACATACACTATTAACAAAGAAATTTTGAAATTTTTGGAAAATTTTCGCGCACACGAGTTTTACTTAAAACCTTATCTTGGTACTTTGGCGAAGGAAAAAACTGAAAAATGGATTTTTGACAGCCTTTTTAAAAAATTAAAATTTTAGTGAAAAAATTCCTTCTCCCAAATCTTTATGAATTGTATCTCAAATACCTGAGTAAAATTTCATGAAGATCAGTTGAGTAGTTCTCGAGAAATCTTGCCAACCAACTTCAAAAACACAGTTTCGAGAAAAACGCGCTTAAAGACGCTGCACTTAGCCTAGCTAGCCTCGTGCGCTCAAGTTCTCAAGGCAGCATGTCATAAACTATTACTCGGATCAACTTTCAATAAATTTAGGACAATATTCTAGAATTGTTGTAGAGTTTAATAAGACAATAAAAAAATCGATGTTTTGAAACCCCCTTAAGTTCCCCCTTAAGTTCAATGGCTGGCAAAATGGGGAGCGTGTTTGAACTACTACAATACATGCAGTCCTTTGTAAAACCAGAAACCAGCTCCTGTAATCAGATCTTCTAAGTTGAAAAGGCGTTTTGAGCCCAACACAAAACTATTCAGTTATTTTATCTGAATTGTCACCAGCTCATCGTCTGCTTCTAAACAGCTGGAGTTTCAATCTTAACGCTTGGACATCGCTACGGCAATAACCAGTTAGAGCAACAAGGAAAAGGATAACCTTACTGAGAGCGCAGAGTTTACTAAATCTCTTGTGATACATTTCAGGACTATAGAACTTAGTGCCAACGCATGAGCTAACTCTAGCCCAGCGCTGGCCAAACTATCCATTAGCAGAAGGCACGAATAGAGACACGTTGCCATACCGTCAATAACATGTCTAAGATGTTTTTTCTTCACTTTTAAGCTTGTAAAAAATAAAACCTTTGTACCTAAAACAAAATAAGTTCCTTTTTGACCGAAAATTGAAGATTATAACTGTACCACTCTCATATATTTCTTTGACAAAACCCATTTCCTATCGAAAACTCATTTCAAACGTCTTCAAATCATGTCAAATAAATAATCTTAACACTTACGAGTGCCATCCACACCAATTCCAATCACATACAGATATTCTCTAACTGAAATTCACACCTACCGATTGCCATCTAATCACCAAAAGCGAACGCAATTTAAATGCTTAAATTGCAAAATCTTATCACCAAGCCAACAAGGCGAAAAGCCGGCGCTAATAAATCATAGGAGCAACCAGCTGAGGCACGAGGAAAAAAGAAAAAACACTCGACACCAAAGAAACCAGCAGCAATACGAGAAACCAGCAAACTAAAATGGAGTTAAACGTCTACATTTACTTGTAAATATGTGTATTCAAGGAAGTAAGCGGAAGCGTGAAGATTCGAGCAGCCGAGACAACCACCAACAACACAATAAATAATAATAATTTTCCGGTCATTGCAACATTCGGCAAATAAGGAAATTGAGTAAACGTTCTGCTCGTGGTTGGAGGGGCAGCAACAGCAAGGAGCGGTTGACTGGTGAATGGTGGTTGGCGTATGGTTTGGCCAAAATAAAATGACATGTAAATATGTAGAGAAATCGTAAATCATGTTTATATGCTGCCAAGTCGCCTCCGTACGGACGACAAGGCGACAGATGAAGCCGACCCCGAACCATGCTTGCAACCCAACGTTGCACATGAGTGCTCTAAGTTATGTAATGGAGTGTGTTTGCGTAGCACACATTAAATGGTGATGATTGCTTTGCTGAATTCTTGTATCGCGCGTATACAAGGCTGGTATTTCAGTGAACGTGTGTGCGCTTGTTTGGCAAATATGTGGCAATCACAGTTCACACAGTTAGGCGCAAATTGCATTGCAATGTGAGACATTTGAAGCGCGTGATTCGCAACAAGAGAGAGAGATTTATGTGCTAAAAATGTGCGATGAGCTTTAACAGATTTGGTCAAATCATATTTTTCGATATATAGAAAACATTTTAAGCCTCTAAAATTAAAAAAAAAAAAGTATTTAATTTTCAAAAATAAATTTCAAGAAAAAAAACTAATTTTCTTTTTCAAATTTTAAAAAAATAGGAAAATTTCGCAATTTTTTAAATTTTTTATTAAATTGTTATTTAACTTTATATCTTTTTTATTTTTTTTTTAATTTATTTAAAATTTTTTTCTTTTTAACTCCGATATGCAAAAAAAATACAAATAGTTCGAATATTATCTAAAATAAATTTTAAAACTATTTAATTTCCAAAAATAAATTTGAAGAAAAAAAATTAATTTTCTTTTTAAAAATTTGAAAAAAAGGAAAATTTCGCAATTTTTTAAATTTTTTATTAAATTATTATTTAACTTTTTACCTTTTTTATTTTTTTTTTAAATATTTTTTTAGTTTTTTTAATTTTTTTTATTTAAGGGCTTGAAGTAGTTGTCTAAATATCAAAAATCTAGAAAAAAAAAACAAACAAAAAAAACGGTTTTCAAATAAAAAAAATTATTACAATTATTTTGTTTTTTTTTTTTAATTTTACTTTTATAAATACCTCGATTATATTAATTGTTTGAGCTTAAAAATTTTGAATATTAGTCCATTTTTCCTGGTATACAACAAGGAAGAAGAATATGCAGTTATGAAATGGTGCGCCTAGATGTAGGCAACGTTTCATACCAAAAAATTTTAATTTCGGTACCATATTCACACAAATCTGAACTCCCGAAGCAGTTAAAAACCTGTTTTAAAATTCAACTCACACGGGAATGTCTTCTTATTACAAAGCTCATCTTCAACTAACAAAATTTTGTATAGAGAGTTTAGCCTTGTTGGTGTTGGAACTCCGAAGTTTTTTTTACTTGGGCAGATACCATAAAGGTTACTTCATATGGATTTAAGTACACAGAAATTTTAGGCCACTGAAGAAATCTCTAGTAGTAAAAGTTTTGTTTTGTGTTCCGAATGATGAAGATACCAATAAGAAACCATATCTTATTGACATATTTCTATCTGATAATATCATTGGGTTAAAAATAGTAAAATAAGTAAAAATAGTTCCCTACATAAAAAGTCAGCACATGCGAGTCTCGGCATACATCGTAGTTAATCCTTACGAATTCTTCTATCGTGACACAATTACGAATGTTTTGAAGTCTCTAACAAGGTTTTCTAGCGCAAAAAAAGCGGGACCCTCCAGACGATTTCTGAAAAAATTTATTCATATTTGTGAATCAAAAGAATATAGCATAGACTGATAAGGAAGACTTAGGTAGGTTTGTAGGTAAGTAGAGGGGATGTCTGACGACACACATAAAGCCTTTGGGAGACCCATTATGAAATCAGCAGGACTAAAATCCCCTTATTTTATTATGCACTCGCGGAATCACGTTGTGTTTTTGACGAAGTTAATCAGCACAAGAACTTTTACCTTCAACGAATAGAGGCGATTTGTTTTCATACAAAACTTTGCGTTCGCGTTAAGGATGATCTATAGTCTCCTCTGCTTCTACCTCTTGACAGCTTCTATTTATACTGTTCCCAATCTGCTGGCGTCTCTGCTAATTAGAAAATGACCTCACTCCTACTAGAGTTCTTATGTCAAACGTTGTTGGATTCTGAGCAATTTTTGGTCGTCAGTCAATTTGTGCGGAACAAACCGTGCACACACCTTTCGAAAGCCCAAATGCTTGGCTATCACTATAATGAGCACTTATCTGAAATAAATTCTGTGTAGCTCAGTAGATTGAAAATTAGCTTTAAAAGCATGTGATGCGGCACAAACGTTTAAATACAGAAAGTTCTTTCTAACTGGAAAAGAAAAGTTTCAATGACTTGGATTCTGTGTTTGTTCTTTACGAAGGCCTACAAAATATAATCTATAAAGCTAACAAGAGAACTAAAACGTCTCAAAAGTCCATCTATGTAAGTTTATTCCAGCAACTTCAGTAGCAAAGTCTTCAGATTTTTCTTATACGAAAAAAATTCTGTTGATATCCCGAAGTTTTTTTTTTCTCAAGCTACTCATCTAGAAACCCATCTAGGCACCCCATACTGCGAAAACTCAACAATAACTGGACATATTCAAAATTCAAATATAAATTAACACACGAAACGAAACCAACGGAAAACTACATGGAGACACTAAAGGAGTTAATGGCACTGCCTCAGCAACAGCGGGAGCACTGTCAACTAAAACAAAAACGATAACAGAAGTCAGCATGTCAGCATGTTTTAGAACACGATGCCAAACAACACGACAAATGGCAACAGCTTGCTGAGACAAGGAGACAAGCAGCATGGTGGCGCACATTGGACGGGTGAAAATGAAAATCAGACGCATAAGTCTTGTTGCAACTAGCGTGCGGCAAGAAAAAAGGTCAACGAGCCAAAGATGGAAAACACTTACAAAATATATGTGTTCGTATGTATTCAAATATATTTACCAAGTGGATAGATGCAAAACGGCACTAAATCGCTAACAGTGAAGCAGGGAGGTGGACAAAAGATTAAATGTAAGAAGCGCTGCTCACAGCATATGTCCACTAGCCGGCGCATAATAGAGAAGTGGCGGCAACGGTAGCTTCCTAGCAGACATACAATTAATTTTGTAGACAACAGGCGCTGCTGACTTTCAAACACATCGCCCAGCCGGGCTTTACGCTAAGCCACTGACAAAAGAAGGCGAAAAACAAATCATAAAATATGCGAGTGACTCTATCAGTGCGTAAATTATTTCAAAATCTGTTGTTGGCATGGGCGCAGTCGCAACGCCAAAGCAAGAAAATGTCATTCAAAGCACAATAAAGTACTACGTTAGCAACAACAACAATATCACCCTCTATACTAGTATTATCTGTGAAATAATAATACTCGCCATTAAATGCATATGTCGCAAAGTCACACTTTTGTTTCCGAACAGAGCATGCTGCCGTACTTACATAAATATCAACGGTAATTGAAAAGCGCGTCGCGCATGCGCATAAATATTGAGGATTATCGGCGAACACCGGATAAAATATACATATAAGACCCACTGCTCGTGTCATAGATTTGCATAGCACGCTGAGGAGGCCAGCACCGAACGATAATATGTTGATATGGCTTCAGCGGAAGCCCCCTGTGTTTAATTAATCCCACGCAGAGCGCTCAAGTAGTGCTTTCCACAACGGAGGCCGAATGACAAATAAATAAAAAACAATTAGAAAATATGAATTTAATTCTCTTTAGACGGACGGAAATAGAAGCGAATCGGTATACCGACGAAATTTATTTAGAAAAATAGTGTTTTGTGATATTGGTGATAAAGTTATGGCGGCAGTGAGTACATTAAAGGATCCCGTTAGGACATGCATTGAATAATAGATTGGTAGCGCTTAGTGCCAAACTCTATGTATACTTTGTTTGAATCCAATAAATGTAAAGGAGAGATTGAAGTGAATTCATTCTATGATCCAAGATCTCTGACAATGTATTAATCTTTGCTGAGTTCCTCGATCACTAGGTAGAGAGTAAGGATCAATAGACTCCCTATTTCTCCTGCTTAGAGCAATTACTCTTCCAAGAAGCATATTTGCGATAAATTTCATGAAAATCAATAATAAATTGATCATATAGTCTTCGAAGTAATGTTGACCAGAATTGATAGGGTGGAATAGTGGGTCCAATGATAGTATCTTCTCATTCGTGTGACATCCGTTCCCAACCAATTAAGTATAGTTAATTATAGCTTTACCTCATATACTAATGATTACTGACCTGGTGACCAAGTGATCCAAATAAATAATATACAAAGCGTCAACTTATTTCAAACAGACTTACCTGAAAAGAAATAAATAAAAATGTATAAGCTAAATTTTCGAAAGAGAGTAATAAACTAAAAGCAAGTCATAAAAATTCGATTACTAATAGAAAAATAGATAGAGTGGAGAAATCCGATTAATCGAACAGAAATGAAAGATATGCAGAACAATACGCGAAACCGACAACGGAAGAAAAACTAAAAATCAAACGCAACGCTATTCGCTTGGGATGATCTCCAAAAGACTGAATCCCGAATGATAAATTTTTACTATATGAAAGCTTATGGTAAATAAAAATATGAATAAAACTCTTGATACAACCGAGAATAATTTAGCCATTTTCAAAAGACTATAAGCAGTTTCAATTTGAAAACTATTCGGCTCAAAATCGCAGAAATTTACATAGGCAAAGAAGTATTGAAAAAATAACACGAATATGGCTCATATTGGATCTAGCTATAACAGGACCAAGTACACAATTCACTTAAGCTGCCCCAGACATTCAGCTCCTTTAAGGGTTGTTTGAAACAAAGGTTATTAGAGGATCATAAAAGGTCTTGAAGCTCTAGCAACACAGGGTATACCACAAAGTTACTTTGGACAGTTGCTGATGGTGCACAGACAAAACGATTCTACTTTTCGATAGGAAACTTAGTTACATTGTAGGGGTAATAGGCCCTCTAGGGGCCTTACATTGTAGGGGGAGGTGGCCCCCTTAAATTCCAACTTAAAAAAATTGTTGAAGTGGATTATGCGGAATGTACAGCATACTGGAAGGATGATAAAATGGTGGAACATTATCTTTGTGAACGCCCAGCCAGGGATATCTTTCACAACTCACAATAATTGGGCAGCTGTAAGGGAAAAATCTGGTTTTTTATCAAATCCCGGATAAGCCTTATTGGATAACCACCCGGGAGCACAATACATCTAATTATGGTCTAAGTGCCGACGTCTGCGGTCTGGGGCTCCTGCGCTTACCTTTTCAACCAACCATGGGTCTACATTTGAGGTCAATAACCTTTTTGTTTACATTTCATAAGATCAATGACCCTTTCGTTAACATTTAGCCAAGTCCACAAAATTTGTTTACTTTTAGCCAAGTCAACAACCTTTGTTTACATTTAGTGGCAATAATCCTTTTGTTTGCATTTTATCAACCAACCATGAGGTTTATAGAAATATTATTTTCTTCATATGTATTTCGCTCTCCGATTGCTCATCACATAATCTTACTCTTCTACTTAAATTTGCGAACGCAAGTGAATTTCTAACATCTTTATTTATTCGCTTCAATTTACCATTTTTATTTCAAGCCTTTTTCCTTCGCATAATCTTTATTCTTTCACTTAGCTAATTCACTCAAATCGCATTTAATTTAATTCCATTAGTGTTGCTACTAACGCAATTGGCAGCTCTGCCTGCTCGCTACTGGCGTCTGCGTTGGCGCGTTAATGTGAACATTTAATTTACACTTTGCCACAGATTAAATTGCAACAATTTGTTGCGCTTCTGCATTGACGCCGCAAACCGGGTTGAGGCTGCGCTGAGGCTGTGGCTGCGAGAGCTTATCAGCCGTGCCGTGGCAGTGCGTTGGCATTGAAGTGCACAAAAAGGGACTGAAAGCAGCATGCAGTAAGTAGTTGAAAAGTCGCAAGGTTAGCAAAGTTTACAGCGTTGAAAAATGGCGTAGGAAATTTAGTTGATGAGATTAAATGCGGCTGTGTCGGAAATGTAAGAGAAGTTTACAGCGTCGAACAAATGCGATAAAATAGAATGTTGTTTATTTGAATTATATAATATTTATATGAAAAAAAGCTAGTCACCAACGACCAGTTGAGTAAATTATTTATACATTATAACAAATAGTCGAGTTAAGTCATAAATTTGTGTAAATAGTCAACCAACAATTAGTCGCCGCAGCTTCGCCTGGGCGCCAGGTGTTTGCTGCACTAAAGTGCAATATAATTTCCATGCGATTTTGTGGTAAGGCAACAACAAAGCGGTGGTTGAGTAGTAATAACATACACTGGGGTACTCTGTGGACCATTTTTTTTAACCCAATGTACAAATTGTACCACAGCGCCATCTATCAAATTTTCGATTTTTAGAGACATAGGTTAGGTTAGGTTAGATGACTGGCAATCTTCTGTGAAGCAATAAAATTAGAATGGGGGCAGATGGGCAGAAAAGAAGCCGCTAGTGACTGATTTGGCAACTCCAAGATACAATATGTCCGGTAGAAAGTCAAAGCATACGAGGATTTCCGAACGTTCAGACATGTGTTCATTTAGAAATACAAAATCTCGAATGCATATTTAATGACCTCAAAGCTATTATCGCCGTCCTGCTGTCAGAGTGAATAGTCACTTCAATAAATAAATCTGCACCACAGAGCAGTAAGTTCACATCTGGTATGTGGGCACAAAAGAAGCCGTCAGTGATTGAATTGCCGACTCCACGATGCAGAATAGCCGCTTAAAAGTCAAAGCGAGTAAGGATTTTCGAATGTACAGACATGAGTTCACTTAGAAATCCAGAATCTCGCAGTCTGATAGCGGAATGAGCGGTCATATTCCATCCTTCAATATCTCAACAAGTCTTTAGAACGTGATAGCTTTTTAATTTTTCTTCCAACTTCCGAATCTGTTGAATTATAAAACTTTCGGTTCCTCACCAACTTAACACTCTCTTACTATCTTTATTACCACTATTCTAGAAGTAGCACCCTACAACACATTCATTTATATCCACACTTTACTCCGGCAACTACTTTACATGGCTACTACACTCCATTTATTTGCTGCCGGCTTTTGAGTGTGGCACTCGCCGAAAAACCGCATTAACAAAAGCTTTTGAATTTTTAATGACCAACGCCATGGCTGGACCGCTGGTCCAGCAACAGGACGAATCGCCGTGCTGTGCGCAGCAGCAACAAGAGTAGCATGCAGCAATGCCAAGTAAGCAGGCGGACGGACGGACGGACAGACGTTGCGCTTGTAGTTAGTGACTAGAGTGCTGAGGGCACTAATAGGGACACATGTTGCTGGTCACTTTGGCTTAGTTTCGTGTTGAGCTGCCTCCAATGTTGCCGCCACCCCACACTGCCATTCATTGTGTATTTTATGCAATTTAATTCCTACTCACTTTTTTGGCCAGCTCCTATTTGCTCGCTGCTGCAGTAAAAATGCAAATTTACTACATTTCGCACAGCCACCGACTGCTTTGTGCAAATTGCTACAACAACTACATAATTCGCACTCTCCACTCTGCACTATTTTGCGCTCCGTTACATTGCGAGTGGGTGGCTTTATGGCCACAAGAAGAAAGGTTCGCTGGTCAGCAGCACTAATTGCGCTGGCCAGCACTTAATGCGAAGCTCAGCTGTTGTTGTTGGTATAAAGTTGTTGCTGTTGCAAGTATTTCTCGAGCATCGTGTGGAGTGCGCCACTTCTATTTATTACTACAACTCTTATGCTGTTTAGTGTTGCTACTTGCTTGCTACTCGGTGTAAATGTTGCACTACTTAATATCTTCAGTAGCAGTCAATGGCTGCGCTTTTGGTTGTTGGTGTGTCTGTGGTGTTGTACTAATTGCTACATTGGTTTTCAAAGCGTAGATTTCTACTATTTTTTTGTTTGGCTTTTAGTTTTTCTATTTTTTCGTTTCATTTTGGGAGGTCCTTTGAGCAACGACTACTGTGTTGCTTGTGTAACTTTTTTGTTTTTATTATTTGCAATTAAATAGTGTGTTACAGTATGGGAAAAGATGTTTGGTTATCCAAAGCAAACGTTTATGTTTTTTTCATTTTAAAAAGATTAAAATATTAATTGAAATTTATAGGAAAACATGACTTTGTACATATCAATTACCTTAAGTGATAATTTTCTTTGCATATTCGCAATTAACATTTTAAAGTAATTACTACTACGCAAAATTCCTGCTATTTTTATTTAAAGCTTTTGGAGTAACACTTAAAATTTAATATCCCAAAAACGAAAATAAAAGTTTTAAAATCAATTATTCAATTAAAAAGTCGGAAATTGAGTTATTAAAACCAAAGGCAGAATTGAAATTGAGAAAACATTGCTAATATTTTGTTAAAATTAACAATACTAATGAACATTTAGCAAAGTTCGCAACCTTTGATTACATTTTAAGAGGTCAATGTTTTTATTGTTTACATTTAGTCAACCACCCATGTTTATAATAGATGTCAATAACCCTTTTGTTTACGTTTTATGAGGTCAATGATCCCTTTGCTGACATTACATGGTCAATGACTCTTTTGTTTACATTTAGCCAAGTCACCAACCTTTTTTACATTTGAGGGTCAATGTTGATGTTTTATGGGGTCGATGACCCCTTTGTTTGGGTCAGTGACCCTATTGTTTACATTTTATGACCAATTTCTTTGCATTACAAGATCAATGGCTTTTTTGTTTACATTTTATGTGGTTAATGGGTCGATTCTGTCGCCCCGGCAGCGAACTGAGAAAAATATTTGCTCATAGTTGGTTGTTTTTCGAAAACATAACTGTACTTTAAAAAATTCCAGAAATATGTATGGCAATCACTTACATTTTCGGTTGGTCATTGAAATAGATGTACTTTACATTTCTTTGTCTTGCGTATACGAGTGCAGTTTATTATAGAGCTACTTTAAAGCATAAAAGCACTTTTTCCGAAAAGATGAGCAACATATATTTAAGTCGTCATCATAGCTGAGAAGGCGGAGTCATGGTGTGCAGTGCCATCACGTTTCATGGAACATGACTTGATTTTTGTCGATCAGGAGATGAACGACGATCGCTTCAAAACATTGTTGGAGTCCATATTTTCAAAATTAGGTGATTTCTCTGGATCAATTCCTTGTATTTTTCAACAAGACATATTCATAACGTTAATGTCATGACCTGGCCATCATATTTTCCAGATCTTAACGTAATTGAAAATGTTTGGGGCTGGCTAACACGGAAGGCATACGAAGGAGAAAAACAACGCGAAGATAAGGAAACATTAACTGCAGCTATTAAATGTGCTTGGAGCGAGATTTCCTTGACCTACATAGAGTCCCTGTACCATTCTATGTATGAAGGACCGGATATATGAAGTTATTACAAACAAAGGAGGCAGGACTCATTAGTGAAATTATTTTCATATACATATAATAAATCGAATATTTACACAAAGTAAAACTTTAAATTAAAAAACAATAATTTTCTTATAACAAATTTCAAAGCCTAAGTGCGTCTATTTTAAAGACCAAGAGAAGGGCACCTTTGTTTAAGTGGCTTTAAGAAAATCTTTGAAAACACACAATTTTTTTAAGTTTGAATAGTCATTTGAATATTATATTTAAATTAGCATTTAGTACCCAATGTATTTGCTTATCAACTTTTTTTCTATCATCATTAAAATAATCTATATTGAAACAATTGTAATGCAAGAAAAATATTAATTTCATTACCATACTTTACTCCTGCTCTCCATAAGCAATATTTAACAACCTTACTTTGTGTGACCAAATTTTTCCGAGTAATCAGGAGAAGAGCTAGAACGCTACTAGCAATAGAATGTTCACCACTAAGAGGTCTTTACCAAGTGCTGAAACCAACAGAGAGAAAAGACAAAGTAGCTTGCAAGATCGGAACGAGTTCCTTTATAAACTGAATTGCAGGAAATAGACAACTAATGGAACAATGATTAGAACGAATTCCTTTAAAAACTGAATTCCAGGGAATAGATGATTAAAAAAAAGATACATCATAAGTGAATAATTGAAAACATGGATTGGCTATATTATTTGATTAAACGACAAGATTTCTACTTCTTGAAGCATAAGTGTAGGCTGTCTAAGATATGGCAGGGATTCGTGAAAACCAAATCGTTAATCATTTAAATGAAAAAATACATGCAGGAACCTTTCAAAAGATTGAGTGTAAAGCTCGCGACCCCCTAGGGTTACCAGATCATAAATATATTGCACTTACAAACGCAATAAATGCATAAAAAACAATATACTGGCACTAAAAACAATTATTTTTAAATTTTTAGCCGGTTAAAAACGCGCCTTGGCACTTTTTATTTGCAAAGAATTTATTAATAGCATTTTCTTCATAAAAAGTACTTAATATTACAAAGAAATTTATTTTAAAAAAACTACCGATTAATGAATGCAAAAATGAGGCGACAGCAAATGAGAATTCTTCTAATTTTAATGCCACAATAAATTTCGAAGCGCTGACACCAGCATCTTCTGGCGACAACCGGTTGCTCAGTTCGATTACGTTCCGCTTGTCATGAGCGTCAGCGTGTGAAAATTTATATGCCAACTCATGTAATGAACTTGCGGAAAGTGACACACAAACACAAAAATGGCGAAAATTAATACAATACGCCTTTTTTGTTTTTGTTTTGCAAGGCAAAAATTTGTTAAACAAAAAATGTGTGTTGTATGTGTGTAAGTGTGTAGCATTGTGGCTGTTTACATTACAGCTTTGAGTTTTAATTTTAGCACTTATATTATTGTTGTTGTTTTTGTGTAAATCGTACACGGTTTATCTTTGGCACAGGCGTGACGACGCGCCGCCGGATGTGTAAGCGAATAAATCGCATTTAATTCATTTAAAATCATATTAAATTACGACTTTACTGCGAGCACACAGCGGCTAACAGACACACTAAAATACACACATACAGTTGCAGTTAAAGGACCAGCTGTTGGTGGTCAACGTTGGTGGCATTTTTTTCCGTTCTCGATTTGCTTAATTTCATCGAAATAAAAACAAAATAATTGCAGCACTTACACACTGGCACATATGTATATGTAGATATGTACACAACGTTTTTATCATTACATATTTATTTTCACTTTTATTGTTGCAAACTCTGTTACACAGCCCGAGGCTTTAGCGTGTAACCGAAGATATGCCATACGCGTGTTTTTGCTGTCCATCGCCAGCTGGCGTTTACATGCACTTGACAGCCAACTGACAGGTATCATGACAGCTGTTTACAGCCACTGCCCCACTCGTGTGTGTTTCTCTTAAATGGACCCGCGCTGTTGCATCTCCATTTCGCAGCAACACTTTCGCGCTGGTGTAATTTAATGAGTATTTACACGGCTTACAGCGGCTTGCGAAAAGTCTGTCTTGTCTTTTGCTAGAACATTGATACTCAGAGCTGCCTACATATATGAATCATAAAGACATAAGTTAGTGTAATCACAGAGCATTATTGAAAAAAGATCTGCATTTAAAACAGCTTTTCGTAATTATCAAAATTTTTCGACAAGTTTTTTTCATTTAATTCCGTTAAGTCAAATATAAAAAGCTTAGAAGCTAAAGCCGATCACGATTTCCGTCTACCAAGTTATCAATTAAGCTCTCAAGATTTCAATACCATACATACATATACGAGTATGGTATGTATCAGAAACGACATACTACTGTGCCCAAAAAATAAGGGGACATTGTATTTATTTTGAAAATTCTTTATTTATTCTTCCAAATCAATTTCATCTCCTTCAAAGTAATCCCCTCCCGATGCAATGCACTTATGCCAACGGATTTTCCAATCTTCGAAACACTGGTTGTAGTCACTTTCCGGGATGGCCTTCAGTTCCGTCTTCGCTGCGGCTTGAATCTCCTCTATCGTATAAAAACGGTGTCCCTGGAGCGGTCTTTTGAGCTTGGTGAACAGCCAGAAGTCGCACGGCGCCAGATCAGGTGAATACGGTGGTTGCGGAACGATATGGGTTGAGTTTTTGGCGAAATGATCACGAATTATGAGGGCAGTATGGATGGTACATCATAGTGGTGTAAAAACCAAGAATTGTCTTTCCACAATTCCGGCCTTTTTAGACGGATAGTGTTACGCAAATGACGCGTAACGCTCAAATACTATTCCTTGTTGACTGTTTGACCGGTTGGAAGGAATTCATAATGCACAACACCACGATAATCGAAGAAAACAGTCAACATGACCTTGATTTTTGAGCGACTTTGGCGCGATTTTTTTGGTCTCGGCTCTCTTTTGGCACGATATTCGCTCGATTGATCGGTTTTTTCGGGGTCGTAAGCATAGATCCAAGTCTCATCGCCAGTTATAATGTATTTCATGACACCCTAGTAGTCGGAAAGCATCGTTTCACACACTTCAACGCGACGCCTTTTTTCCAAAAAATTCAATGTTTTCGGTACCAGTCGAGATTTGACGCGCTTGAGGCCCAAAACATCCTTCAAAATGGTATTGGCTGAGTCTTTCGATATGCGAACTTCATCAGCAAGGTTTCTAATTGTTAATCGACGGGTTTTCAACACCAAATCTTTGATTTGTTGAATGTGAGCTTCGTCGGTTGAGGTTGATGGTCGCCCTGGACGCTCTTCGTCTTCGACACGTTCACGGCCGGCTTGGAACTCACTATACCACTTGTAAACATTTTTTTTAGACATAGCCTCATCACTAAAAGCTTTCTGCACCATCCTCAATGTATCCGCAGCAGAAAATTGATTCCCTAAACAAAATTTAATGCAAATTCTTTGCTCAACAAATTTCGACATCGCAAAAAACGAAAAACTCACTTTTAGCAGCTCACAAGACGACACGTATCTCAAACACTAATGCATATTTTGACATGAAATTTGACAGAAATGTGACTGACAGTACTACCAACCTAAAATAAATAATTCTCCAAATCCTTCGACGTGCGCAGTTTAAATTCAAATGTCACCTTACCTTGTGTTTTTTGGGCACAGACCTATAACTTTTGTTTAAGTTTATTAAGTTATTCTATATATAATATCTACATATATCCAGCATATAATCAGACTAAAGATAGCTTCAAATCTTAATTAAAATGCTTTGACCATCTGCTCAAGTATGACTTGGACTGATAAAGGCTAAGTGAGCCGTTTTTAAACCCGTTTTTCTCGAGACTGTGTTTTTGAAGTCGTTTGGCAAGATTTCTCGAGAACTACTCAACCAATCTTCACACAATTTTACACAGGTCTTTGGGTACAATTCTTAAGGACGAAGATCGAAAGGTTTTTTTTCGATTAGAACTATTTGAAAAAAATTTCTGCATATTTTCACTGATGTGTCTGCCAATAATCCAATTTTCAATTTTTCTTCGTCCAAGTTCTAAGTTAAGATTTTAACTAAAACACGTATTTATTCACTTTAGATGATTCTGCCAACGCGGGCGTATTATTTTTCCGTGGGATCACCGCAAATGGCGTCGCAATGGCGGAGTTCAAAATATATTTTTCCAAAAATTTTAAAAAAATTTTCGTTAATGGTGTATGTTTGCAACAATAGTAATACAATTTGTCATCTTTTATATAAAAAAAAATTAAAAAAAAAGGCTGTTTTATAACAGAGGAAACCCATGTAACTCCTTAAGTATGTCTCACCTGAAAAATCTTCTTCGAATTATAAAAGCAAAATTGTCATAGCACGATTTTTTTTTTTTTTTGGAATTTAGTGCCCTTCGAAATTTGCAAATTTGATAACTTCCTTTGCAAAAAATCTTCATCTTCTTTATTGATGTAGGCAACGCGTACGCGGTTATAGCCGAATTATTATTTTTTAACGATAAGCCCAAAATTCTTAAAAAAAAATATTTAAAAATATTGGAAAAAGTGGCTCTTTTGAAAAGTGTTATCAAAGAATTTCGTGTTGTGTCGACTGTTGTAAAATGTAGCGGTAAATCTTCAGAATTAATAAAAGCAAATAAATTACAAAATTTCCAACAGATGGTACCAGTTTTGAACTTGTTTCATTAATTCATAAAACATATAAATTATACTTAGTTGACGCTATTTACACTCTAAAGGGTGATTTTTTAAGAGCTTGATAACTTTTTAAAAAAAAAAAACGCATAAAATTTACAAAATCTCATCGGTTCTTTATTTGAAACGTTAGATTGGTTCATGACATTTACTTTTTGAAGATAATTTCATTTAAATGTTGACCGCGGCTGCGTCTTAGGTGGTCCATTCGGAAAGTCCAATTTTGGGCAACTTTTTCGAGCATTTCGGCCGGAATAGCCCGAATTTCTTCGGAAATGTTGTCTTCCAAAGCTGGAATAGTTGCTGGCTTATTTCTGTAGACTTTAGACTTGACGTAGCCCCACAAAAAATAGTCTAAAGGCGTTAAATCGCATGATCTTGGTGGCCAACTTACGGGTCCATTTCTTGAGATGAATTGTTGTCCGAAGTTTTCCCTCAAAATGGCCATAGAATCGCGAGCTGTGTGGCATGTAGCGCCATCTTGTTGAAACCACATGTCAACCAAGTTCAGTTCTTCCATTTTTGGCAACAAAAAGTTTGTTAGCATCGAACGATAGCGATCGCCATTCACCGTAACGTTGCGTCCAACAGCATCTTTGAAAAATACGGTCCAATGATTCCACCAGCGTACAAACCACACCAAACAGTGCATTTTTCGGGATGCATGGGCAGTTCTTGAACGGCTTCTGGTTGCTCTTCACCCCAAATGCGGCAATTTTGCTTATTTACGTAGCCATTCAACCAGAAATGAGCCTCATCGCTCATCGGACACGGACGCGAAACACATTTCGAACCGAACACTGATTTTGGTAATAAAATTCAATGATTTGCAAGCGTTGCTCGTTAGTAAGTCTATTCATGATGAAATGTCAAAGCATACTGAGCATCTTTCTCTTTGACACCATGTCTGACATCCCACGTGATCTGTCAAATACTACTGCATGAAAATCCTAACCTCAAAAAAATCACCCGTTACTATTCTTTGTAATATTTTTCGCTTGTTTACTTAACATTTTTGTTACTCCAACACAGAATAAAGTAAAAAACCTTCTTGCTTTCAAAATATTGTTTTACATGCTTACGAATTACATCTTTCATTCATTCATTCAATCATTTATATAAATAATGACATGCCTACACACCCATTATGTTGTTTGGCCACGTTTTGTCACATTTGATTAATGCAGAGACATTAAAATAGTTTCTATTAAACATGACAACAATAGTTAATCGCCAAAGAGCCATTAACTACATAAATGGCAGTAACAAAAAGAATTTGATTTTTCAAAAAATGTTCATTGCAAGAGTTTATATTGTGTGCGCGTAATTAATTCACAAAAGCTTTTAGCCATTTATGTAAAATCTAACAAAAAAGAGACACAAAAATGTTGAAATTATTCATAGAATACGAAGCTTGACGTGTAGACATTTGAGACAAGTATATATTGCAATAAATGTCACCCATTGTCATAAATTTATTATGCCATTTTTAAGGCGATATAACTATGCCCAGAGCATACTTAAATTATGGAGGGAACACTTCTCCAGCCTGCTGAATGGCAGTGAACACACAACACCAGGAGAAAACGAACCCGATACCCCAATCGATGACGATGGAGCAGATGTTCCATTGCCCGACCATGAAGAAGTTCGAATAGCAATTGCCCGTCTGAAAAACAACAAAGCGGCAGGGGCCGACGGATTGCCGGCCGAGCTATTCAAACACGGCGGCGAAGAGCTGATAAGGTACATGCATCAGCTTCTTTGCAAAATATGGTCGGACGAAAGCATGCCCAACGATTGGAATTTAAGTGTGCTATGCCCAATCCATAAAAAAGGAGACCCCACAATCTGCGCCAACTACCGTGGGATTAGCCTCCTCAACATCGCATATAAGGTTCTGTCGAGCGTATTGTGTGAAAGATTAAAGCCCACCGTCAACAAACTGATTGGACCTTATCAGTGTGGCTTCAGACCTGGTAAATCAACAACCGACCAGATATTCACCATGCGCCAAATCTTGGAAAAAACCCGTGAAAAGAGAATCGACACTCACCACCTATTCGTCGATTTCAAAGCTGCTTTCGACAGCACGAAAAGGAGCTGCCTTTATGCCGCGATGTCTGAATTTGGTATCCCCGCAAAACTAATACGGCTGTGTAAACTGACGCTGAGCAACACTCAAAGCTCCGTCAGGATCGGGAAGGACCTCTCCGAGCCGTTCGATACCAAACGAGGTTTCAGACAAGGCGACTCCCTATCGTGTGACTTTTTCAATCTGCTGCTGGAGAAAATTATTCGAGCTGCAGAACTTAATCGAGCAGGTACAATCTTTTACAAGAGTGTACAGCTGCTGGCGTATGCCGATGATATTGATATCATCGGCCTCAACACCCGCGCCGTTAGTTCTGCTTTCTCCAGACTGAACAAGGAAGCAACTCAAATGGGTCTGGCAGTGAACGAGGGCAAGACGAAATATCTCCTGTCATCAAACAAACAGTCGTCGCACTCGCGATTTGGCTCCCACGTCACTGTTGACAGTCATAACTTTGAAGTTGTAGATAATTTCGTCTATTAACACCACCAACAATGTCAGCCTGGAAATCCAACGCAGGATTACTCTTGCCAACAGGTGCTTCTTCGGACTGAGTAGGCAATTGAAAAGTAAAGTCCTCTCTCGACGAACAAAAACCAAACTCTATAAGTCGCTCATTATACCCGTCCTGCTATATGGTGCAGAGGCTTGGACGATGACAACGATGAGTCGACGTTGCGAGTTTTCGAGAGAAAAGTTCTGCGAAAGATTTATGGTCCTTTGTGAGTTGGCCACGGTGAATATCGCATTCGATGGAACGATGAGCTGTACGAGATATACGACGACATTGACATAGTTCAGCGAATTAAAAGACAGCGGCTACGCTGGCTAGGTCATGTTGTCCGGATGGATGAAAACGCTCCAGCTCTGAAAGTATTCGACGCAGTACCCGCCGCGGGAAGCAGAGGAAGAGGAAGACCTCCACTCCGTTGGAAGGACCAAGTGGAGAGGGACCTGGCTTCGCTTGGAATATCCAATTGGCGCCACGTAGCGAAGAGAAGAAACGACTGGCGCGCTGTTGTTGACTCGGCTATAATCGCATAAGCGGTGTCTACGCCAGTAAAGAAGAAGAAGAACTATGGCAGCAAAATATAAACAATGAATGAATAAAAAAAAAACTTATTTGAAAGATTTTTTATTAATTTTTTAATTTAATTAAATTTAATTTAATCAAAGAGAGGTCTTAAAAACGTATGCATTTTCGCAATTAGTACTTATGTCTGACTTAAAAAGATAGTAATACTACAAAATCTATTGAATCTTGTACTGATTCAAATATCTTATAATGATAAATATTTTATCGGGAGAATTTTCGAAACAAAAATAGAGTACTTTTCCGATATTAAGTCAAAAAGAGGTGAAAAAATAAATATTTTAAATAAAAATGTTCTTTGAGAACAAAAAAGGTAAGCTTACAACGAATTTCGTGAAAGAAATTTGTTTTTTAAAGATAAAAGAAATTGGTTGTTTGAGTTTTCCACATAAATTTCGAGGTTATATGAAAAACGCGTTCATACAATAGTTGTAGATCCTTTTATTACCGACAACTTTGCCATTTAATTCGCATTTTTGTCGGAAAACGAAATGAACGCTTAAAAAGTCCATTTTGTCCTCCCGCCTTTTCTTAAGAATTGAATCGAGACAAGGTTGGAGACAATTTTTACAAGAACTATTCAACGTTTATAGCCTTATATAAACTAGTTATTGCCCACTCGAATAGCCATCATCCGTTATACTTCGATCTTCATTTTGTAATTTTTTTAATGATTAAAACTCATCAGCTGATTACTATTTTATCAGTGCACAAAACCAAATTTACAGCTTGGACTACAAAATCTGTATTTCAAAATTCAGAAACAAGATATCAATCCAAAAGCGCATCTTTTATGAGGAATGTCGTCAAAACTTTGGTCTCAAAACACCACCTTATTTCTTATGCCATGCTATGGGGTCGTAGAGCCACCACTGCTAGTTAGAGAAGAAGAAATATTGGCTATAGCCGTAAAAATTAAAAGCAGCAAAGCACCTGGTTTAGGCATACCAAACAGAACCTTAAAGGAAGCTGTGACTTTGAAACCAGAAGTATTCACAAACATGTACAGTGAGTGTTTAAAAAAAGTAATATTTCCCGACCTAATTCCAGCAATTGGTTTTACTTAAAGCACATTCAACAAATAAGCGCAGAGCACAGGCTGTTGGCACTAAGAGTTATCAGTGCTTTTCAGACAATATCAAGTGACGCTGCTGAGGTATTTGCCAATATGATACCTATTAACATCCAGAGTGAGCCGTCAGAGCCGTCTATAGGAGCCAAAAGAGAGGAGAGAGTCAAACGCTTAACAATATGGCAGCAGCGATGGCAAACCTCACTCAAAGGTCGGTGGATCCACGAACAGATACCGAATAACCATTCGTGGATAGACAGACGACATGAGCACCTTATTTTCTACTTAACCTAAGTGGACATGGGTGCTTTAGAAGCTAACTGTATAGATTCCAGCAAGACATTAGTCCGAATGGTCCGACGTGTTGAGAGTGATTTGAATACTCTCGAGCATGTATTTTTTATTGCCATTGCTTTTTAAGTACAAGGGGAAAACTATAACTACATTCTGTGTTAGTTTTGCCGTGGAAATTTTACCGACACTCATGTTTCTGCTCAGTGAGAACTGGAAAGCTGCGGCAACATCAAACATGACAAAACTGAGACCTATAGAGCAGATTAGACGTCTATCAGTCCGTGCCATAGAAGAGACTTAAAAGTCTTATCACTAATACTAAATCAGGTGGTTCTGTGGAACAGTCTGGAGGTGGGAGTAAGTTAACGATTGGAGTTCCGCACTGCGGCTTTTGATGCTTCCATCTTCTTTTAAGAGCAAAAAATTAATACAGTCTGAACCACAACCGACAGAGCCAAATTTATAGTGTGGACAAAAGCCCGCAGGGTTTCATTCTAGTTTCAGCTAGATTTCAATTTTTATTTTGTATAATAAATTTAACTAAATTAGTGCTTTAATCGAGCAAAGCCGGTTAGTTGGTCGATTCACTCCTGCGCGAAAGGGCTATATATTAAGAATTGTTTATATCTGATTTGCCTCCGCTAACTGATATGATATCTTTCAATTTGGCATTGAAAAACAGATTTAGTTAACACCATATCTCGCAATGAAAACTAAGTTTTCTTACATTTCCCAAATCTTTTAGACTGTCGAATCGAACAAACAATTTGTATAAGTAAAGTAGACTGGTAAATCAAATAGAGGCAGAATAGCAGGAACTTTTATCAAAGTAAGGAGGTAATCTAAATTAATTTTATTTTTTTTTGGTAACTTAAGTGAGCAGAATAAGAGTTGCGAGTAGAGAAGTGAGGAATCGGAAGCGCTTAGTATAAAAGTGAGTAAACATATTTGACAATTATTTGTTGCAACATGGCAAAATAATATAAATTTACACTAAGGCAATTACCATAATGATAATTAGGACTATTAGAGAAGTCTGCAGCCGCACAAATGTAATAAATTTTAATAAAAAGGCCCTGCATAATTTTGGGCGTTGTTTTATAAAAAGTAAATGATAATGCTTCGATGGAAAACTGCATTAAACTCAAATTTATGAGTGTCATTTGATTGAACAAAAATAATTTTACATTTTAATATTTTTTCTTGGATATTTACTTAACATCAAATATATGAAGGCATTAATCTGCGCCCAATTTATATCACCAAACAACTCGTGTCGTTCGCATTTGGGATTTGAGTTTTGTAAACGTTTATTTATTAGCCGCTTAAACTTGTAAGATTTACTATTTCATCCAGTGCATATGAATGCACAGGGCTCGCCGCTTTGATAAAGATCTTAAGAGTGTCAAAAGCGGGTACAATAACAATAATAATAATAATGCTATAATAACAATAGCAATAACAATGAAAGTGCGCTGAGAGCAACTGCTGTTGCTTGCATTGTCAGTCAGTCTGCGGCTTCTAAGCATTTGTTGGCTGTTGCAAGCAACAAAACACCATTTTGCCGTTTTGCAATTGTCAACTTAGCGTTTGGTGGCACATGCAACACCCCGTATAGTGATTGTTGGGAATTATTGCGCGACAACTCTTGAGCGTGTTGCTCGACACTGCCGACGATCATCTAATGCTAAGTGACGCCGTTTTGTGCATTTGATGTCTGCAGGATGCGTGTGCTGCATCGCACCAACAGCACACACACAAAGAAATGTATGCTCGCATTTACAAACGAGCGTCTGAAATGTTTAAGCTGCAGATTTATTTGTCGCACTCGCATAATTTACAGATACACTGTGCAATACACACACAGTCTAACTGTAGGAATCGCTTCTTCTGCGTAGAACGCGAATGAGCTTTTTGTTGTCTGCTCCTTTCGTTGCCTCCAAAGTATTTGTTTTTCTTCGCTTTACTTGCGTTGGTCGGAAAAGTTTTGCTCATGCAAAACCACTTAGTTTACTCAGTTGAATATTTTTGTGTTTATCACAGAGAAATAGCGCATGTTTTCTTGCAGTTACTTATTTACACTGGCTGCTTGCAACAGTTGCGCGCGCTGAAAACTTTTAATCGTCTGTTAGCCATAACCGGAGATTATGTTGATTATTTGCGCGAATTTATGGCTTTAATAGTTTAAGCTATATTTGCCTTGCCACACCATATGGTTGCTAAAATGCAGTTCGTGGGTGTGAGAACTTAGCCCTAAATGTATGCGTTTGTTGTTGGTTGAAGACAAGTTTTGAGTGCAAGAAGTAACGGTTTTTTTTTTTAAATTTAAAACTGACTTTTTCAACTTAAATGTGTTTGATGTGGATTTTAAATGATTTAAATTTTTATTATAAGTTTAACAAAAAGTAAAAATCTGTCGACAAAACAGGAATATATTAACAAATACGTAAACGAAAATACAACGGACTTAATTAAAAATGTTGCCTACATTTCGGCGCACTACTTAACACAGGAATTTAGAGCTCCCTTAAAAATATTTTAAATACTATTTACTACTATGAGATGAACAAAAAATAGTAAGACTTTGTTAGTAATTTTAAAATTCTTAAGAGGTTATATGAGTTTCCTCGGGTAAAAAACAGGCTTTTCCCATTTCCAAAGAAAAAAATGTGAATTTTATTTGTGGCAGACATTTTCTACAAGAAAAAGAAAATTTGGGTGAAAATTTCGCGATATTTTTTCAAATAGTTGTAGTCGAAAAAAATCTTTCGTGCAAGTCTTTTCCCATAACCTACGAAGTTTGACAATTAAGTAATGAGACTGATCCAGATGAGGCATCCCTCCCCTATCCATTGATATATGTGTCATCGCTCTAGCTTGTTCAGTTCGCCTGCTGCGTCAAGTTGAGTAGACGTGTGTTTATAGTGCTCGTATCGAAAATGGAAAAACGAAATCAAGAGCAACGCGTCGCGATAAAATTTTGCGCCAGATTGGGCGAAACTGCTTCGGAAACGAACGCAAAAATTGTAAGAGTGTATGGTGATAGTGCTCTTAGACCCCTTGTTTCCTAAAACAAAATCGGTGGTCAAAGGAACCCATTTTGAGTCAATTACGGACATCCAGGCGGCCGTGACGAGGGTACTCGCGGACATCCCAGTCGAATCGTTCCAGAAATGTTACGAAGCACGGAAAACGCTCTGGAATCGCTGTATAGCTGCCCAAGAGGACTACTTTGAAGGGGATGGCAGAGTTGTAGAATAGTTTTCAAATATACGGTTTTTGCGGAATCAGTCTCATTACTTAATTGTCATACCTCGTATGTAATCCCTTGGAAATTTTTCGTATCTTCGAACAAAACGAATCTCTCAGCATTTTTTAACACCGTGAAATACAAAATAAATTATTCGCTTCAGTCTAATGGAGAACATACCTCGCGGATTATAATGCTATGGAAGATTTTTTCCACCAATCAAGCCTTCTCAACGTACCTCAAACAAACTGACAGATTTTATAATAACATTTCGTAGTAGAAAAACCTCCAAGATTAATCATTGCTTACTTATCTGCGGATTTGTTAAGCTACAAATATTGGACACGGCCAAATTGTTCCATATAAATTTGCGAGACTGTGCTTTCCACTCAAAGACTGTTACTTAGTATTTCTTACAATTTACACCAATATTCTGCAGGCGCTGACCAACCACTTTACCAATAACTTTTGAAAAATTTTCAAAAGAAACATTGCGTAAAATGCAAATTTAGACAACACCCCCCAAACCATTTCCGCTTCCTGGCTTTTCGACATTTTCCACAAACTTTTTCAATTTCGCGCGCATAAGCCAATTAAAAATAATATATTTGCAACAGTAAGCCGCTTTTCGTGCAATAAAATGCACAGCCAGCAAAAGGCACGAAAGCCAGAAGGCAAGCGCAGGGAAAAAAGGCCAATTTATGGCTTGGCGCATTAAAGTATGCAACGCTAAATGGCGCACTGAGCAATGAACCGCAAAATTATAATGCGCCCTACACACCAACACACACACACATATAAATATAAATTTATATGGTGGTAATTTTTTATATTCAATTAAATGCAAAGTTTTTTACGCTCTTTTGCATTTACTGCACGCTTGCAAATCACGCTTTAAGCCGCAGATAAGCTGCTAAAAAGCAGCAGCGCACAAAAATTAAGTCTTAATTGAATTTATGAAAATGAAAAATTAGCTGGCTAAGCGCATTAAGACATTTATGCGCGCATAACCACAGCTATACAGTAGAGTAGAGAAGAAGCAGCATTTCACTTTTGCCGCGAAAATGTGGTCAGTGGGGAGAAAAAAGTGAAATTGCGAAAATTCTGAAAATGCGCAAGGCATTAAATTTTACACGCTACGCGGTGTTAATGGGGGTCAGCGCTGTGCGGCTGCTGGATTTAAATGAGTTTTACGTCAAATATTTGAATGCGAGCACTTGCTTGCCATGCTTCGCGCGTTTTGGCACTTAATTTGGCCGTCGTAAAATAGCTTTTCCTGCAACAGTGTGAAAAGTATAGTGAAAGCATTTTTTCCAACGCTTGAGCAGCTGGAATAGCAACGGGTTTGATCATTCAACGCTCGGATGCTGAGGAAAATCGGACCTTCAGCAGCAGCGACGGAGAGCGCCTGGTTCTTATTGATGTTTTGCAGACCGCAAAAGAACTTAGAACTGCAATGCCACGCGCACTACCTCTCTATATCTTTTCCTCTCCTTCTCTCTATACCTTGAAAATCCCTACTATGCAATCCTTTTGTTCGCACTTAACACGCTTATCCACGTATTACGCCACTTGCAGCAGCGATCCACTTGAATTTTGTACGGTTGGTTCAACAGCCAAGCGGAAGAGAACAACAGTGATACTTCACAGCTTTCGCTGGCTTTGCCTCGACTTATCATTTTCAATTGTTGCGCTTCATCGCCATTTGATATTGACGCGTTCAACTGTTGACCACCAAAATATCGTCTTTGTTCGCGCACTTGTTTTGTTATTGCAATTGCCACTGACCAAACTGCCAGCCGAGCGCACAGCGCCGACTGCGCAGCCTTAAAGCGCCATAAAGCTAATTAGAAGTGATTAAATCTCAAGAAAGCAAACAAAAATTGTGCAATATTAAGAAGCATGCAGCATTTGCCTTGTCTTTTAGCCACCTCAGCAGCCACATTTGGCTGCACATTAAGATTGCCGTTATTTTGCGTGAAGCGGCGCATAAATTCAAGCACTAAATGCGCTCCATATGCGCTCCTAATTAAATTTTTACCATTTACTGCTTTGCATTTCATTTCATTAATTCTTATTTCTTTCTTTTCTTGCAGCCTGTGAATGCCATCCGATCGGCTCGTCGGGCAAAACTTGCAACAACACTTCTGGCCAATGCCCCTGCAAAGATGGTGTGACCGGTCTCACCTGCAATCGCTGCGCGCGTGGCTATCAACAGAGTCGTTCACACATTGCGCCATGCATCAGTAAGTTCTTGCTTTCCGTTCTTAACCTTTCTTCGCCGTCATTTACAAATCTCAACACATGCCTTCCTACTAATGTCATTTTTTCGTATATCCGTATGTCCCTTCTTCTACAACAGAAATTCCAGCACGCAAAGCGAATATGTTGGACACACAAAATACCGCACCTGAACCAGATCCACATGATACCAATGCACCTTATCGCACAGAAGGTGGGAGGGGTAAGTAAGTGTTCGCTTTTTATCACTTTTTTGTTGGTGATGTTTTGGGTTGACTGTTGTTTTCCTTTGACGGGTTTGTTTCCATGTTTATTTGGTTGACCTACATATCTATCTCCATAGAGCTTATCTAACTCAAACTATGCTAGTGTTTTACTAACTTTCTTCTTCCGCTACTAATTAGTATATCTAAGGCTTGGTTTATATACATATATAGTAAAAAAAAAAGTCTAAATCCCCATAAAGTCTATTTTCGATTAAAAACTGTCGTAATTTTTCCAATACAAATTCTACCACATTCCGGTTACAGTGCTTGGACTAACTACGAATAATATATAAACTTTCCTACAAATTCTTATGAATATTGCTTTGTAGATACTTCTTGATGGAGTATCAAATCGAGTTCATTTATAAAGGAGACCCGACTAATATGCAAATGATCACTTTCTCGAAAGAAAAGCCAGTTCTAAAATGTATGTCGTGGGAAAATTCGTTCTCTCTTTGATTTATTTGAAAAATAAACAGTTTTAATAAATACCTTTGCAAATCTTCTATTTGTCTGGTCCATACAATATCGATATTTCTCGACATCAAAAATATTTCCATATAAATATTGAGGGGGTTTGAGAAAGGGAGCATAAGTTCTACAATGGAACACACTTGGACAGGTTATAGTGCCGGTCCATTATGATAACTAGAACTCTTACACAATTGATCCTAATGACCCTCATAAATCAGCCAAGCGCTTTGAGCCGAACACAAATTTATTGAGTCGGATGATTGTGGTTCACCGAAAGTATGACTGCCGAGATACTTCAACATCAGTGTCTTGCAAAAGCTAGACAATGGAGAAAAAAGTGCCGAGATGATTCTACCTCACCTTTTCCCATACAACTTTGACAATGACGTCCGACTGCATTTTTAGCCTTACAGTAAGAATGCCTGTTTGACAACGCCCAGAAAGAATTCCTACGATGGTGACAAGATGAACTTTGCTAAGGCAAGTAGTTCAGAAAAATTCCTACGTTCTACTCTAGGTTAGAAGAATCTCGCAAACGCTCAGAAGCTGGACATCGACCAACGCTTGCCAAACTCAAGAACGAAAGATAACAATGGAGATTCAACTCGTTCCCATTCTGATAGGATATCGATTTGGCAGTTTCCAGGGATTTCCAGAGATTCTAATGAGGATAGACACTCTTTGACAAACTTTGAGCGCCCAGTTTACAAGCTCGACGCTACTATTGCTGTCGGAGTGAATGGTCACCTCTGAGTGAATAGTCCCCTCCCTGACAGAGCCGCCACTTAAGTCTAATGCTGCTTTTATAACAGCTTCTGCTACTTGAAAACACTGCAGTAGTCCTAAGTAGCACATAGCAAAATTTAACGGTGAGCTCCTTACAAAATACTACTACTACCTCCAACCTACCTTCCTAGCTTCGACTCATGCTTGAAAAAGCATAATTTACCTCATCTCAAACAACTTCTTTTCGTTCATATATTCCTTGTCGGTATGTGAGCAGAGAAATAGCTCCCGGAGAAGCCTCTGCAGGGCAGTAGTCCAATTTTTCAGAGAAGTAATTAAAGAAGAGAGTTTTGGTATGACCCTGTTTGGACCCTTTTATATAACCCAGCTTCACTGAGCATTAGAGCGACCTACATAACAATGCATCTGCCGGCAATATCCACGGGTGCTATGTGTAGAATGGCATTAAGTGATATTGTTAGTGTAGTCCGCAAAACTCCGCAGATGAGAGTCGCTCTTTGGACACGTTCAAACTTCTTAGCGAGAGAACATAATTAAAATCGACTGAAAAACAATGAAAGTCGAAATCTTGCAATATGAGACTGAGGCAATAAGGTTTCAGCCTTTTCTGTTAAGGTAGCAAATCTTTCTTCAGAAGGAATAGTTCTAGAAGCACTTTCAAAGCAAAATGTACCTAAAAGGAACACGCATTATACAACTGACTTTACAAATTTCCGTTAATTCATTTAAATTTAAATTGCTCCGCTTTGATTTACATATTTTCATACACGTATAATCATTGTCTTGTCTATATGTGTATATATGTACATATCTATATAATAAAGTAATTAAAGAAATAATATTTATGTATCACATGACGACTATGGAAAACACTCGTCACGTGATGCGCGCACTTAAAAAGTTCATTAAACTCCCGGAGAAATAATCTTTGAATAGTAAGAAAAAGAAAACTTGTGAGGGTTCCAAGCATTGGGGTAGATTAGGGAATATACGACTATGCAGACATTATTAACACCTCAACGCGCGCACAAGTGGGTTAGCGACCATATACCCAACCTAGTGGCACAACATGTGAGAAGCACTTATAGGAGCGCAGCTAAATAGTCACACTGACGACGAGTCTGGCGAACAAAAACTCATAGAAACCGATGAGCGCCGAAGTGTGAGTGTAATTAAAAAATCTTTAGTAACAAATACGAAGGATGATAAGCGCAAATTAACGGGCGAGTGAGGGCGTGGCGAAGAGTTGCTACATTTCACGCGGCCTTCAAACAGCAGGAGATGAAACTGCCTGCCTGCGAAGCTAAGGAAGTATTGCTGATGCTGTGTGAAGCTATTTAGTGAGGCCGCCGTGTAGACGGGAGGGCAGGCAGTGGCTGCTCAAGAGGACGCAATTAATAGCTGCTATAAAATAAAGATTTCCTCATTTCCTGTCGCATCACGCTGTGCAACTTCTGAGCGCCTACAAGAAAGATTTATACCCTGAACTGGGTATATTGAGTTGATCAAGAAGTTAAAAGCTGAAAGGAAACGTCGGAGGCTATATAAAATATGTCTGCGTGACGAGCTGATTGAATTAGCCATGTCGATCTGTCCGTCTGTTTAAATACAAACTACTGCCTCAGTGTTAACAGCAGCAACAATGTCAGCCTCGAAATTCAACGCAGAATAACTCTTGCCAACAGGTGCTATTTCGGACTGAGTAGGCAATTGAGAAGTAAAGTCCTCTATCGACGAACCAAAATTAAACTTTCCTGCTATATGGTGCAGAGCCATTGACGATGACATCATCTGATGAGTGCAGGTTACGAGTTTTCGAGTGAAAGGTTCTGCGGAAGCTGCGGACGATGAGCTGGACGAGATATACAACGTCATTGACGTAGTTCAGCGAAGAGATAGCACCTACGCTCGAATCGATGAAAACACTTCAGCTCTGGAAGTATTCGACGTAGTACCCGCCGGGAGATGCAGAGACAGAGGACGACCTCCAGTCCATCAGAAAGACCAGGTGGAAAAGGACCTGGCTTCGCTTGGAATCCCCAATTGGCCAGTAGAGAAGAATATTGCCTCAACATTGGAGACATCGAACTGAAATTTTGGACACGTTTTTTTGACCACAAGAAGCTGCTTATTTATCGAAACCGCCGATATCGGACCAATATAACATATAGTTACCATACAAACTGAACGTGCAAAATCAAGTCCTTGTATGGAAAACTTCTTCAATAGACGAAATATTTTCACAAAATTTAGCATAGATTATTGTCCAAGGTCACGCCACAATCTCTGAATATATAGCTCAGATCGGATCACTATTGCATATAGCTGCCATATAAACCGACCGAGCAAAATCAAGCTCTTCTAAGGAAACCAATTTATCTGTGAAGGGTATTCTAGCTTCGGTGCAACCGAAGTTAACTTTTTTTCTTGTTTGCTTGTGTTTACACATAGGGTGTGTGAAAGAGTGAGTAAGACAGCGAGCCAGGTGAAACGAAAGCATATTTGCGGTCGTAAATAATAGAGGAATTTCGCGTCAAAGTGATTTTCCGTAAAACGCCCGCACGGCTCGCTTATAATGTAATAAAAAGAAATACTTAGTTGCTTATATAATTGAATAATTTTATATAGCAACTTCGCAAGATGTAAACAAATTACGTGCAGCAGACACAGACAGCGCGCGGAGAGTCAACAGCATAAGAGCAAGTTGTGTGTTGCACGTGCAACGAGTGCGCGAGTGGGACGAAAGGGTGCTGAAAATTATTTAAGTAAACAAACTGTGAAGTTTGCTGTTTGCGGCAATGACTTGTGGCCAGAAGTTTTAGCTGCTGCTGCTGCTACTGCTTGTTTTTACTGACACTTCTTGAGTAATACATAGACAAACACATATCTCAGGTTGCTAATGTGGCTGCCGCGTAAGCGTTAATGCATAAATATTGATAATAAAGACAACTACAACAACTTCACACTCCCTACAAACACACGCTGATAATTTGTGTCGCCTGATAAGGTTTTTCACCCACAGGCCCAGAGGTCGTAAAATATTGGCGCTCTAATGTTAGTCACTCGCTGCTTGTTGTTAAACTTTAAGCTCAGCCAAAACTGTTTTGGCAGACTGTAAGTCGTGATGAAAATGCCCGCGTAGCTTTAACGCTTGTTCTCCGTGCAGTTCATGCGACACAATTGTTTATGCGTATGTATGTATGTATGTAGGACTGTGTAAACGGACAGTAAGACTAAAACAGAAATGCAACACTGTGTAGGAACAGATGTGACAGCAGCGGACGGACTGGAATGACAATGGAACAGTAGGTACGAAGATGATTTAAGGACAGACAAACGGACAGACCACGCAAGACCACCGGCAGCCACGGACCACTTAACGCAACTTAACTTAATTTAAATTAGATTTTGTGAATAAATATTATGGAAGTATAAAGAAAAACGGCATTTTAAATAGAACCCTACAAGTGGTGGCAGAAGTGAGATAAGTGCGATTTTAAGTGAAACTTTTTGATAAATCGAAACGCGTTCGTATAAGTGGTCCGTGGTGTGCAAAATTGCGGTACTCAAACCGCATAACGGAGTGGTGCAACGGGAAGCGCTAGCAGCAGTGGCGGTAATAGCACCAGCAGTAGTACAGTAGCAGCAGCATCAGCACCAGTAACAACAGCATCAGCAGTAGCAGCAGCATCAGTAGTAGCATCAGCGTCAGTAATAGCACCAGTTAGTAGTAGCAGCAGTAGCAGTAACAACAGCATCAGCAGTAGCAGCAGCATCACCGTCAGTAACAGCACCAGCAGGAGTAGCAGTAGCAGCAGCATCAGCGCCAGTAACAACAGCATCAGCAGAAGCAGCAGCATCAGCAGAAGCAGCAGCATCAGCGTCAGTAACAGTAACAGCAGCAATAACGGCGGGTATACACAGTGCGTACGGTAAAAGTACGGTTCATCGTTGGAAAAACAGATAAGTCCTTTTGATATACAATTGTACAGTTTAACGTAAAATAAGATATCGAATATTTTGTGAAAATTTTGTGAAATTTATGGCGAATATCGCAACAAACCTTTATGGGTGAAAATACGTTTTTAAAATTCTTACGTGAGATTTATAAGAATATAAGAAAGTTAAATGCGGATATGCGGATATTGTAATAAAATCCGAGTTACAGAAAATATTTTACTTCATTTGTATACGAAAGATTAAAACGAATATTGTAATAAAGTTCGTTTAACAAACAAGTTATTAAAATTGTATACGGAAATTGTAAACGCGGATATTGTGATCAAATTGAATAACATAAAAGTTATCAGAATTGTATGCGGGAAAAAGTGAATACTGTAACGCAAGCTAAAAGGAAATATTATTATTGAAATTAAGCTTTTTTTAGAATATTATCGATTTTTTGTACAACATTGTAAATTATGAACCGCACCGAAATTTTTGAGCTGACTGTTGACGGTTTGAAGGAAAGGTTGGGTGATTTAGGGCTATCGACTGTTGGACGGAAAGCGACACTACAAGACAGACTGATGGAGCATTTCGGCCTGACTGTGAGTGACGGTTCCGAAACTGATGTGGAAGAGGTAGCAAGCCAACGAAGTGTGCGTGAGGTTAGAGTCGAATACCACAACTTTACTCTCCGAGATGTTGAGGACTCAATGACTTCGTTTAAAGGAACAGGTCGTCCAAGTTTCGAACAATGGCTTGAGGATTTTGAGGCAAACGCATCGGCAGTGCATTGGAACGAGCTGCAGAAATTCATCTACGCAAAACAGCTATTGAAGGGTGCGGCAAAGATTTTTATAAGAAGCCAGAGAGGAATAAGCAGCTGGAGTTCATTAAAACTAGCGCTGCGGCAGGAATTTGGTATAGCACTTTCATCGATTGAAGTACACCGTACTTTACGTAGTCGTCGGAAGCGACATGGGGAAGATCTTCGAGAATATCTATACGTCTTAATGGAGTTGGGGAAACCGATAGAGCTAGATGACTCAAGCCTAATAGAATATTTCATCGAAGGCATACCGGATTCAAGATCGAACAAAAGCAACCTATACCAGGCGAAAACTATACAGGATTTGAAGGAGCAGATCAAAGTATACGAGAAGATTCGTCACAGCCAGTCACAACCCGTGAATGGGAACCAGGAGAAGGCATTGTCGTCAAACAAGGATTTCCAGAAAGCAGTTCCATTTAGCAGGAAATGTTTTGTCTGCGGGGATTCATCACATCTCGCTAGAAGTTGTCCACGCAATAAGACATCGTGTTACAATTGCGGTGAAGAGGGTCATCGTGCAGCCAACTGTAAGGCAGGAAGGAAAACTCCTAAACCGGAACGTAGCAGCGTCAATAATATGACGGATGAAGGAGAAATCGTAAAATCGGAGAAGCGAAGTGGATTGATTTTTAAGGATGTACGTTTCAACGGAAAATCTGCGTCGGCACTAATCGACACAGGTAGCGACTTATGTATTATACGTTACGATACATTAAACATACTTAGTCTGGATGTTGATTTAAGTAGTGAACAGCGACAGTTGATGGGTATCGGTAGCGGCAAACTTACAACAATAGGTAGCCTTACCACATCCATCGAGGTAGACAACATAAGGTTGGAAGTAAAATTCCACGTAGTGAGAGAGCGAGACATCAAATATGCACTCGTGATTGGCAACGACGTTCTGAGGCAAGTCGATTTATTCGTTACGCAAGATGGCGCCGAGTTCAGACAGAAGAAGGTGGAGGAAAAGCCACAGAGCAAGGAGGAGGTGAATACTGGAGCAGTAAGGAAAGATCGTAGTGTTGGGTCAGTGAAGCGTAAGAAGTTCGATGTGGAACTAAACGTGGGCACAAGGGTGCATGAAGATGAGGAGCAGTATATGGGAGCCGTTGGGAAGGATCGCAGGAAAATCCGTGATAGAAGGGCTTTGGAAGTAGCAAACAATGAGAGCGAGGGCGCTGTTGTGGCTAAGGAGCCGAGAGAGTTCAGGATTTCAGAAGCGAGTTTGAAGTTGGTTCATGAGACTGCGGAGATGGGCACTGATGCTAGGAACAACCCAATTAATGAAGGTGATAACAGGATTGTTGAACTGAGTGAAGAGTTTGGAACCCTGTGTATGGTCGCAGGGATGGAGAAGGTACCTGTGGGCGAAGTCGATCTTTCACACCTCAACAAAGAGCAAGCAACTATAGTAAGAAGAATGGTAGCGAATTATAAGCCTACAAGCAATTCGAATTCGCCAGTAGAGATGAAGATCTTACTTTCGGATGACACCCCAGTATATGAAAATCCCAGACGGATGTCATATACCGATAGACAGGAAGTGGATGAACAAGTTAAGGAGTGGTTGAAGGATGGGATCATTAAACCCAGTAATTCAAATTATGCATCACCAGTAGTGTTAGTCTCGAAGAAAGATGGAAAGAAACGTTTATGTTGCGATTATCGGCGATTAAACACAAAGATAGTTCGCGATAACTTCCCGATGCCAAATATCGACGATGTTATCGAAAAGCTACAGGGTGCTAATGTATTTACGACACTGGATCTTAGGAATGGATTTTTCCATGTCCCAGTGGAGCCTTCCTCAAGGAAGTATACCGCATTCGTTACATACAACGGACAATATGAATTCCAATACGTGCCTTTTGGCATATCGAATTCACCGGCAGTTTTTTCAAGATTTATTTCAGCAGTATTTAGAGATCTTATACAAGACGATATTGTGGTGGCCTACATGGACGATTTAGTTATTCCCTCCAAGGATTACACTGAAGGCGTACACAGTTTAGAACGAGTTCTTCGAAGAGCTGAAGAATATGGCTTGCGGATTAAATGGGACAAATGTCAGTTTCTTATAAGTAAAATAGATTTTCTAGGCTATGTTATAGAAGACGGTTCAATAAAACCATCCGATGCAAAAACGAAAGCGATTAGGAATTTCCCATTGCCACGTGACCAGAAGGCTTTGCAGAGATTCCTGGGATTGACATCATACTTTAGAAGATTTGTCGATGGATATGCCGTAATAGCCAAACCGCTGTCGGATCTACTCAGGAAAGAGGCTAAGTTCGAGTTGCGCGACAAGCAGTTGGAGGCATTCCAGAAGTTGAAGTCAGCATTGATCAGCGCACCAGTCCTAATGTTATACAATCCGAAAGCAGTGACTGAGGTACATACAGACGCTTGTATGTCCGGGTACGGAGCAGTGCTACTACAGAAGGATTTCGACGATCAAGCGTTCCATCCAGTTCAATACATGAGTCGGAAGACGAGGCCAGCAGAGGAGAAGTACCATTCGTACGAACTCGAGGTACTAGCGATCATAGAAGCACTCAAGAAATGGAGAGTATATTTGTTGGGGATAAGTTTTAAGATAGTAACCGATTGTAATGCATTCGCAATGACGATGCGGAAACGAGATGTGCCATTAAGAGTATCTCGTTGGGCAATGTTCCTACAAGACTTTTGTTACGAGATAGAACATAGAAACGGTTCAAAAATGCGACATGTAGATGCGTTGAGTAGGGTATCTTGTCTCATTATAGAAGATTCCCTAATCCACCGGCTGAAGCAAGCACAGGAAGAAGACGATTGGATACGAGCTGTGTTGAAAGTTCTGGAGAAAAGCGACTACGAAGACTTTTATATCAAACATGGAGTACTGTATAAGGATTCAACAAGAGAACTCCTAGTAGTTCCATCAGTTATGGAAAACGAAATCATCAACATGGCACATAGGCAAGGACACTTTTCCATCAAGAAAACGGAAGAAGCAGTAGGAAAATCATTTTATATACCAAATTTAAATAGGAAGGCAACGAAGGTCGTAAGAAGCTGCGTAGAGTGTATCGTCAACGATACGAAGTCAGGAAAGAAAGAAGGTTTTCTAAATCCCATTAGTAAAGAGGACAAGCCTTTGGGAACACTACATCTCGATCACGTTGGGCCGCTGGAGTCGACAAAGAAGGCATATAACTACATCCTTGTGATGGTGGACGCATTCTCCAAGTTCGTTTGGCTATATCCAACTAAGAACACAGGAGCTGATGCAGTCGTCGAATGCTTAAAGAAAAGAGCAGCTGTTTTCGGAAATCCAAGACGATTCATAACAGACAGAGGCGCGGCCTTTACGTCGAATTCGTTCAAACAGTACTGCGCGGATGAGGAAGTCCAGCATTTATTGATAGCCACGGGAGTGCCACGAGCAAACGGGCAAGTAGAGCGTATGCACCAGATTATTATCCCGATGATAGCTAAGTTGGGAAACGAGAGTTCGGGAAACTGGTATAAGCACGTGGATCGTGTGCAGCAAATAATCAACAGCACGCCGCCAAGAAGCACTAGACAATCACCTTTTAGGATTATGACTGGACTTGAGATGCGATTGAAAGGAGTACCACCTTTACTCGAACTGCTGGAGCAATCAGCCATCGAAGAGCTCGACGCAGAACGCGAGGTAATTCGTCAGGAGACACAACACAATATTGCTAGGATTCAGCAGGAAAATAGGAGAACATTCAACAAAAGGCGAAGAGTAGAGGTCGACTATAGTAAAAACGAGCTAGTAGCCATCAAGCGAACGCAGTATGGCGCAGGATTGAGACTTAAAGCAAAATTCTTCGGGCCATATAGGATTGTTAAGAAGATGGCACACGGAAGATATGAAGTCGAGAAGGTCGGTGATCATGAAGGACCAAGACGTACAATAACAATTGCGGAATTTATGAAGAAGTGGAACCCATCATTCGGGGCCGAATGAACAGTCAGGATAGCCGAATGTAGGACTGTGTAAACGGACAGTAAGACTAAAACAGAAATGCAACACTGTGTAGGAACAGATGTGACAGCAGCGGACGGACTGGAATGACAATGGAACAGTAGGTACGAAGATGATTTAAGGACAGACAAACGGACAGACCACGCAAGACCACCGGCAGCCACGGACCACTTAACGCAACTTAACTTAATTTAAATTAGATTTTGTGAATAAATATTATGGAAGTATAAAGAAAAACGGCATTTTAAATAGAACCCTACATGTATGTGAGAGCTCCTTGACGACAGCCAACAACTCACAACAAACAATGTTACTGCTGGTCCACACTGGGAGTTATAAGCTTGTGAGAAGCTGCTGGCTGAAGCTGCCGGAGTGTGCATAGACACATACGACATAATCACTTGTTAAACGCCACTTTAATAGCTGTTTGATAACCGAAAGTATTACACGTCTTTTGGGAAACACTAAAAGGATAGTGATGATATAAAATTACAAGGCGAGATAGTTTAAGATTTTGGGGTTATATTTTTCGGTTGAATTTACTGCTATCTACGGTTATTAATTCATTTATCTCTGCAATACTAAATGGTATTGAAGAGACACACATACCATTTTAGGAACAGATAATGGTTGGTTTGTTGAGAAGGGAGATAAAGAAGCGTAGGACCACAAGCAGCACCTTCTAAAGAGTTGGTAGATCCATTATTTCTTCAAGAAACGGATATAACTTCTAGAAGAATGACAACATATCTCCATTCTACTGAACAAAGAAAAGAGTAAATATGACAATGTATCCGAAGATTCAACCGAATAACCGAATACGATGAAATTAGAATCAATATCCGATTATGAGGAGTTTAGGCTAGTAATATGATGGCTTAGAACTTGCTAAGCTGCGTCTAACGATGAAGTATAGGCTCCGTTCTCCCGACAGTCGGGTCTACGTAACCGATCCGGATTTTTCTCCGACCAATGACTGTCAACTCGGCAGCATTCTGCCGTTACAACAACAATATGAAGTATAGACTGAGTTAACCAAGCACATTACCGAGCCCAAGGTAAAGCCCAAGCTACAACTCTTGTTATCAAAATGTGATAGTAATTTTAAGGATGGAACAAAATCAAAAAAATATTTTCAATTTTATGTACAAAAACGTTATTCTGATATGGTGACCAATTAAAGATAAAAAATACGCGGTAAGAAGTTTTGAAAGCATCAGTTCTTAGAAGAATGGAAACGTCGTTTTAGGTCTACTGTCAACAGACTTGTTCTGTAAGCAGCTGACAAGGAAGTCAACTCCTAGACTGAGAGAACTCTCCCGATTAGTCGCCTGTAGTAAGAGACATTCTTTTAAACGTTCCCGTGTCTTTTCTTTTTCAATACCACAGATTTTGGAAATAAATTTAAATTCCGCCGCAATATTGCCCTCCCTTTCAGAGAAGAGTAGGAAAGGGATGAGGTGGATAAGGAAGCTAGGATAAGCATCTATACGGGTGAACCCAAGGTAGATAATCGAGTGGTAGGTAGTTTCTTTTTTAGCAAAATTATATATAAATATAGTCTTCCGTTTATCTACCAGACCACGGCAGTAAAGAAAGAGTTTTTGTTCAGACAAGGAGCCTTCCCACGGCAAGAAATATATTAATGCATACAGATACCAATCAGCTGTGAAATCACTATACTTGTAGTATCTTACGATTTCGTCAAAGGTAGTAAAAGAATGCCTTGATCTCTTAATGGATCTTACATTCCATTTTATGATAAAAGTACAATGGGTTCCAGGACATAGAGATATTCCTGTGAAGCAGATGAACAAGACAGAGCAGGCACTACCCGACAATTAGACTCTGGAGAAGAGGGAATTTTTATGCCTTTGGCTACTTTAATCGACATGAGTCTCGGTGGAGACAATCCTTGACTTGTTAAGCAAACAGACAAATGTGATACGAGGGCTGCTATATATATTTCTGGCCTAATAATGAAAATAGGCATATTTATCAACGAAAAGGTTTTTTTTTCGTTGGATTTGGCTCGTCTTGGAAGACCCACACGGTCGATTGTTGTTTTGTTTCGGGCTCATACGCATAGATCCATGATTCGTCACCTGTGACGATCTCATAAACGTCTTTTGAAGCTCCAGGATCGTATTTTTTCAGCATTTTTTTACACCAATCCACACGAGCCTTTTTTTGAGCGATTGTCAAATTTTGCGGGATCCAACGAGAACAAACCTTTTTTATGGCCAGGTGTTCATGCAATATCGAATGTATGCTGGTGGGATGCATAGGCATGCCTCTATCTGAAGGTATGTTACATGACGGTCTTGCATTATCAGTTCACGTACGGCATCGATGTTTCCTGGCACAACGGCTGTTTTTGGACGACCTTCACGGAATTCGTCTTTGAGCGAGCGTCGGCCACGATTGAATTCGTTGTACCAGTTTTTCACAGTGCTATAGGATGGTGCTTCATAGCCATATAAAGACTTAAGTTCATCGATGCACTCTTGTCGTGATAATCCACGTCGAAAGTTGTGAAAAATGATCGCACGAAAATGTTCACGAGTTAATTCCATTTTCTGGCCGAGATGAATTTTTTAATTCCCTGTAAATAAAACAATTCACGATTAAATGACAAAACGTTCTGAGTGATGCTATTCTAGAAAATGTCAAACTTTCCAATGGAAATGTCAGATTGCACCTGGCAACACTTAGTGTTGCCTAGTCCAGAAATATATATAGCAACCTACGTATGAATGGAATTAAAGTTATAAGTGAATAACATAAGAACTTAAGTAGAAGTGCTAACAGTTCAAAATCTATAGATTTTATTATTGGCAGACATGCCAGCAGACTGGGAACTCCATACAATGAGCATTGTGGAGGCTGCCATATCTAAAAGGATATATTGCAGCGAGGAGATTTTAGTCCCACTGGTTTCACAAACCTAAAGCCGCCCGATAATCTTATATGAAAACTATTGGAAAAGAATCAACCGATTTATGTTTCTGGACAAAAATAACAAATTTTAAGAAAATTTCTTTGGTCAGTATTGGAATTCTGACAGTTGTAAACAATACCACCTTACAAATAGTGTTTTATCTAATTTTTTAGAAGTTTGGAAAACTTTTAAGTAACAAACATATTTTTAAAAATATCTAGAGTGAGCTTCCTTATAAAATTAGTAAGGAGGAGGAGTGCTTTAAGTGTTCCGAAAAGGTTCCATATAATGAAGAAAGCTATCATTAATTTAAAGTCACACTAAATTAATGGGTTTCCTTTTTTCAAACACTTTTTTTCTCATATAAAAAATTAGACATTTTAATAGAATTTTTATTGTTACAAACATGCACTATTAACAAAGAAATTCTGAAATTTTCGGAAAAAAATATTTTAAACTCGACCATTGCGACGCCATTTCCTGTGATCGCGCGCGTTGGCAGGTTAACTCCTTACAGGATCAGATAAAGGGAAAAGAGTATTTTAGTTAAAACCTTAACTTAGAACTTGGAGTAAGGAAAAAAACTGAAAATAGGCTTTTTGGTAGACATTTTTACAAGAAAATGAAAATTTCAGTGAAAATTTCGCGACTTTTTTTTCAAGTAGTTGTAATCGAAAAAATTGTTTGTCCAAGTCTTTGAGAATTGTACATGAACGACCTGTGTAAAATTTCATGAGGATCGGTTAAGTAGTCTCGAGAAATCTTCCCAACCAACTTCAAGAACACAGTTTCGAGGAAACTCAAGTCTGTATCTCCGAAACTATTACTCTGTTCAACTTGAAAATTTAGTAGTTTAGAGTGTGAACATTAAAAACATTAAATAATTTTTAAAAAATTTCTTAGGTTATGGTACACAGGGATATACCTAACCAAGATTGTGAAATGCAATAACAGTTCGTCGAAGAGATTTTGATATTTTCAGTCTCTGACCAAAACTTTCTTCTCAACTACTTAAATTTCTGCCACCAGCAGCATTATTCCACTTTTAATTTCAACTAAAGACAAACTTAAAACACTACTCAGAACTTACTTATTCCAATTTACTTACACTTTCAAATGAAATATGCACTTTGTTAACAACAAACACACAAACTAACTCGTCACATGACTAATCTCATTGCTAATGAAAAACAAACTCCATTTGTAATATTTATACGACAAATAAAAACCAACAATAGCAAAAAAACAACAACAAAAACACTGTTAGTCAACTTTAAAAGTGAGTGAGTGAAATGAGAGCACGGAGCACTAAAAGAGGCAAGTCAACTTCCTAAATGCAAAACAAACGTCAGGCCACAAGTCAACGGGTAAAGTAGAACAGCAGCAGCGACACAAAGAACAAGACTAAGGAAAAAGCAGGGAAAGGCAAGAATGAAATTTAAATAAGTTTCAAAATGAAATTTATTTCTTGTCTGCTGGACATGAAAAGGTCCTAGCCGACAAAGTATCCACACAATGCGCGGTCCACAGAGAGCAAAAGACGGAGCGAGTTGGAGCGTGAGAAAAACGAGTTGCATTTTAGCTATGAATTATGCAGTTATGTGGTTAGTTTAGTTGTTCGGGCTGCAAGTGCGACGATTATTTGCAACTTATGCAAAAAGCAAAACGAAAAGCGCATTTGCAACAAATATTTATGATTATATAAGAAAATTTAGCAAACAAATGTCGGTTGGTAGGAACTTAACGAGTATAACACTTAATAAATTCAGCAAAGCACTTAAGAGGCAGACGCTCGAGCAGTGAAACTTGAATGGAGAGTAAATTATAGTTGCTGAGCACACTTGTGGCATGCCGCCGCAAGGCATAACTTTTCACCAAAAAACTTTGAAAAATAAACTCGAAAATGAGACAAATTTGAGAGATTTATAACATCTACAACTTTGTACTTTTACTGCTCGCTCGGCGAATGGAGACACATAGCTCGCAATGCACTTTAATGCCGTTAATAGCTTTTCGCAAACTGCCGTAATTATCATTTGTCGCTTTCAAACAAACAGTTGGCGGTTTTTGCTGCTGCCACTGCTTGTTCCGGTCGCGCCCCTTTCTGTCTTATTGTCACAATTAAATGTAATTGAAAACGCCGGCTTCGCTTTGAAAGGAATCGCAAATGCAAATTGTTAGCTTTAGTTTCGCCCCCTGAACTAGTGCGCCGTTAAAGGCGCTTAAAACAACAAATAATAAAACTCACATGTAATTCACTTAAACATGTCCCAAGCCGCTCTTACAGCATTGTGGCGTTGCTTTCGCTCCAAATGAGAAGCATTTATGTCGGCTCTTTTGCAAAGGGAGCACAGGGAAACTCTTCTCTATTGATGTTCATTTGGCTAGCGGCTTTGATAGACTTTGTTTTTTATAATTTCGCAGTACTTTAAAGACCCCTGAGTCTTCAATTTATTTTTTGCTTATCCTTTTATAAAAATTGTTATTAAAACATGGAAGAAGTTCATAATCCCTTAGGAGAATTTTCGGAAAAAATATAAATATGTTAAATATGGCTTTGAGCTACCAATGATTTCGAAAAATCCACCCACCCACCTGGGAAAAAAGGCAAATTAACTTCATGGGTACCATACGAGACAATAGTTCAGTCATTAACTACACAGCACCGGTATGGTCTCCCTGATTTTGTGAAAATGGACGGAGAATCTTCAGACGTATCAAAATACAGCACTCCGTATAATGCGAAGATATCACCTGATTTCTCCCGTCGAACAACTGCACTGTGAGGCCTGCATGCTTTCGATTAAGGAGCAGTCATCTGCAAGTAATTTCTGATGAGATTTTTTCGATGAAATCATACCAGCAATCGTCTGCTTGAAGCTGAACTGCTTCCTAGGAGCATCAAGATCATATCTTGATTACGTCGACGACGTTGAACAAAGAGCCAAACAGACTACGGGCACAATAAACTTCAGATACGCACAGAAGGCCAGTGAACAGCGTACTTTGAGTTAAGCCAACGCCCATAGCAAACGAAGAGTTCACGTTGTTCCGAGAATTTTGCGCAACTTCTTTTCGCTATATAGAAAATAATACTCCTGAAAAAAGGATCTTAAATATCACACCAGCTATTCGTCGTTTTCAAAACTGCTTTTGACATCACGAAATGGAGCGTCCTCTACACCGCCATATCTGAATTTGGTATCCCCGCAAAACTAATATGACTGTGAAAACTGACGTTTAGCAATACCAAAAGCTGCGTCAGTATCGGGAAGGACTTCCCTGAGCCGTTCGATACCAAACGAGCTTTCAGACAAAGCGATTCCCTATCATGCGACTTCTTCAATTTATTCCTGGAGAAAATAATTCAAGCTAAAGATCTGAACAGAGAAGGTACGATCTTATACAAAAGTGTACAACTGGCGTAAGCCGATGATATAGAAATCATTTGCTATAACAACAGCACAGTTAGTTCTGCTCTCTCTAGGCTGGACAAAGAAGCGAAGGAGCTTGCAACAGATGCTACTTCGGACTTAGTAGGCAATTAAGAATTAAACTCCTCTCTCGACGAACAAAGACAAAATTCTTCATCCCCGTCCTGCTAGTTATGTGGTGCAGAGGCGTGGACAATGACAGCATTTGATAAGTCGGCGTTATGAGTTTTCGAAAGAAAGGTTCTACGGAAGATTTATGCTCCTGTTTTCCCAGTACTCGCCAAGGGAAGCAGAGGAAGAGGAAGACCTCCACTGCGTTGGAAAGCCCAGATAGAGAAAGACATGGCTAAACTTGCAATTTGCAATTGGCGCTAAACAACGAAAAGGAAGAACGACTGGCGCGCTGTTGTAAATTCATAAATTCAATAAAGAAGAAGAAGAAATTGTATTAAAAACTACATCGTTGTTTCGTGTTTCAATCACCAAGATTAAAAGGAGGTTTCAACCACGGTTATCACCGGATTAAGCTCTATGCCACTTTCTTTCTTTACCAAAACTAACAGTTCCATGAAAGGCTCTAAACTAAAGCTCTCAGTGGTACGAGTATACACAAAAGAGATCTTGTGAGAAGCCGTGCGAGGATACGAAGAATCATTAGACTAATATTGATAAAAAAAAGTAAATGAGTTTTGATAAAAATCAAAAGTGCTGATAATTAGTGGTAAAAATCCCGTTACAAAATTGCATACGATAAGCGCTAAGGCTGAATGAGCGCTTGATTTAACTTTATTATTTACCCACCGAGATTTTTAATTTGTTTTGATGCTTTTTAAATGAGTCACTTGCATAGAATGCCTAGACATGTACATATGTATTTAGTTGCGCTAGCATTTTCCAAAGTTGAATTGGCTGCGATTCAAGCGAGCAAATTGAATTGTAAGCATTGATAGGCCTTGTCGGCGCTAATTCGAAAAAATGCCGATGCAGTTACACCGAAACATACTTACACACATATATACATCCAAACGTGATGCTGTGCATTCCGGGGCGGACAGTTTGTCAACTTGACTGCAAGCAGCCACACTTCGTATGCGCGTGGAAATTGTGCAACGCCCCCTGAACTTTAAAAACCAATGCACATACATACATACACATGTGTAGTATATAAGTTACATAGTATATTGTGCATATGTACAGTTTTTTTTTCGAATGGCAGGCGTGAAAATTTTCTGAAGCGCCGCGGCCGTCGTAGTCTAGGAAAGTGATGCCAATTTAGGTGATGCTTAAGTGAATACAGGGCACACACACCAACACAGAAGCACACTGGCACAACAACAACAATAAGCCGCAGCACTTCATTGTTGTTCTAATTTAGTTGCCGCTATTTTGATTGTTGTTGTTTGTGTTGCCTTAGCACTATTGCTCCAATTCTGTAATTTTGTGGGATTTTAACATACACACACATATACAAACATACAGAAACACATACACATGCATATGTATAAATTTAGGCATATATTTTGCTGGTGAGTCAATAAATAGCGCAATTTATTGATCAAATCAGCGTGCATCTAATTGAGAGGAAAGATAAAAATCAACAGCAGTTAACAGTTCGGCAGATAATTGGCCTTTCAAGCATTGGCATTGTGGGAGGGATGGTAGGCATGGTGTTCCAACAACAATAAACAAATATTTACTGCAAGCAAAACTATAAATTTTCTAGTCTTTTCGTTTAACATGTAAAAGCTTGTTGTAATCGTGTATTTTATACACTTCAGGTTGTTGTTGTTGGTGTTGGTGTTGCTATTGTGGTTTTTAGGCGCATTGCATTAGTTAACTGCTGTAATAAAATCGCATTTTAAGTGCCAGAAGCTCTTATCTTTTGCAGTTAAATAAATATTTGGTGAATTTTTTTTCTTTTGGCTTGACTTTGAGCGTTTTGCGGCATAATGGAAAGTGTCTGCTATGCAATTTATTAGCATTACAGCGGTGTATTAAAAAGCAAGAACTATTTTGTTTTCCTGTTTTTAAAAGGAATTCGTATAGATAATTTACATTTAAGGTATATAAAATATTTGTTTTTATTACACAGCCAAAAGTTCGCTCAATTTGAGTGATTTGTTTTCGATGCTCTTACGCAAGAAAATTTTAACTAATCCATCAAATGTTGGGAAAGCATAAAATTATTTGAAAAATTCCATGCGGGAAATTAGTGAAATTTTTTTGTTAGATATAATCATTTCACTTTTTAATTACGCAATTGTAGGTGAAGTATTTTTCCTTGCTTCAATCACAAAATATTTCAATATATAACCACGGCTGCAGGAAAGCTATAATACCCCCCACACACTGGTGTATTTCTTTTGGCATAGAAGGATATAAAAAATTTGTATCTTGGTTTTTATCGGTCAGTTTGTATGGTAGGTATAATTTTGATCGTTCAATTTGTATGACAGCTATATGCTATAGTTGTCCGATATCAACAATTCCTTAGAAAATTATATATTTTGCTTGGAGAATAATCCACGCCGAATTTCGTAAAGATTACTCGTCAAATAAAAAGTTTTCTATACAAAGACAAGGTTTTGATCGTTCACTATGTATGGTAGGTATATGCTATAGTGGTTCGATCTCAACAATTTCTAAGAAAATTATACGGTTGACTTGGAGAATAATCCACACCAAATAAATAATTTTCCTATACAAGGACTTCTTCTCTCTATCAGTTTTTATGGGGGCATAACCTGAAGTATAGAATAGGAATCAGAGGTTCCGACAAATTAGCAGCTTCTTCAGGAGAAAACGATGTGAGCAAAATTTCAAATCGATATCTTAAACACTAAAGGACCAGATGTTTATAGCTAAAACCACTCATCTGGTTACGCTGATCTTATGTATGAATATATGTATACTATATAGTATACTTCATATGGTCTGCGACGTTTGCTCCTAGGAGGTGTTGCAACCTACGTGGCAAAATGAATATACCCTGTTCAGGGTATAAAAATTAGGTATATTGAAAAAAACTAAAAAATTAATCTAAACAAACTTACTATAAATTATGAAATCTCTTAGGATTTATTAGCTTACCGAGTGAGTGAGTTGTTTAGTTGAAGGCTTTAGCTAAGTGACGAGAAAATGCAATACTATGTAACATCTACATATATGTATGTAAACAGCTTCACTAACTTAGAGAATTTTAAAGAAATCTTGATAAAACCTCAAATGGGCAATATTAATTAGAATTTAGCTTTTGAGCAATTGAAAGATTTCGAAAAGCTAAGCTGATAGATTTGTGGTTATTTCTACAATTTAGTTTGGTTATGCGTCAATTTATTGAACGAAGCTTTTTTTAGTACACATATTAAGAAAGTTCTCACTGCTATTCCAACAATCAGGTTCAGGTCTATGTTCAGTGCAATAAATTAGGCGTTTGTTGAAATAATTGGACAAAGTTTTTTTTTTTCGCACTTGCCTTATAATCACCACACAATAAATTTGTAATGATCTATCAAATACTTCTTAGAAATAGTATGCTACTGATATTACCAAATCCATCTAGCAATCAACGCCTAAGTTCACACATATATTAAGGAATTTTTGAAAGGATCTTACGCCTTTTTCAATATGAAATTTGATAGTAGCTACAGTTCCCCATTAAGGTGCTATAACTGCCTCCTAAATATACCACTCTATTCGATTATGTCCATTGTTTGTTCGATTCGCCACTCTCTAAAGTTTAACGAAAGGAAAACAAATATAATTGGAAATAACATATTCGACATACTACTGTGGGCAAAAAAATAAAGATATTTCTTTCTTGCGAAAACCCATTCATCGAAATACTTTTTTTCTAGGTTGCTATGATTTGCAGTAAAATCTCTGCCAAATGTCACATCAAATTAATCCCTAGTCTTTAATGTACGCTTGTCTTTCTGAAATACAGAAAGTGCATTCAAGGATTTTACGAGGATCTAATTTATTCAACAAAGTTTCCATTAAATTTTGTATGCGTAGAATCAAAATTTGTGGTGCCGAAACGTTAAGAATGTTGAAAAAGGCCTTCAGTGATACTTGGTTGTCGCGAGCAGGTGTTTTTAATTTATACAAATTATTCAAAGAGGGTCGAGAACACATTAACGATGAACCACGTCAATATCAACTGATGATCAACACATCAATAAAACATAGGAAGTGGTGATTAGGAATCGACGATTAACAGTCAGAGATCTTACTGGCATCGTTGGTATATCGGAAGAATCATTGAAAACCGCTTTTGAAAGATCATTTGCACCTTGGAAAAGTGAAAGTACGATTGGTTTCAAATCACCCATTTTGTTCGAAAAACAGCGCTGCATTAACGTCTGTAAAGCAATGCTTTCCGACTACCAGGATGTAAGGAAACGTATTATTAGTGGCGATGAGTCTTGGTTTTATGCTTACGATATGGAAACAGACGATCAATCGGCAAAATATCGTGGCAATGTTAAACCGAAGCTGAAAAACCACGTCAAAGAAGGTTAAAAATAAAGGTTATATTGACAGTTTTTTTCAATCACCAAGGTGTGGTGCGGCACGAATTTCTTCCCACGGACCAAACTCTCAACAAGGATTACTTATGTGCTATGCGTCGTTTGCGAAAAGCTGTTCGTAAGAAGAGGAATTATGAGCCGACAACTCTTGGTTTCTGCACCGCGATAATGCAACTTCCCATACAGCGTTATTTCTTCGTGAGTTTTTCGCCAAATTTTCAACCAAAATTGTGCCGCAACCACCAATTCGCCTAATTTAGCTCCGTGCGACTTCTGGCTATTCAGCACACTCAAATGATCGTTCCGGCGAAACCCCTTTTAGTCAATTGAGGGCATTAAACGGGTTTAGCTACGCGCATTGAAGGCTATTCCGGAAATAGACTTCATCAACTGTTTCGAGTATTGCAAAAAATACTTTGGAGGGAATGACATAGATTTTGAAGAATAAATTAGGATATTTAAAATTGTGAACAAAGTCTTACTATTTTTTGCTCATAGTAGTAATTCACAAAACAGAAAAGTTTTCGAATAAAAATTATTTTCTTCAGAACTCCACACGTATAACAGACCTTTCGATTTCTCTTGGTGGAAAAATATCCAGAAGAAGGAAAAACATTTCTGCGAACTTTGTTGCACTTTTTATATTTTAAAGGAATCGCTTTTGCACAAAAAAAAACAAACAAAAAAAGTGCAACAAAAAGCAGAAAATAGCATGCCACAGCCACATTACCGCTGCTTTGGCCCCCGAGCTAATTGGCATTGGTAATTGAATTGTATTTAAATTTAAATTGTGGTTTTTGCCTCTAAGTATACAAAGCATACTATAAGTATATGTGTAGGCATTTGTTACTTTTACTTTTTCTTGAATGAATTTGACTGCGCTGCTGGGCATTCTGCAGAAATAGATATACAATACAATGTAGATAAATACATATGGATGTCTATATTTGTTGCATTTTGTGTTTCGGCATTGTTGCAATTAGTACTCAACATTTCCACATGTCTCAATTGGCTACTGATTGACGTCTTTTATTGGGCATTGAGGCGAAATTGAATTATTTCAGAACTTTTTTGTTGGAAAGAAAAAGTTGCGGATATCTTTTCATGGTTTGTGGTTATAGTAGAGGGTTAGGGATGAAATTTTTGGGAAAAATATTTTTGGAGATTTTCATAAGGACTCTAAAGAAATCTACGGAAGAAGTTTAAGTATACTTTTGATTGCTTTTGACTTCTAAAGAAGATTTCACACTCAAGTTGTTGTTTAGTATATTTAAAGGCATATAGTAAACAACTTTCAGACCAATATAAAAAAACGTTTTTTAATGGTAAATTTTTTAATTAAAGACAAGACGAAGTTGTGGGTTTTGATTTAATTATTTTTTTTTTTTTAATTTTAAGCACTTTTCGTTGGATATAACTTTTAAAAATAGTAGAAAGCTTTTTACTAACAAATATGAGCAACATCTATAACGGTACTTATAATTTGCATACGACTTTTACTTTCAGAATGCGAAAGATGCAAAATAAGCACAAAAAGGTTAAACCTCAACAAATTCTGCAAAAGAGACTACGGTGAGTCCTTATGTGAGAAATGAAAGCTCCAAAAAAGCTTTCATTTGAAACATATGTCTTAATCAAAAATACAATTAAATTATGCTATAATTATAGTAAGCTTTTGAAGAACTAAAAAGCTCTTCAAAAGAGACTACGGTAAGCACTTATGAGAAATGAAAGCTCCAGAAAAGCTTTCACTTAAAACATGCGACTTAATTAAAAATATAATTAAGTTCAGCAATAATTATAGCAAACTTTTAAAAATCTAAAAAGTTCTTTATATAGTCTTTAGTAGACTTATAATAATATAAAATTTCACCAAAAGATTTCTAATTTCACTTGATATGATTTCTAATTGCCATCATTCCTTTCTTGCCCCACCAGCAATAATGGCGAAAGTGATTGGCCGCGAATCGAGTACCGAAGTAACGAGCAGCAGCGAACAATACACCAAAGAAAATCAGCAAATGGATCGCGACGACGAAACGGAGGCCATGGAGGACAACGCACCCGAAACGGTCAAATACGACATACAAATACAGGCGATCTTCAAGCGTACCCCGCTCGAGTACGCAACAACGAATACAATCCTAAAACGGGGTCCTTTGACCTGGATCATACCAATTAAGAATCTAGAATGTCGTTGTCCCAGAATCAAAATGAATCGGTAAGCAAAGCAGAAGAAGATATAAGACCCCTTAATAACTACCCATCAATAAGCAGTTATGCCAAATGATCAAAATTTACCGGTACTAACAGAAACCTTACATTTCTATGTAAATTTATTTAATCGATCAGTTTATATGGACCAGTCTGGTTCATATTTGATCATATGTCATAAAATATAGAATAAATTATAATTTTTTTTTGCTTTCTTTGTTTTCATTCACAGCTCCTATCTGATACTGGGCAGAGATTCGGAATCGCCACCGGGCTATCTTGGCATCGGTCCGCGTTCCATTGTGATCGAGTGGAAGGATGAATGGTATAGACGTATGAAACGCTTCCAGCGACGTGCGCGAACGTGTCAGTAAAGTGAATTAAGAGAAAGCACAAAAATTTTAAAATTGAGCAACACACACACTTCCACACAAACATACATACGTACATACATGCGCATATTTTAAATGTATTTGTATTTATAAAAAAAATAATGATAATTTCAAATAGTTTTTAAGGCAAAACTACTTAAATGCATTCAAAGTCGAATAAGCCGATTAAAACACACACACCCATCATATATATTTGTGTATATTTATGTATGTGCAGGAAATATATACGTAATCGTGTGCATCTGAATGAAATCGTTAATTTTTCGCTGTGTAAAAACAAAAAATATTTTTATTGTACCTAAATTAATCGAAAAAGCACAAAAAGTTGCAATAATTTGACTATTTCTTTATTTTATAATTTTTTAATTAATAACGCCCATAATTATTTATTTATAGTATTTTTTTTTATAATTTACTTCATCTCGCACTAACACCGATTTAGTTTTAAAATGAAAAAATAATAATTTAAGTATAATTTTTTTTGAAAAATATTAACTTTTTCAAACTTTTGTAAAATATTGATAAAAATCATTTAAACATTTAATATAAAGCAAAAATTATGCGCTGAGATATATTGAAAGCATTTTTTATTTACCAAAGTATTCGCGAAAATAATATATATTCATTTTTATATATTTAAAAGTTACAGCTTTTCTAGGCCAAACGAAGAAGCAATAAAAATGGCAAAAACTTTGTAAAAATGTTTAAAAAATAATTTGAAAATATATACTCTTTTAAAAATCTTGGCGAAGCTTTCTACAACACTACTGCTCAGTTAAGCTTTTGAGAGCTTGTTAAAGCTTAGGATATGCTTATGAATTGTATGCAAAACTCTTTAAAGGAATACAATATTTTAACTCATCGCCAATTAATAAGCTAACTAAAATCATAAATACATTCGATGTCCTTTAAAGCTTTGTATGTTTTGTATGCTCCTTCAGAAATATACTTTTCGGAATTTTTTCCAGCCGAAATCCAATTGAAAATGCATCAATGTTTAAGTGAGCCCGATAAGATGAAAGTCTTTGAAAAAAATTATAGCAATCACCTGAAAGCTTCCTCTCTCAAAACAAGCTTTGGACGCTTCCGCACAAGCCTTAACTTTTTCAAAAGTTTTTGAAACTGAAAGCAAATAATTGCCAAACTCTAGAGGCATCAAAGCACATATGAATGAGGGTCAAAAGCTCAGTAAAGCTCCAGAAACAGCTATGAACTTCCAATTGTCAATTCTACAAAATTATTTTCACTAATTTGTCAAATAGAAATTGCTGCATTAAAAGCTTTACAGACCTGTCATGTATTTTTTTAAACTTTTCGAAAGTTACACATAGCTTTCACGAAATTTTTTACGCATTTATAAAACTTTTGAAGACTAATGAAACTTTTCGAATATACTTGCTCAGCTTGAAAGTTATCAAACCCTTGCGAAGATCAAAAGTTTATTAAAGCTCGAGAAACAATCAAGAACTTCAGACAGACAACGCTACAAATTTATTTTCACTAATAGATAAAACAGCAAACCGTAGTTACTGCATTAAAAGCTTTACAGAGCTTTCATGAAATTTCGTAACCCTTTCTAAAAGCTTTCGAAAGTTAATGATACTTTTTCAGAGCTTTCACATAATTTCTAAACTTTTCTAAAAGCTTGTAAAAGCTATAGGAACTTTTGTTGAACTTTAACGAAATTTTTAATGTCTTTATAAAATTTTTGAAAAAATGGAACTTTTAGGAAATCTATACACAGTAACAGCAGAGAAATTAAAATTCATGCGGAAATTAAAAGCTTATAAAAGTGCCGTAAATAACTAACATATGGCATAGGAAAGGTTATGTCTCGAAATTGTTTTCATTAATATTCCAAATATTAATTGCTACTTTAATAGCTTTGGAGTGCTTTCATGTTAATTTCTGAAGATTTTGAAATCTCATTAAACTTTTACAAAGCTTTCACGAAACTTTGTATGCCTTTATAAAACTTTTGAAAGTTGATGGACCTTTCAGAAAATATATACACAGTAACAGAGTAATCAAAATTCAGTTAAAGATGAAAAGCTCAATAAAGCTTAGTAAGGAACTAACAGCATACATATGATATATGAAAGGTAATATTAATTTCAATAGTCTAAAAATTAATTTATATATTACTTATTCTCGTCAGGGTCAGATTTTTTCATAAAACAACAAAAATAACTCTTTGAAGTGTTTTTTTTTTATCAATTTCTAAGGAGAAATGGAGTTTTGCGCCTAACATTTAGCAATTAAATTTCATGCCATACATTTTGCCATAACTATTTACTCAAACTCTACTGTATTTTAGTCCAATCACACACTCACACAGATCCTATATAGCAAACATAGAGAACCATAAACGTAGTATTAAATACATACTTATGTGAAGTAAATAGAACTGGAACAATAAATAATGCGCCAATAAATTACCTAAAGTAAATAAAAAATCAAATAAAATAAAAATTGATATATACACAAACACAACTAAATATTTACAATACTTGCGTACACAAATGAAAAAATAATAATAATTAAATGGCAACTAAAATCAAATGTATGAAAAAGCAATAATGATTAACACACCGCACAATAAAAGTATTAAATATTGAAATTAATATTAATATAATGTACTTACATAGTATTAGGGTGAACACAAGCTTAAGTTACAAAAAATATATAAAAAACTAAAAAAAAATATATATTATTAATTAAAAATATGTTTAGCAAATAGTTTTATTATTATAAATATATATAAATGTGCATTTAAAATTACAAAATAGAAAAAAAAAACAAAAACAAGCAATAATAAACACTTCAAAATGGCACAATTATTGGCAAGGAATGCTAAATGCTAAATACCAATACTAAAAAGCTAATTCTTTTTATAAATGTTAACAAATAATTATTTATTTAACCGTGTAAGCGACTCAAAGCTAATAAAACTCATTAAAAATATAAAAAAGTTAATGTTTTTAATTTTTTTCATACCAAAATTATTTATTTAACCCAATATGATGATATTTATTACCAGAAGAACCAATTATTATTTTTCATATTATTTTTAAACATAATATTTACTAAAATATTTGAATAATGAACGAGTTGCGCAAATTCACAAATGTTGATAAATAAAAATGTTAATGGAAAATGCTGCAACTTTTGAATTTGCTTCGAATTTTGGCCACTATACTTAACCATTTGCACAAAAAATATTATATATGCGAGAATAAGTCAGCAAATGGATGCATTAACTTCGAAACTGAATGTGTAATGTTTTAATGTCCACAGCAAATAAATAAAACGAATAAATATTAATGATGTACAGTTGAAACTGAAAGGCGTCTATTGTTTTTTTCTTTTTTAAACGAAGTTGAGGTTAAGAAAATAAATATTTTCAGGTGGGCGCTCTAACCGTCCTTTGGTCGATAAATATATGCTAAATCTAAATCTCAAAAGCCAGGAGGAATATCCATTCTCACTAGAAATATCATCAAGCTACTATATCATCAGGCTCGTTTGAGTGCCTGCTTACAGCGGAATCGCTGGTAACTGCAAAGCAGATGGACTAGCTAGAGAACTCACATTGCAATGAGACCAAGTTAGATAACTATTTATTAGCGTCTTTCGTTCTAGCATTGGACCAATGCTACTCGCGTGTGCTTAGCAAGCGTTAGTCAACGATAATTTTCTGTGCGACTGTGAGGTCTTTCTGACCTAGAGTAAAACGCAAGAAATTTGCTTTAAGCAAAGTTGTTCTTGCCGCAATTGTAGGAGTTCATACTAGACATTGTACAATGGGTATAAGGCTAAAAAACTCGTCGAACACTAGTTGTAAAAGTTGTATGGAGGAGGTTGCGGTGGAAACATCCAGGCACATTCTTATCCATTGTGCAGCCTTTGCAGGACTGAGGCTGCAATATCTCGGTAATCTGCCGAGCCAGAAGACATAGCCGAAACTGATATTAGCCGTCTGAACAAATATGTAAGAACCTCAAGAGCGCTTTGCCGATCTTAAAAGGTATTTTGATCTAGGAGTTTTTAGCTGCCACAATCTAAGTGGGATTCCTTTTAGGATCGACCTCTTAAGGGTATATTCTAGTCTAGAAATTAAAAAAAAAAAATCCATTTTTTTTTTATATTTTCAAAGCTTAACTATTCAAGAATATGTATACAAGAGGATTTTTCAAATTTCAAATTATTTTCGGAGATATAGGCATTTTTCTGACCCGGCATCCCAACTAGTTCGGCCAGAACTAATCGAACAAAAGACATTAGGGAAACTTTCAACGCGTTTTTCTCAAAACTGACTTTTTCGGAACGATGCCTATGATTTCTCAGGTTCTACTAGACCGATTTACTTGAAATTTTTATAGAGTCTTTCATATAGGCTTGCCTATGGTTGGAACTAGCCCCATCTCAAAATTTTTATTTTTATTATTTTTAAAAAATTCGAAATATTTAAAAAATGTGATCAAAAAAAATTTTTTCGGGCAGTCGCCATTTTGTGAAAAAAATGTTTCCCACTTTTCCGTAGTTCCGACCATTGCGACATTATTCTAAATTAATAATCTTTTTTTTTTTGGTTTCAGATAACTAGGAGGGTTGAAATCATGGGCATGGTCACGTGGAAATTTTTAGAGACCCCCCACTTTGTCAGCTCATAATTTTTGAAATTTTTTACTTTTTTTAGTTTTTAATTTTTTTCTGTACTCTTCAAAAATTAATAAATAACTAATAAAAAATGGATAGTAAAAATATTAATTGCCTTTTTTTACGACACTTTAAAAATTACCTGAAATTCATGCTTCTAAACTAGAATACCCCCTTAACCTTACCTAACCTATGGCTCACCGCTTTAAGACAATTGATTCAAGAATTATGGCACTTTTGCATAATTTTTTTATGGATAGCATTGAAAGGTTGTCCAATAGATTGTTCGAAAAAGATTTGCAAGGAATAAAACATAAAAAATTAAGAAAATGATTTAGATCATCGCGATATCCTTAGAAATCCTGGATTCTGGATCTGGCCTTCAAAAACTTTTGCTGTACTCATAATCCAAGGAATTGCTGTTCGAAAAGAAATGTATTATTTTTTATTCGAAGAGGCTGAGGCATACGAAATTGTATGAAGAGATGGAGGATCAAATTCGACCAAATATTCATATTCGTTTCACTATATAACGCCAATCTTCTGTAAGAGCGTACAGCTACTGGCGTACACCGATCATTGGCCTCAACCGCCGCCCTGTTAGTTCTACTTTCTCAAGACTGGATAAGGAAGTAGTGAACGAGGGAAAGGCGAAATATCTCCTGTCTTAAATCAAACAGCTGACGCACTCAGGACTTGGCTCCCACGTAACTGTTGATAGTCACATCTTCGAAGTCGTAACAAAAACAACATCAGCATCAAAATTCAACACGGAATAACTCTTAGCAGTTCCTACTTCGGACTGAGTAGACAATTGAGAAGTAAAATCCCTTATCTACTACCAAAGACCAAACTCTATAAGTCAATCATTATTCCTGTCCTGCTATATGGTGCAGGCGTTACGAGTTTCAGAGAGAAAGGTTCTGCGGAAGACTTACGGTCCTCTGCGCATTGGCAACGCCGAATAACGCATTCGATGGAAAGATGAGTTGAGTTCAGCGAATTAAGAGACAACAGCTGACTAGGTCATGTCGACCGAATGGATGAAAACACTCCAGCTCTGAAAGTCTTCGACGCAATACCCGCCAGGGAAAGCAGCGGAGGAGGACGATTTCCACTATGTAGGAAAGACCCGGTGGAGAATCGAGCGAGAGGGAAGAACAACTGACGCACTGTTGTAAACCCGGTTATAACCGAATCAGCGGTGTCAACGCCAATAAAGAAGAAAAATGATGCAATCTCCAAAGAAACTATTCAGATCAATTCCCTCTGCAATGACTCTACAAACTGACCGATCTATATCAAGGATTTGCAAAGAATCTTTTGTGTTTGTGAAGGGTATAATAGCTTCAGTGCTACCGCAGTTAACGTTTTTCGTGTTATACCCTGAACGAGGTATATTAAGTTTGTCACGAAGTTTGTAACACCCAGTCATTTTCTCTTCAAGAAGCTGATCATTTGTCGGAACTGCCGATATCGGACCACTATAACATATAGCTGTCATGCAAACTGAACGATCGGAATCAAGTTCTTGTAGGGAAAACTTTCACATTTGACAATGTATCTTCACAAAAGTTGGCGCAGGTTATTTTCTGAGATAATAATGTAATATACGAAGAAATTGTACAGATCGGCTTACTATAGCATATAGCTGCTATACAAACTGAATGATCGGAAGCTAGTGCTGGTATGGAAAACTATTGCATTTGACAAGATATATTCACGAAATTTGGTTTAGATTTCTTTCTAAGGCGACAATGTAATATACGAAGAAATTGTACAGATCGGCTTACTATAGCATAGAGCTGCCATACAAACTAAATGATCGGAATCAAATGCCTCCATGGGAAACTTCCTCATTTAACGATATATGTATCTTCACGAAATTTTATAAAAAAAATGTAATATCGAAAAAAATTGTTCAGATCGGCTCAGTACAGCACATAGCTGTCATACAAACCGAACGATCGGAATCAAGGGCTTGTATGGAAAACTTTCGCATTTGACGTGGTATCTTCACGAAATTTGACATGGATTACTGCTTAAGGTAATAACATAATATCCCAAAAACTTATTCAGATCGGATTACTATAGCATATAGCTTCCATACAAACTGGACACATAGTTACTAAAAGAAATACAACTGTGAAGGGTATATTAGCTTTGGTGCAGCGGAAGTTAACGTTTTTTCTTGTTTTTATTTATTATTAAATTATATATTAAAATGTATTTTATGTTATGTACATATGTACATAAAATAGTAATTTATATCACTTTATTGGTTTTAATTGAATATTAAATGCATTTTCAAGTACAGACTTTAAACGTCAGAATATTGAACACTAATTGGTGTATTTTAAGTATTGTATTATATTTACGCGTACATACATACATAAAAATGCAATCACTCAAACCAAATATATATACACATATAACACTATGCATGCCATTAAATCAAGGATTTTCTCTAGAGACAGAGACAGAGAGAATAATGAAAAGCATTTATGTATGTATATATATGTATATGTATGAGTAGGGCGAAAAAATACCGCGGTACAATGAACCGCAATTGAATCATAAAATGGTCAACACCTGCAAAATATTTATGAGCGAAACCTTGTGCTTGTGGAAAATACGCCATTTTATGCTTTCCAAGAGGAGGAGATATTTATGCGTACTTTTATATATAGGTAAATAATTATAGTACACATATAAATATTATGTATGGATATGTTTAAAAGTATTGCGCAGAGAGATTTTTTTTCGTTTGAGGAACACTTTCTAACCACAGCATAGTCTGCAGGAATACTTGTGCAAGGATATTATAATTAGGAACTGCTTCAAAAAATGTAATATATAAATAGTTGATCAAAATTGATCCGGACGAACAAAAAAAATACATTTTCTCGTATTTTAATATAAATGTCTTCAAAATTGGCTCATTTTGAGCCAATACAAGTGTGTCAACGCTTGATTAACTTTTACACTTTTAAGGGGGTATTCTAGTCTAGAAATCAAATTTTGGGCAGTTTAAAGAATTTTATTTAAAAAAAAAACCAAAAAATATTTTTGCCATCCATTTTTTTATGTTGTTTTTATTGATATCTTAAGAACACAGTAAAAAAATCTTACAAAAAAACATTAAAAATTAAAATAATTAGAGAGGGGGGAGAGACAGGTGAAAAAAAAAACAAAATGGCGCATCCTGGTCACATTGATCCTGACTCTCCTAGTGGTCTGAAAAAAAAATCATAAGAAATTCTTAATCAGTAAGGATTCTGTTATAGTCCCTACCTCAGGGAACACGAAAACAAATTTTTTTGAAAATGGCGACTGCCTGAAAATAAAAATCTTTTTTTAGGCTTTTTTTTGAAATTCCTGAATTTTTTTTAAATATTAAAAACAAAAATTTTGACACGGTGCTGGTAGGAACAATAGAGGATTATATAAAGAAGGTTCACACAAAATTTCAAGTAAATCGGTTGTATAAAACTTGAGATAATGCCGGTACCGTGTGGAAACAAAATTTCAAGTAAATCGGTTGTATAAAACTTGAGATAATGCCGGTACCGTGTGGAAAAAAGTAGTTCAGAAAAAAACGCGATTAAAAAAGTGAGTCAAACCAAACCGGGCTACGGTACTGTGTCACTAAAGTAAGTATACCTCTTAAAATAATTATAATTTTTAAAAATCCTTTGGAGGGTATGTTCTTAAGTATCTAAATTTTAAATATATGAAAAAAAATCGAATTTTTCAAAATTCTAGAGTAGAATGCCCCCTTAAAGGCCACGGTTGGGTTTTTACGGTTTCGGCTCATTTTTAGAGCACAATTTGATAGGTTATTGAGTAATTTCGAAGTCATATTCATAAGTCTCGTCACCAGTCATGATGCGTTTGATGAATGTAGGTTCCTCGGCTAAGTTGCCAAGCATCTCTTTTACGACTTCTACACGGCATCATTTTTGCAAAAGATTCAGGATTTTGGTACCAGTTTAGCATAAACACTTTGCATTGAAATAGAATTGTATCTCCGAAATTATGCAGTATTTATATATTCACTACCGTGCACCAAGGAATTAGTATTTGAGAATATTATTTTAAAAAACATAATACATAACCAAAGCATATGCATTCATCTTAAATAAAATGTAGTGTCAATATCTATAACTTCCATGAGCAGATGTATGTACATATGTACGCTCCCAAAGTACTAGGAGTAAAAAATTCAAGCAAATATTTCGTTACCACTTTAAATGTAAACAATACGCAGCCAACATACTGCCAAATAGGACAGAAAAACTACACACACGTACAAACAATTTGATATCGAATTGCATATGATTTTATAATTAACGCCCTGAGCAACGCGGAACACATTTGGCGGCGTTGATAATGGTTCTGAAATTGAAAATAATTCAAAAACGGGTACATTAATCAAAACCATTTTCGCCAGAAGCGTGTGGCAACACAGAAATATTGTCTACCACCAACAATACTTGGCGAGGCATGCACCGGCATTGGACAAAAGTGCAACGCAATGCAAATCGTGGAAATTGCAAAATCGGGAAAATAATTTTAGTTGCACTTTTTAATTGAATAAGCGCAATGGCAAATACTTTAATCGATTGGAGCTCAACCCAAAGCGCTGGTAGCATATTGATGCAACGACAAACCCTTATCTGGTGGCATGTCCGCTGTCGAAGCACCTACACCACCCGCAATGGTGTAAAACACATCCGTTGCATCCGGTTCCGCCAAACGGCACGCAGCGGTGCATTAAATGCATTTCGTTGCAGATAACTACATACATATGCTTACATATGTATATATTTTTTGTATTTATGCTCCCAACTCGCTGTTTCGCATAACGGTAATGAAATAAATCCATTTATTTGTTCATAATTTCCATAGCGACCACAACAATTGTCATACGAACAATGCCTTGGTGGCAGCCACTGCGGCAGCAGCAAACAACAGCAACAGCTGCCGCGCAATCTCAGCCCACCCTATTATGGAATTCGACCAAATCTGCATCCGCTGTGGCTTTCATTACATTTATTGTCATGTGCTTTTTTTCGTTTTTTTTTTTTTGTTTGATATTGTAAGTCCAGTGATTGCATTAATTTCTCGTTTATATTCGTATTGCATATCGCAAATGGACTGAGGTAGACGCTGCGCGGGGTTGTGTACCTGTGCCCTATATGTAGGGAGGGGGGAGTTATACGAGTATTTTTTTTTTTTATGAAGCATAGCAATTTTCATTGACAATATTTAATTTAAAACGTTTAAGAAGGTGTCCTTTAGTGTGATCGCCGAAAAAAATGAAAGAAATATATTAAGAGGTTGGGGTTATATTTATAAATAATTGGTGAATATAAAATATAAAAATAAAATATGGTAAAGCGATGGAGATTAGCGATGTCGAAAAAAGAGATTTCAATAAATATAGTATAAAGCCTACCGTATAAAAAAATTAAAAATTTACGTGAGAATTAGTGATTGAATATTAGATTTTTTTTATTTTGAGTCGAAATAAGGTATGGTGCCTTTTTTAATTTTAAATTTAAATTAGATACCATGAATAAGGAGCATAAGAAGGCAGGTTTACGCCAAATTTAGTAAGAGAAATTTTTTGTACAAAATTTCAATAAAAAACTAAAAATTTTGAATGTTTGAATTTTTTAGAAAAATTCTGCGGTTATGTAAAAAAGGTGTTAAAGGTACTTCGACATTTACAATTAACGATCTTTAGAATTTTAAACCTCTTAAAGGGGTATTCTACTCTAGAATTTTGAAAAATTCGATTTTTTTTTTTTCATATATTTAAAGTTTAGCCTTTCAAAAATATGACCTTGGAAGGATTTTTCAAAATTCGACTTATTTTCGGAGATACAGCCGATTTTGTGAGGCGGCGTCCGTGTTCACTAGAATTGTCTCCTAAACTTTAAACGCGTTTTTTCGAAATTACTTTTTTCCACACGGTACCGGCATTATCTCAAGTTCTATACAACCGATTTACTTGAAATTTTGTGTGAACCTTCTTTATATAATCTTTTATCGTTCCTACCAGCATCGTGTCAAAATTTTTGTTTTTAATATTTTAAAAAAATTCAGGAATTTCAAAAAAAAGCGTAAAAAATGATTTTTATTTTCAGGCAGTCGCCATTTTTCAAAAAAAAATTTTTTTTCGTGTTCCCGGACTATAACAGCATCCTTACTGATTAAGAATTTCTTTTGATTTTTTTTCAGACCACCAGGAGAGTCAGGATCAATGTCACCAGAATGCGCCATTTTTTTACACCTGTCTCTCCTCCCCCCTAATTATTTTAATTTTTATTTTTTTTTTTTTTTCTGTTTTCTTAAGATATCAGTAAAAACACCATAAAAAATCAATAATCATTCAGGCCAGATTAAATCAGCAAACCAAGAGATAAAGCAATGATTTGAATACAAAAAATTTAAAATTATTTAAGAGATTTTATAAACTTTTAAGTAAAAAAAAAATGATTTTCAGTTTACGATACGTCGATGTCGATAAGCATACATCTACATATTTCAGAATATTTTCTGAAATTTTTAAAATGATCCGGCAAATAATTTCAGAAGGTATTTAAAATAATTTTTAAAGTAATGTGTAACGTACTGCCAAAACTTTAATGACTTTTTTTTTTGTCGAAACGACGTTTCCACAGTCGGTAAGCAAAATTTCTCCGAAAGGGCTAACGGATCGGGTTAAAATTTTCATACGACCTTCTTGATTTTATTAGCAAAAACGAAGGAAATGTCTTTTCAAAAAAGAATCACCAAAGACCCGTTATTCTGAAGTGCAATTGGATAGAACTCCCTAAGTAGTTTGCATACAAATACTTATTTTAAATAAAATTTTCTGCTGAAAAACTTACTTTAGTTTAAATTTTCAACAAATGATTGTTAAAATATTGACATAAATACAAACCTTATCCTCCATTTTTTTATTTGGCAAAGGGAAACAATCATAATCTTGAAATTGATGCAGCATGAACATGAATCCAACTGGTTTTTTGTTGCATTATTTTACTACTTACCCTAAAATGAAGAAATTATTTAGTTAATCTCATATTGATAGAAAAATAATACCTGAATGACATGCAACTTATAGCAGCATGAGGTGTAACTTACCCTTCATTGTAATTTAGTAATCCCCATTTATGTTGGAAACACCAAAATATAACCAGAACGCTATTATATGGACAGGAAACACACAACATTTTTATTTATAACTTCCGCACAAATTTTAAACACTATAAAGCCTTCCACAAATTGTGGGGCTCCACTTATTTCCAAATGCGACTGCTCAATATAAAACACACACATTTTATGAACTTTTCATTGCACTTCACTTTCACCATTTCACTTACACTTTTTCACAATTTTACGCGCACTTAAAATAAATATTTCTAATAAAATTCTGAGTCTTCTGATTATAACGGCATCCGGAAAAATTTTTCAGCGACGCGGCGGAATAGCGGAATTTTTATTTGACAAAGTGTGTTTTTGTTATTTTAGTACAGACAGCAACCAATTGCCAATGACGTTTTCTTTTATCTTTTTGTTCTCTCTTTCACTTTTCTTTTTATGACTGTTTCGCAAAATGAATAATGTATGTTGCCATACTTATATTATGCATTTGTGAAAGTAAACTTATTTGGAATGCAAAATCGTTTTCGTTTATGAGTTATTTATTTTTATTAGAAATACTATAAGAAAACAACAAAGCTAATATTTTTTTATATTACGCCCACATGTTAAACAATTATCTGCTGAAAAAAAAAACAAATTAGATTTTTTTGTTCAATTTTTTGTTCAATTTTACGCAAACATTGTCAATCTGGCAATACCTAACACGCTGACAAACAACAAAAGAGACTGCAATAGAGTTGAGCTCTGAAAATCTTCGTAGAAAGTCGCAAAACAACAAAAAATTAAATGTGTGGCATTGGTTTGATTTAATTCGATTTAAAACGTAAAAACCACAATTCAAATTGCAAAAATTACGTCGTAAGACGTCCGGGTCTCCGCCGAAACCATAACAGACAGCTGAAGACTGATTTGGGGTCGAGTGAACCTCTGGGATTGTGCGTGACGATTGTTACTGTTGCTGTCAGAGCAAAATAAAGAGTGACAAATGGCCGGGTCTGCGCTGAGAAGGCTTATGGCGGAATACAAACGTAAGTTTAGAAATTCCAAAGTTCGTTTATGATTTATTGAACAACGAAAAGTTTGTTAACAAATTGCGTAATTTGCTTAATGAAATAAAATAATGTGCAAACTAAAAACCTACAATTTATGTATTATGTTACATATTTACAGAGTTGACCCTGGACCCACCAGAGGGCATAGTGGCTGGTCCCGTAAGTGAAGACAATTTTTTCGAGTGGGAAGCGCTGATAGCGTAAGTAGTGTTGTTATCAAAATATGAGTTTGCATTAAATTTTTGTATGTAAAAATACATTCCATTTTTTGAATGTTTCTAAATTTCTCTTTTATTCTCCTAAACAGTGGCCCTGAAGGAACTTGCTTCGAGGGTGGTGTATTTCCAGCGCGTCTCCTATTTCCGCCAGACTATCCGCTGAGCCCACCGAAAATGAAATTTACCTGTGACATGTTCCACCCCAACAGTAAGCTTTATAAACATTCCAGGCTTGAATACTTAGAAGGCATTAGATATATTAAATATTATATGTATTATTAACAGTTTTTGCCGATGGACGAGTTTGCATATCAATATTACACGCACCTGGTGATGACCCCATGGGATACGAATTGTCTGCCGAACGGTGGAGTCCAGTGCAGAGCGTTGAAAAAATTCTACTAAGTGTTGTTTCGATGTTGGCTGGTGAGTTCGCGAGAAATTCGTTAAGAAAATATTAATAGTCTGCTAAAAATAGACATTAAATGTTACATAAATTTACAACAAAAACAAATTTTAACGACCTTTGCCGTTGAATATTTTCTTCCACATATCGGAAGGACTTTTATCATGTTATTGTTAATCATGTTTTGAACTTTCAACATTCATAAATTTGTGTAAATTCACACATATTTTTTGTCTAATTTGTCTGTTCTGTGATGTTTTTTGCTTTGGCGGTATGTTATAAATTATTATTATATCTTATATTGCAGAACCAAATGCAGAATCGGGTGCTAATGTAGATGCAGCTATAATGTGGCGTGAACGACGCGAAGAGTTCAACGAAATCGCCAAACGTTTAGTGCGTAAAACACTCGGTATACCATCATAAAATAGCCAATGGAACGACTACAATCAAAACAATAACGACATTAAGGACACTGTATTACTCCTTCCACAAAAAGAGATTCATTCGAACATCGCGACGGAAGTAATGTTTAATACAGCTGACTGACACCTACACACAAAGCGCGACTAAAATCAGTTAACAGCAAGCGAAATTTATATAAACGGCGTTTGAAAAAGCAACAAAAAGCATCTATTTGTTTGAAACTCTTAAAAATATATAAATACTTATATTGTTCTCGCATCTTGATTTTTAAATGCAGTTTTCTATGCTCTTTAATACTTAAATCACGCAAAACAAAATGCAGCACTCTGAAACTATCTATCAAACTATCTTTTACGCACTTCAACTAAACTGTATTCTTATCTCAGTTGCATTTTGCAAACGCCAGAGAATTGCTACTATTTTATGTGCTACATATACACATGTATATATATGGACATAAATAGAACAGTAAGAAATAAGTCTATAACGCAATAGAAAATTTGAATTATATAAAGTAACATGTATAATTATTTAGATTTTACGCATTAAAACAGTAAGGAAAATAAAACTTAACGCAAATTTTAGATAAATATGCTCTTTAAAACATATGTTTGCTTTACGCCGAGGCCCATAGAACGATTAATTGTGTAATATACTTAACTACTACTAATCTATTCTTATAGGCTGTACTGTAGATAAAAATATAAAATTTTCAATCAAACTATACTAACACTTACTTCTTAAAAAGTTAAATTTTTTATCTAATTTCCCAAATTATTTGCAATTATTGTTAAAACTCAGCCCAAAAACACACAGGTTTTTATGTATTAAAAGTAAAAGAAAAAAATGTATAAAAGGAATTATTTTTGAGTACCTTATTTTTTATCTTGACTTCTAGTATAAGAAAGAAACTCAAACACATACATCCAATTGCTATGTTAGTGCGAAATAAAATATATGCAAAGTATATATTTAATATGAAATGCTTTAAATTATTTGAAAATATTGGTGAGGTCAAGAGGAGAGTATTTTTCAAATTTTCATTAAAATAAATAAAAAACAATTCTGTCAAGACTGATTCGATATTATCTCCACAAGAAAGCCGACCGTCAGTCAAATGTTCATCGTCTGACAACGCGTTTGAAGAAAATTAGGCTTAACAGGTGCGAGCTATTAACTCAGTGACACGCGGTCAAAGGCCATTAAATTTTCCTTTTTGCAGATGAAAAACATTTCACTGTTAACGAAGTTTTTAATAAACAAAACGGCAAAATTTACATAAAAACTTCCAAAAGCGCAAAAAATGTTCCAAGGCTTCAAATTGTCTGCATCAAACTGCTCTAATAGTTCAATCATTCGCTTCTGTGAGAAAAGAGTTAAAACTGGCTCAAAAATGTAGAAGCAGGATATTTTAGAAGGCGTGGTAAAAGCATTGGAGAGCATTGAATCTTCCAGCAAGATTCTGTTTCAGTCAGTAAAAGGCAAAAATCAAACAGCAATGGCTTAAAAGCATTTCATAGCTGCTGCAGATGATTGGCCGGTTGGAAATCTAGATTTGAACTAACACAGGACAGCAATTTATTGTCAGAGTTGCAGAACATGGTCTTTCCATACTCCACAGAAATTGGGAGTCTCAAAAAATCTTTGATTTGAGCAGCGTCGGTAACCTATTACAAACCGTGCATCCTGGTAGTGATCAATGTCCAAATCGTTTGAGAGTTTGCGTGGAAGCAAATGAGATTCATTTTGAATACAAATTTGTACACCGCTCATTTAAGCTATGCATTATTAAATAAAATGACCTTATTAACTAATGTATTATATTGTAATTTCAATTTCACAACGGTCTTAACTTGTAACAGAACTTATGGCAGGAGTAACTATAACAGTGCACCCACAACGTACAAAACACTGGATCCTTGTGAACTAAACATTTATGCTGTTTCACTGATAATCTTTGGTCGGATATACATAAGTAAATCCAAGTTCTTTCGTAAAAGACCAGCAGTACTTGTTTACACTCCCGGAAGAACTCCAGAAGAATTGCTTGTTATTAACACATCAAACGTCATTTTTTCCTATTAATGAAATAGCTAGCAAATGCTATAAGGAAACTATTTCCAGCTGGTTACAGGTCCCACTGTTCCTATTGTATGCTTCAAAGAGTATGTGTCGGAGAAAAACTAGTTTCCTCTGGTTTAAATTCACCGCCATGTAAATGATTTTTAAAAATAATAATTGTTATTTCAATCAAATGCAAATATTGATTATTTTCCTGCATTATAATATTTTAAACTATGTTTTATTAAAAAATTACATTATTTTGTTATTAATTAACACTTCCAAAAAATTTTTCATTTCCCTTTTCACGCCGTATCCGGTGTAAGCACTTGTCAAATCATGGAAATACAAAAAGGTTGGTAGCAGTGTCACTTTGACACTAGCACTTGAATGCTGCCTCCAATTAGACAGTTTTGCTTTTATTGTTGGTGTGTGACAAACCGTGCGAGTATCTGCATCTCGCCGATACTGTGGAAAATTTTTTTTTAATATACTAAATCAAGCCAAAGCGCATCTCGGTAATTGTTTTTCTTTTGGTTTCAGCCATTTTGTACCTTTACAAAATTCAACCAATATTGTACATAGTGAAATAAAGAAAAGTGAAACGTGTAAAGCATTTACAAAAACAAGGTATGTTAAATACTACATCAGCGCAAATAAAAACGATTGTGTGTTTAAAATTGTAAAACTTGTGAAATAATGAAAAATCGGTGGACGCATGTACGGTGAGATAGTCGAAACGCTGGAAGGGAAGGTCGGTCGGTGCGTTTTAAAAGGCAGACAAGCATTACGGGTACGTGTATGATTCATTGAACGTATTCGAAAACGGTTAGCTAAGTTGGCCGCTTGCCTGTCTGCCTGCCTGCCTGCTGCCCTTGTTTTTAGGTCTATCGGTCGACGGTGTAATAATACCTAATTGGTTAGTTGGTTGATTTACAATGTCTAGCAAAATAGACAATAATTTGCTGGCTATATACACCACAAAAACCTATTCAAGGTTTTGTTTTCAATATATTATATACATAAGTATGTATGTACTAAAAATGTATACTTGTATGTGTTAGTAAGTGATAGCATTAAGCATATAATTTTTAGTGCAAGACTTTTTTTTAGAGATGAACTGTACTAACCAAACATACTATCCACTTTCAAATCAAGCTAATTGAATTAAGAATGTAGAATTTAATTTCTTTTAATAATAGAAAAAAAGAGTTGAAATAAGATCACCATAAGCGCTTAGCACATAGTATTCAATAAGAAAAACAAACAAAATTCTCTCGTTGAAATTTCATCGGCAGCTGGTATTGCTGTTGTGGTTATATGGTGATTACCACATAGTCAATAGGTATGTGCCCCTCAGATACAAAAGTTGTATATTCACGTACATATGTATATGTGTGTGCAAGCTTGTTATCTACATATGTTCGTAACTGTGTACATGTGCATTAATGCTAGCGCACACTTTCGGGCGGAACTGCGTACTTTGCAGCGACGGCGATGACGACGACGCGTTTGGTTAGGTAATTAATGAAGAGCGACGCGACTGCGACGCAGCAGTGGTCAAGTGGCTCATGGTGCATGCATGCGGTGAAACGCTGGTGTACCTCATAAAATAATAAACTATGTGGATTTATGTGTATATTTACATACATATGTACATATATAATATGTAAAATTCCAGACAGAAACCACTAAAATGCATAATGTTTTGTTTTAACAAGAATAAGCATCAACGCCACATTAGAAGTAGTTTAGCTAGCACTAAGTTATCTGCCGGCGCACGCTGGATAAATCATCATCGCTATATTAAATCTACTGTTCAGATTGAGCTATGGACGCCGCACATGTTGTTCGTGCCCAAAGGCAGGCAGATGAAAGCAAACGTGAATTTGACAGCGTAAAATAATTTATGTGGAATGTAAACAAAAGCATTTATTGGCAAAGTTTTCATAACAAAAAAGTAAATGCGTGCAAAGCACTGTGTGGGCTTTTAAGAGTAAAATTTGCGCCAAACTTATATATAAACATTTATAAATGTGGGCGTGTGTGCGTTTGTACGCGCAAATGTTATCAGTGTTATTTTCTCAAAATTTAAAAATCTTGTTTTTTTAATTTAATTATTTAAATAATATAAACAAATGTTTAGTTAAATAGCAAGGCTCATGCAGATAAATATGGTTTTAGAAATAAATACTGTTATTAAGCAAATGCGAGTGTTTTTATCACCTCATAGACTTCTAACTAATTGCGATCTAGTTAGAACCAAACAAATGAAAAGAATAAATGATTTTCCCGTGACGTAAATTTTTAACTTCCGCTGAGTTTACAATTAAAATTATGAATCCACAGCGAAGAAAACAATTGAGCCAAAGTGTTAGTCACGTTATTAAATATGTGTTTTTCATACTAATTTTAGTTGCAAATAAATTTATAATCGCAATATTTACACAGCTCGACTTGAAGGAAACTTAACGCCGAAAGTTCTCAACTTTATGTAAATATATTTTTATACACGTGTTGGAGTAAAAACAAATTTTAAATTTAAATTAATTATAGCTAATTAATGTAAATTGCTGTAAATTATTGAAAGTGTCATATAAATGGCATTCAGATGTTCTAATTGGAATCAGCTGCTGCTCATTTCGTTGGAAAAAATTTGTTTACCTTAACCGGACATATTAGAAAAGTCTCAATTTCTTGAGATGTCGATCTAAAATTTTTTACAACTCGTTTTCTCCCGAAACAGCTTCTTTTTTTCTTGGAACAGCGGATATCGCACCACTATTGCTTATTACATTCAAACTGACCGATCCAAAACGAGTCCTTCTATGCAAAACTTTTTTATTTGACAAGATATCTTCATGAAATTTGACATGCGTTATTTTCCAAGGCAACGTTATAATCTTCCAACAAATTGACAAGCGCATATGGCTGCCATACAAACTAATCGATTAAAATCAAGTCTTTGTATGATATGTGGTATTATAGTTTCGCTGGTGTCGAAGTTGAATACATTTCTAACTAAATTTTGAAAAATTTTGTAGGTTTATCTACAAATTTTTACGTATACTAGCGATCCTCAGATTTATTTTTCTATAGTCTCACCTGGGAGATTCGAAAAACATCGATGTAATTAGCTTACAAAAAACTTTGCTTTATCATCAATTTTCTTGCCGAGCTTTAATTAAATAAAATTTGTTTTTGACAACAAATTTACTCACGTGCAGGACATATAAATACATATGTATGTATATAAATATATACATAATCTGAACACAGTCCGCCTAACACTGATGTGGAAGATTTTCAAACTACATATTTTTTGCAAACTCATCTGATTACGAGTAAACAGGAAATTTCAACTTTTTTTATTTGTATTGTATTTGTTGAGAAAAATATTTGTTTTTGTCAGATTAGCTGATCTCTGAAAAGAAGCGTTTTATTTACATACGAAGAATATATGAATACATATAAACATATGTCTGTCTGTGTATGTGATTTTCTAAAATTCATATTTTTTGATTAAGAAAAAAGATTAGAAAGCAACAGTAGGCTTTTTAAAAGACAGGGTTAGTGAACTGATAAATTGTTTATCGGTTAGAACTACCTTAACGGTTATAACTGCATTATGAAAATTTCAACAGTAATAAATTTAAACCTGATTGTTTAAATAGTCAAGGGTTATCAGTCTAATGCAATTCAGGTCTATAGTTTTGGAATGACCTGTTGCTCTAGATTCGTCGTTTGTGGAAGAATAGATCATGGAGAATAGACATATGTATTAAACATACTGTGCTCAAAAAAAAGGTGACATCGTATTTATTTTGAAAATTCTTTATTTATTCTTCCAAATCAATTTCATCCCCTTCAAAGTAATCCCCTTCCGATGCAATGCACTTATGCCAACGGATTTTCCAATCTTCGAAACACTGGTTGTAGTCACTTTCCGAGATGGCCTTCAGTTCCGTCTTCGCTGCGGCTTGAATCTTCTCTATCGTATAAAAACGGTGCCCCCGGTCTTTTGAGCTTGGTGAACAGCCAGAAGTCGCACGGCGCCAGATCAGGTGAATACGGTGGTTGCGGAACGATATGGGTTGTGTTTTTGGCGAAATGATCACGAATTACGAGGGCAGTGTATGGGATGGTGCATTATCGTGGTGTAAAACCAAGAATTGTCTTTCCACAATTCCGTCTTTTTTGGGCGGATAGCATTACGCAAAAGGCGCATAACGTTCAAATAATATTCCTTGTTGACTGTTTGACCGGTTGGAAGGAATTCATAATGCACAACACCACGATAATCGAAGAAAACAGTCAACATGACCTTGATTTTAGAACGATTTTGGCGCGATTTTTTTGGTCTCGGCTCTCTTTTGGTACGATATTCGATCGATTGATCGGTTGTTTCGGGGTCGTAAGCATAGGTCTAAGTCTTATCGCCAGTTATAATGCGTTTCATGACACCCTGGTAGTCGGAAAGTATCGTTTCACCCACTTCAACGCGACGCCTTTTTTCCAAAAAATTCAATGTTTTCTCTACCAGTCGAGAGTTGACGCGCTTGAGGCTCAAAACATCCCTCAAAATGGTATTGGCTGAGCCTTTCGATATGCCAACTTCATCAGCAAGGTCTCTAATTGTTAATCGTCATTGAAAATCCGTCGCGCCAGACATTTTTCTCTCTGTTTTAAATTTTCTCAATAACTGTTTTTACATCTGTTGATCGCAACTTTGTACTTAGTGCATAACTTTATAATAAGACTGTTGATTGTTTCCATGTTCTGACGTACTTAATTAAATAATCTGATTGTTTGTAAACTTTCTTCCATTCGAGTACACTTCGTTACACACAAAAGCACACGCTTGCATTTAAATAAGTTTCAATTAATCTTCAACATGTTAGCAAATCATTACATTTCCGCATATTTGTGCTTTGCTCTGGATCATTTACAAATACAAATATGGTCCGTTTTTTGTAATTAACTGAACTAATAAATACGCAAATTGTACATTAAGTGCTGACGCTTTTCTAATGAAATCGAGAGATGAGTAATTTTATCAGCATTGAATATTTTTTTCAGCGCAGTGTGTGTGTGTACAAAAGTTTGATTATTTGTATCTATGTAATTAAATTATCTCTTCTCTTTGGAAACGATTTTTATTTGTTGAAAATTTCAAGTGTTCGGAATATTTATTGGATAATAATTGTGATACTTATCGCATCAAAGGTTGCCATATGTTTAGGTTTCTTGATATTGCTTCAAAAATGATGTGTTTCTACACTTTTTAATCCTCTTACAAATATATCAGCTGTTTTCGATTCCTCAAACTTTGGAGAGTAACGAATCGAACAAATTATAACGGATGTTCGAACAAATTGGTAGCAACTGCTTCTTTCTTTAATGCAGGAATTAGGTCAAAGGATCTTTAGATGGTTGTACACCATGATTGTGCGACCGATAATCACATATGGGGCGGTGGCCTGGGCCTCAAAAGCTTCACAAACTTCGGAAGGGCTCGATCTATCGAAGTCATGCTTGAGCTCACACCATTTCATCCAGTGATCGGTCAGGTAACAAGCACACAATGCTACAAATGACAGTAGACAGGTGTAGCAAAGATAAGGTTCTCGTTCCAGCGGATGAAAGAGTTAAGTGGTACAAGACCATTGGCCCTTATTCCCAGGGGACTGCAATACCAAAAGAAACTTAACTTCACTATAAAGTTCAAGGTTACCATTGGCAGCGCAGCTGACTAGAATGATTCCTCTCTCGAGCTACTGCTTAGGGATAGTACGATCAAGTGGTACACTGACGGCTCGAAAACGTCGGAGGGAATCGGTGCAGGGGTCACAAAACTCCTCTTATCTATGGAAAGTTTTCCAAGCATTTTTCAGGCCATAAGTCGGTGCATAGAAATAAACCTCCAACGAAGCTATCGAACATATAACCACAGTTAGCAATAGTCAAGCGGCACTTTATTGAGGTGGGTCCTCATACTATAAAGGAGCCGCTCCGCAAGGAAGAAGAAGTAGGCAGCGAGAGGTATTTTTAAGATCTACATGGCATGCGGCATGCCAAGTTCCTGATGGAGAATATAACCTCAGCAGGTTTAAATATGCAGTAAACTTCCCTTGGGATAAACTCAGACTACTGATCGGATTTTACACTGGCCACTGCAAACTCAAGAAGCACTTATACAACATGGGCCTAGCTACTTGTGTGAATTGCCAGTTCTGCGACAGGGAGCTTGTAACACCAGAACACCTGCTATTTGACTGCACAACATTATGCAGGCGCAGGTCAAAAGCCCTTGGATCCATGTTTCCAAATAGGGATCACATCGTTTCGCTAGCACCCAGTAAAATATTGGACTTCATCAATATGCTGGGGCCAGGTGAGTCTTAGAGATATAGGAGAGGGCAACCTAGACCTAAGGTCGCGGCGCGTTCTTCATTCATCAGTCAATCAATCAATCAGGAATGGAAATTCACACCTTCCAGGCAGCGGTAGCAGGATAAATTTAACACCTTTTTAGAAAATTTCAACTTCATTTTTCCGGATCATAAATGATCAGCGTGACGAGTTGACTTGATTTAGCTATAAGCGTCTATCTGTGTATGCGGAAGTCATCCCTCAGTTTTAGAGATATGAATCTGACATTTTGCACCTTTTCTTTTCTCAGCACGAAGTTGCTCATTTGCCGGAACGGTCGAGATCGAACCACTGTAGCATATAGCAGCCTTATAAACTGAACAATCGG